>KN192303.1:94657-107070 GCA_000164785.2 Choloepus hoffmanni | reverse complement strand
AGAGAGGGCCACATCTGAGCAACAAAGAGGCATTCAGGAGGAGACTCTTAGGCACAAATACAGGGAGGCCTAGCCTCTCCTTTGCAGCAACCCGTCTTCCCAAGGGTAAAACTTATGGTAGAGGGCTCAACCCATCAAACCACCAGTCCCCTATGTCTGTGGTCATGTTAGCAACCACCTGCATAGTATCTTAAAAATGAAATATTCTAAGAACAAAAATCCAAGTATCTTAATAATTTATGTATAACCCAACATCTTTTAGAACATAAAATATCAGTTTGGCTTCACAGAACAAAAATTCCTATTTAGAATTTTTTCTAGGCAAGAAACAGAATTAATTCAACATATTTAAGTGATTTGGTTGAAACCTGAGTATACTAATAATTTGTATATTTTTGAGATTTACCTAATACACTTTCATCTGTACTCTTCTATACTTATACTTAGTATTATGCTATCTTTTTGTCTATTCATCCGTATCAATTTTCTACCTCATTATAATCCGCAGGAGAAAAAGGAAGAAAGAAAAGGAAAGCAATAATAACAAGAGACTCAGAAGGAAATTTTTTTACTAGCATTGCCTAAAGCTTTTCTAACTTCAGAAGTTGTGGCACAGCTTGAGGTAAGCCCAGGGTTACTTCAAAACTTAATCGGAGAGTCTTGAGCTGAATGCTGACTCCTTCAGCCAACTGAGATTATTGTTAAATTACTCTTTCTGCATTCTTCCTGTTCTTTTTCACATTACTTAAGTAAACCAAAAAAAGTGTATTAACTTATAAAATAAGTAGTTCCTAGAACTCCTCAGGAAAAAAAATTATTGCAAAAATGACCAAAATAATAATGGTAAATAACTGTGATAATACCTGCAGGTTTTCTTAAGAAGCTTAAGGGAGGAGAAAGGTAATAGGAACCACCTCCACCCACCCAAATGTCTGGGAGTTATGAGGAAAGGGGCAGGACAAGAAAAAAACAGGAAGAGCTGGATGACTGATTGGTCCTTAGATCTGATGATCAGCGTATCTCATCCCTAAATCCCATCTCTAAACAACTGGCTATAGCTGCTCTTAGAGATAATGAATTACTTTTCTTGCTCTTTTATAATCTTAGTCTCCAGTACAAATAAGTCTAAGGATGAAAACAGAAACAAAGGGTTGGGAAAGCTGAGCATGTAGAGTCAGTCATGCTCTGATGACTTTCAAAGATCACTCTGGGCCAAAAAAAGAATCGGAGAGGCCAGAGCCAGATCATGCATTTATTTCTTCCATTTGCCCTTCTGCAATCCTCCTCGCCCACTCATACTGTTCCAAAGTGCTGAAGGCTTACCAGCTTACCAGGTGCAGGAAAATTAGCTGGCTTTAACCAAGCCATGGAATAATCCTGCCATGGCTATTTGGGGATTCTGGGATAATCAGTATCTACCTGGAAGTTAATGTTAGTGATTCTATGAAAACAACACTCAAAAACATCAAATGATAAGATATTTGAGACTTGGTAAAAATAAAAAGAAAATAAAAACTCCTATTTCTAGGATCTTAAATATTTCTTCTAATTGGGGGAAAGTAGCAGAAATATTTTAAGTACTGACAGACTTTCCTTCAGTCCCTAATGAAAGACTATTGTGCTTGCCATCAGGCCAAAGCCGTATGAAATACTGTTAGAAAAGGGTAGCGTTTAATTTACTTTCACAGGTGATTTCAATGTTTCTAACTTACAACTTTTTTAACAAAGGTTAAATGCAGGTGGTAGAGAACAAAGAGGAAAACATAGAAGAAATGTTCCATAAATACCAATAAAGAAGTGATCTGTCCCTATTACCCCTGGACAAAGGGGCATCACAATTGACTACATCTCTTTTCTGTCTCTTATCACTTTCAATGACACAGAGGTCTTAATTTGCCTGAGTAATCATTATGCAGTGTTTGGAAATTAACGTATATCATAGATGCAAAATTAATACTTCTTTTCATCCTCAGGTAAAAAGAGCAGAAATCAAATAACTACATGAAATAATATTCTCCATACAAAACAAACCTTACATGTAAAGACAGTGTACGGTAAAAGCAATGACACCTTTTGAAAACTACCAGGAATTGTGCTAACCCTTTTAAAAGCATCTTAAGAATTATATAGAAGAAATAATAATTACATTACATTTATACAAGAAACTACCTTCAAGATTTATTTGAACTTGCATAAACAGAGTTCAAGAGTATAAGAAAAAGCATTTAATTTTGGTTTATATAAATCAAAAATTGGTAAAATATATTATTTGGGGGGAAAAGCTTTCACTAAACATAAAGGACAAAATAAACGAGATCAAATAAAATAGTTTCTTTGAAAACAGCCATAAAAAGTAAAGGTAGAATGGCAAAAAGTTAGGAAAGTAGTATTCAAGGCAAACTAAATAAGAAGCAACCTTAATTAAAATAAGAGGCATTCAATTACGTGAACAACAACAAAATTATTACTGTCAAAAATGCCCCTATTATAGTTTGGAGAATATGAGTAGAAGCAAAAACAATGGCTGTTTTCAAAGTTTATACTTCTAAGTACTGAATAATATATAAAATAACATGAATACTTCTGACTTAATATATACTTGAATCATTTGCCACTGAGTTGTCACACAGAAATGAACAAACAAAATGTTCATTGTACGAATCTGTGAAATGCCAAAATGACTTTTTTTAAAAAGTGGAAATTTTCAGATTATATGTATACACGAGGACAAAAAAGAAAATGAACAATTCAAATATTTTGGCCCATTTGTTTAAAATATGCATAGAAATGTGCAACATCTCCCTATGAGTAGTTCTGTTAAGGTAAACCGTTGAGCTTCAAAGGCTGACAGAGAAGAGATTGATCATGAATTGTAAGAAACAGTGCTTTTAAAGAATATTCAGTAAACATTTTTTAATTAACTATGTCTTCTTCAAAAAAACAAAATAATCAAATCTATCATTAACTCAAATGCACATGAACTTCCACCTTATAAATGTGATATATCAAATTGTGCCATAAATATATTTATATATATTTTTTGAGAACTACGGTACGTGAAATTTTATATGATCATAAAAAGGATCTGTTTCTTTTCATCTACTGCAATGACACCGCACTTTTTTAGAAAAAGGAAAATAGTAGACTCGGGAAAATTATAAAAACTGCAGGATTCAATAAAGCTATTCAATTTAAAGAAGGTGTAATCTCTTTTTTAACAACAAGCTAAAAAGAGAGGAAAAGTCTCTGTATCCTAGGTAAGTCTTCTCTCACATGGTCCTAGGTGGTAGACGCTGTTTATACATTCCTGCTGCTGCTTTGGCTGCACTGTAGATCATCTGTCGACGAGACATGCCAGTAAAGGCCACGTGCCAATCAGTCCGGCTGACATTTAACAAACTCTTTTCCAGGACTTCACCCACTGTTACCAAAAGGCCTGACCATCTTAGACTGTAGTCCTGGGGAGTTAGACTTTGAGCCTGTTGTACAAATTCCAACGGCACTGGTGTGGCTTGTGTAAATGTTTCTAGATGAATGCCATGGACAGGATCTTCAACTATCAAACAACGAATGTCAAACCATTTGTCAGGCAGCAATTCTGCAATGAAGTTTTCTACTGACACAGCAGTCTGTTTTTCACGGATCACTCCAGCTCGATGCAAGCTATCTATCTGTTCCTGGGCTCCTTTTAATCCAGCTGCATAGCCCACTGGCTGTGGGGCAATATTGGACTGTCCAGCTTCCCCTATAACCACAGCTAAGCCAAAGACTTCCTGGAAGGCATCTAGGACAGCAGCAACCTTTACCTCTTTATTTGAGGTCACTACAATATCTAATTCACCTCCAGATTTGATATATGGAGCCATGCCAGGGTCCAGCGTTGTAATCATGCTTTCTACCGAATGTTTTGTTTTATCAAGCACAGATTTCACCATAGGATTCCCAGCCACACCCTTAATAAAACCCCAGATTCCACCAGGAGACACTTCATCCTGATTATTACCAATCCTAGGATCTTCTTGTTCCTCTGGGAAAGTAATGGCTGATGTGGTTCAGTTCCCTGTGCCAGAGATGTCAAACTGGCTTGCTGAGTAATAGGAGTTGGCAAAACACCTGTTACTGCAGGTGCAGAAAATGATGGCATCAGGGGTGTCTGGGGAGCTCTTCCTGCATGACCCCTTGTAATGTCGTAAGTTGAACCAACAGAAAATCCTGATGTGGGAGGACCCGAAGAGGGAGCTGATAAAAGAGTGCTTGGGGCAGAAGTTGAAGGTGGGAACTGGGATAAAGGAGGACTACTGAAGGCAGCAGCAGTTGATGGAGCAGCAGAAGGTGGGTCAGAAGTAACAAGAGGTGGGGCAGAAGGAACTGGAGGAGGAGGCACAAAAGATAACGGTACTGATGGCCTCACGGGAGGAAGGGATGGCTGAGGGGTGGAGTATGAGTGTGGTGGTAAGGAATGCACAGAGGACACATTTGGAGGAGAGAAAGAACTGGTTGCAGCTAAAGGAACTGGAGTAGAGGCCATAGCAGTAGAAGCCAGTCCTGCCGGATTTGGTGGAGGAGTCCCAGGTGGTGTCCTCTCTATTCCACTCTCTTCCATCATTTTCCTTCAATTCCTTTAATTCAAAAGGCTGAGGTCCCGAGACAGTGCCGGCGTGGCAGGTGAAAGTGGGGCACCGGGAAGTTGGGGTGTAAAACTACCGCTCCTAGAAGGAAGTTGCAGTCAAGGGCTCGCCGCCGCGCGCCCCCGCTGCCAGGATGGCTGCCAGCGGCACCAATATATGTGTTTTTAACTTTTTATTTTGAAATAATTTCGAACTTACAGGACAATTGCAAAAATAGTACAGACCCCATAGAGAGAGCTCCAACATCTCCCTGCACCCCCATGCACCCACATCCACCAATTTTAACATTGCACCACATTTGCTGTATTATTCTATTTGTCTGTCCATCTGTCAATCCGTCTATCCACCCATCTGTCCACTTATCAATCCATTTTCTGAACACTTGAGTGCAGGTTGTAAACATCATGCTCCTTGAACACTGATTACTGCCATGTACATGAAATAAAATATTTTAAACTGGGAGTTACTTCACTCTCACTGAAAAATACCCTAAACTGTCTTCACGGATGACAGCAGCACTCGAGTCCAATCTTAGCCACCTGCACTCACTGGAGCACAACTTCTTTCTTCTTTAGAAAACACAAAACCCCAAATAAAATAACGGCAGGTTCCCCCGCATGCACCAGCAGCTGTTCGTCTAAGTGGCGCACGCTGGGGCTGGGCTTTGAAAGCAAAAAGAGCAGGCGGGAAAACTGCTCCTGGGGTGCAGTGTCTTCTAAGTGCAAAATCTGCACTGCCCCAGAAACCGTTAGGGCTGGGGTTCCAGCTCTCTGCACACAGTCCCCACCCCAGCACTTGTTTCCAATGCCTTCTTCAGCCCTCATCTGAAGCGTCATTTTAGGGAGAAGGGAGGTTTCCCCTGAGTCCTGTCACTCATAATACACTCTGCCTTCCCAGCACTCACCACAACTTAATCCTATAGTTACGGGTCTCCTTGCCACCTCCACCACCCGACACACAAGCATCAGAAGACACATCTGTCTTCTGTGTTGCTAAGTCCCCAGGCACTGGCCACTGTCTTTGCAGGAGAAACATCTGCTTAGCTCTGGCCACTGGGAACACAGCTTTCTTTTCTTTTCTATTCTTTTTTTTTTTTTTGAACAGTTGTAGGTTTACAGAAAAATCATGCAGAAAGTGCAGCATTTATTTCCACAGATGCCCACACACACACACACAGACACACACACACACAGAGTTTTTTCCCTCTCAGTAACATTTTGCATTAGTATGGTACATTTGTTATAATCAATGAACCAATATTATTATAGTTATATTGTGAACTAAAAGCCATAGTTTACATCAGGGTTTGCCTTGTACTGTTTTGTTTGTTTGTTTTTAATTTTTATTGTGGGAACATCAATTCAACATAAAATGTCCCATTTTAACCACTTTCAAGTATACAGTTCAGCGGTGTTAATTACTTTCGTAATGTTGTGCAACCATCACTAGCATCCATTACCAAAACTTCGCCATCCACCTAAACTTGAGAGGCACTTTCAAAATTATTCATTCTAACTTGTTTATTTTTCAACTTTACAATACATTGCATTATAACTGTTGTTTTAAAGTCAACGTTCATTTGGAATTATACACAGTTACCTTCTTGGATCTCAGATCTTCCATCTATGATCACTTTTCTCCCTGCTTGAAGTACACCCTTCAGAATCTCCTTTAACAAGGGTTTGCTCGTGACAAACTGTTTTTCTTTGCCTGAAAATGTCTTCACTTCACCATGTTCTTGAAAACCATTTTCAGTGAAGAGTTGACTTCTTGGTTTTAGCCAGTGTGTTGAAGAGATGATTCCCTGGCTTCTGACTTTCATCGTTGTTCCTTTGAGGATCATCTGTCTTTTTAGTCTGGCTGATTGTAAAATCACCTCTTTGCTTTTGATGTTCTACAGATGTGTTGCAATTGGTCTAGATCTAGACATTTATTTTGATAAATTTTAAATTGAAATAGAGCATGCATTCAGGAAAACACGCAGATGGTAAGTATACAGCCCATCGGCTTACAAGACACCCTTGCAACCACACCCAGGTCAAGAAAAAAAGCATCACAAACACCCCAGAAGCGCCCTCTCTCTCTCCTCTTCAAAGATAACTGCCAGGATGACTTCTAGTGCCATAGATTAGGTTTTCCTGCTTTTGAAGTTTAAAATACGAGGGCTACAGTTGGCATCTAGGAGTGGAATTACCAGATCACAGGGTACACATGTGTTCAAATTTAATAGATTCAGCCAGTTTTCCAAATGTTCATACCCATTTTCACTCCCACCAGCAATGGACGAGAGTTCCAGTTACTCACTGTATTGTCACCAACTCTTGGTATTGTCAGCCTTTTAAATTTTAGTCGTTCTGGTAAGTACATAGTGGTATCTCGTTTCGGTCTTCATTTTCACCTCCCTGGTTAATTTTCATTTGTTCACTGGCCATATGGGCCATCTTTTTTCTGAAGCATCTGTTCAAGTCTTTTGTCCTTTTGTTTTTGCTTTTCTTGTCTTTCTTGATCGAAAGGAGGTCTTTATCTATGCTCAGATAGATTAATTGTTCCCGCTAAGTGGCTTGCTCTTTTGCTTTCTTAAGGGTATCTTCTGGCAAACAGAAATTCTTACTCTAATGTCCAATTGACCAATCTTGATCTTTATGTTTAGTGCTCTTGGGGTCCAGTTTAAGAAAATTTTCTCTATTTCAATGTCATCAAAATATTCTCCTATGCTTTCTTCTGGAAGCTTTATAGTTTTATTTTTCTCATTCAGCTCTACAACTCATCTGGAATTTGGGTCTGGAATAAGGTAGGGATCAAGTTTCATTTTTTTTTCTCATATAGATTTCTCCAGTTGACCTAGTACCATTTGTTGAAAAGACCGTTTGCTTTTCCACTGCTCTGTAGTGCCACTTTTGTCGTAAATCAAAGTATCAGTCCATCTATATTTTAGACTGTCCTTTTCCATTGGCCTATTCGTGTATTATTTCACAAATACCACACTACCTTAATTTCTACAGCCTATTAATGACCATTGACATACAGTAAAATAAGCCTTCTTAATTTATTCTTTATCAAAATGTCTTGGATTTTCTTAGTCCTTTGACTCTCTTTGTAAGTTGTATAATGTGAAAAAGCTCTCAAAATGTTTTCATCCTGGATGCCATTATCATAGAATATATTTCATTTAGCACTTCTCTTCTTTGTACATTCCTCTAATTGATAACATGGTCTTAAATTTGTTCTTTTCCCCTGGGTCCTTCAACTTTGTTTTTCTTTTTCAAAATGGTTTTGGTTATTTGGGGCCCCTTGCAATTCCATATGAATTTGAGGATTGTCTTTTCTTTTTCTGCAAAAAAGGCTGCTGGAATTTTAATATAGATTACATTAAATCTGTAGATTGCTTTGGGTATGATTGGCATCTTATCGATATTAAGTCTTCCAATCTGTGAACACAGGATGTGGGCATTTATGAAAAACCCATCCTCAAAGGTGAAAGACTGAAAGCTTCTCCCATAAGACCAGGAACAAAACAGGAATGCCCACTTGCACCACTGTTATTCAGCATTGTACTAGAAATTCTAGCCAGAGCCATCAGGCAAGAAAGCCAAATAAAAGACATCCAAAGGAAGAAGCAAAATATCCCTATGCACAAAAGACATATCTATATATGATGATAAACAGAAAATCCCAAAGAATCCACAAGAAACTTATTAGAACTAATATGCAAATTCAGCGAAGTGGCAAGGTACAAGATAAACATGCAAAAATCATTTGCATTTAACCAAGGACATGAAAGACGAAGAACTCCTACAAGTCAACAACAAAAAGATAAACAACTAAAAATCGGGTAAAGAACTTTAACAGGCATTTCTCTAAAGGAAATATATAAATGAACAAGAAGATATGAAAAGATGCTCCACACCATTAGCCATTAGGGAAATGCAAATGAAAACCATAATGAGATCTTATTTCACCAACTAGACTGATTATTATTATTATTCTTTAAATGGGAAATAACAAGCATTTGCGAGGATGCAGAGAAATTGGAACACCCTTGCACTGTTTGTGGGAATGTAAAATGGTGCAGCACTGTGGCAAGCAGTTTGATGGTTCTTCAAAAAGTTAAACTAGAGTTACTATGTGACACAGCAATTCCTCTCCTAGATATATAACCAAAGGAATTGAAAATAGTGACTCAGACAGATACTGTTCACCGATGTTCATAGCAGTGTTATTCACAAAAGCCAAAAGGTGGAAACAACCCAAGTGTCACCAACAAATGAATGGATAAACAAAATGTAGTATGTACACAGTGGAATATTATGCAGCCAGAAAAAGGAATGAAGTTCTGACACATGCTGCAACATGGGTGAGTCTTGAAAACATTATGCGGGTGAAATGAGCCAGATACGTAAGGACAAATATTGTATGATTCCACTTATATGAAATATCTCAAATAATCAAATTTGTAGAAACAGAAAGTAGATTGGAGGTTACCAGGAGCAGTGGGAAGGAGTTAATGAGGGATTATTGCTTGGTGGGTACAGAATTTCAATTTGGGGTGATGAAAAAATTTTGAGAATGGGTGGAGATAGTGGTTGCACTACATTGTGAATGTAATTAATGCCACTGTAGTGTACAAAATGTTTAAAATAGCAAATTTTATGTTGTATATGTATGAAACCACAATTTAAAAATACCACAGAACATTCTTACTGAAATTTAGCCTCCTCTTTCTTTGTTAGTCATCCTGATTGCTGTAACATTTTATTAGATTCTTGAGTTCCAGAAAAGTTGATTCTGACAGGTTTTTCTGGCTTAAAAGTTGCTTCAGTGGAGCGACCCTTCTTTAGAGGTTCCCACTCTGCCATTTTCTATGACATCAATCCTTTCTGTATATTTATATTTAAGGTAAGTCTCTTATAGATAATAATAGAGCTGCTTTTCAACACTGCCTGACAATCTTTGCCTTTTTACTGCAGAATTTCATACTTTTACGTTTTCTATAATAACTGACATCTCTCAGCTTAAATTTTCTCCCTTGCTATTTTTTTTTCTATTTTTTTTCCCCACTACCCTCATTTTCCTCCATTCTTGCCATGTTTTGGATGGAATATTTCTACTGTTTTATTTCCCCTTTTGATAGCTTGTTTAGTTATATACTTTTAGTATCCTTTTAATGGTTATCCTAGAGATGATACCATGTATCCTTAATTTATTGAAGTCTAATATAAATTTGTAATTTTTACATATTTTACTTCCCAGAAATGCAAGTACTTTGCTATTTACCACTCCTGCCTTTTGTACTATTTTGTACTATTGTATTGGATATATCTATATCTAGCTATATAAATATAGAAAGATTTCTCCAACATTTTAGTGGTTTTACACTATCAATCACCAAACAAATTGACCCACCCATTCACCTCTCCCTGTGCTTTTCATTTCTTCCTGCATCTCTCTGTTCTTACATTTTTTCCTGGGATAGTTTTCCATTTACCAGAGGTGTGAGTCTGCTGGTGATTATTTCTGATTTTGTTCTTCTGAAATTGTCTTTATTTCTCTGGCTATGGAATTATAGTTTGCAGGCCATTTTCTTTTAGCACTTCAAATTTCACTGACTTCTAGCTCTCATTGTTTTTGCTGACAAATCACCTGTCAGTCTTATTGATATTCTTTGAGGTTAATCCATAATTTTCCCTTGTTGCTTTTAAGATTTCCTCTTTTCCTTTTTTTTAAGAATTTTTACTACAATGTGCCCAGGCATATTTTTCTTTGCATTTATCCTTCTTGATACTAATAGAGCTTTTAAATTTGAGGCTTGTTGTCTTTTGCCAATTTTTATAAAATTCTCAGCCCTTCTGTCTTAAACAATTGGTTTAGACCTATTCTTTCCTCTCTCCTTCTCTTTTTTTTTTTGTCTCTCATTGTTCCTTTTTACTTTTTTCCCATCCTTTTGTCTCTCCATCCTTTGCTCTATATATTTTGTTCTGATGCATTTGCCACTTTTCTCTTGTCTCACTCTACAGTTAAATTAATCCATTAAAGTTTAATTTATTCGTTGTGTTTTTCAGTTATATAATTTATTTTTTATTCATCGATTCAGGTTCCTTAGCAGAATTCTCTATCTTGCCTTTTAATTCCCTGAACATAGTAATCATGGTTACTTCAAGTCCCTATGTGATATGTCAGTATCAATGTATGTTTGTCAAGAGCCATTCCCCATGGTGGAGTCTGAGCTCTAATTTTTGCTCCTTCCCATAAGACTGCTGGAAATTCTATTCAGCTTCTCAGCCACTGCTTTCACTTTCAAAACTGGCAATTTCTGTAAGATAAAAATGGCCCAAATGCCAGGCTTACCTTTTTAGGCTTTCCATCTCTTCCAGATCTTACAAATTCTCACTGCCTTGGTATTTTTCTGATACCTTCAAATATATGTATTAAAAAAAACTACAACAGAAACAGTGAATCCTAATGCAAATCTTGACTATATTATTAGAACAAACTATAATACTACCCTCTCATCAATTGTAACAAAGTTACCACACTAATGCAAAAAGTTAAAAATGGGGATTGATATATGGGAACCCTATTTTCTGCATGATTTTCCTGTAAACTTACAACTTCTCTACTTAAAAAAATTAAGAAGTATATTTTTAAATGTTGTATTTAGCTCAGTAGTCCTCAACTAGGGGTGATTTTGCTTCCCCAGGGGACACTCGGCCATGTCTGGAGACATTTCTGGTTGTCATAATTTGTGGGAGGGTAATGCTACTGGTATCTAGTGGGTGGAAGCTGAGGATGCTGCTAAACACCCCACGATACACAGGACAGCCCCCCACAATAGAGAAGTGTCTGCTCCAAAATGTCCACAGTGCCAAAGCTGAGAAATCCTGGGTGAGCTTTTCTGTTTCCCAGCAGGAGCAGGAGCCAAGCAATGTAGTTAGCCAATCGTAACTTCAAACAAACATACAAAGAAAGAAAGAAACAAGCACACACACATTCATCTGTAGAAGTTCAAACCAAAAGTTTTTTCATTACCATCTGTTCCAGTTTGCTAAAGCTGCCGCTATGCAAAATACTAGAAATGGATTGGCTTTTATAAAGGAGATTTATTAGGTTCAAAATTTTACAGTTTTAAGGCCATAAAAGTGTCCAAACTAAGGCATCAACAAGAGAATACCTTCACTGAAGAAAGGCCAGTGGTGTCCGGAACACCTCTGTCAGCTGGGAAGGCACATGGCTTGCATCTGCTGATCCTTTGCTCCCAGGTTGCATTGCTTTCATCTTCTGATTCCAGTGGCTTTCTCTTTAAGCATCTGTGGGTTCTCACTTAGCTTCTCTGGGGCAAACTCTGGGTTTCATCTCTTAGCTTAGCATCTGCAAATGTCTTTTTATCTGCATTTATGTCGGCCCCTGAGCTCTCTTGAGGATTCCAGTAAACTAATCAAGACCCACCTTGAACGGGCGGGGTCACACCTCCAGGGAAATAATCTAATCAAAAAGGTCTCATCCACAGTTGGGCAGGTCACATCTCCATGAAAACAACTTAATCAAAAGATCCCACCCATAGACTTGCCGTTATGAAGCTCATTACCACAAAGGAGAGTCTAAAGTTGTATGTAATGGTGCCTGAGAGTCTCCCCCTGAGTACCTCTTTGTTGCTCAGATGTGGCCCTCTCTCTCTCTAACTGAGCCATCTCGACAGGTGAACTCACTGCCCTCCCCACTATGTGGGACCCGACTCCCAGGGGTGTAAATCTCCCTGGCAACGCAGAGTATGACTCCCGGGGATGAATG
>KN192303.1:71844-94486 GCA_000164785.2 Choloepus hoffmanni | reverse complement strand
CAGCAGTCTGGACTCCTGAGGACAATTATATAATAATGTAGATTACAAGGGGTGACAGTGTGATTGTGAAGACTTTGTGGATCACACTCCCTTTATCTAGTGTATGGATGAGTGGAGGAATGGGGATAAAAACTAAAGGACAAATGGGGTGGGATGGGGGGATGATTTGGGTGTTCTTTTTTCACTTTTATTTTTTATTCTTTTTCTGGTTCTTTCTGATGTAAGGAAAATGTTCAGAGATAGATTGTGGTGATGAACGCATAACTATGTTATCATACTGTGGACAGTGGATTGTATATCATGGATGATTGTATGGTGTGTGAATGTATTCCAATAAAACTGAATTAAAAAAAAAAAAAAGATCCCACCCATAATTAGTCTGCCCCCAGAAGATTGGATTAAAAGAACAAGGCTTTTGTGGGGGACATGATAGATTCAAAGTAGTACAACATCCCAGTAATTATTCTTAACATTAGATTGAAAAACCCAAGTCCCCACCATTTGCAATTAAATTCCCATGTCACCTTGCAATTCCACTCTTACATGTATACCCCAAATAATTGAAAACTGGGACTCAAACTTATCCTTGTATTCCAGTGTTCATGGCACCACTATTTGCAATAGCCCCAAAGCAGAAAGAACCCAAATGTCCATCAACAGACAAATGGAGAAACAAAATGTGATGGTACACACAATGGACTCTAATTCAGCCATAAAAAGGAATGAAGTTCTGATCATGCTGCAACATGGATGAACCTCGAAACATTATGGTGAATGAAAGAAGTTGGACCCAAAAAGTCACGTAGGGTATGATTCCATGTATATGAAATATCTATAACAGGTAAACCCATAGATGCAGAATGCAAAGTGGTGGCTGCCAGGGGTTGGAGTAGAACATTTGAAAGGAACTATGACGGTACAGGGTTTATGTCGGGGGTTGGTAAAATATTTTGGAACTAGGTAGAGGTGGTAGCTATACAACATCAGCAATGTCCTACATGCCACTGAATGGCTTGCTTTAAAATGGTTAATTTTACATCATGTGAATTTCACTGCAGTTAAAAATGATAAATCGCAGGGGGTTGGGCAGAGCCCTTGGCTATCGGTGGAGAAAGGAGGATGGGGAGGTGAGGGCTGGAGCTAGGGTATCAGTAAGGAAGTGAGTGCAGTAATTTAGGTGAGAAATGATGGTGGCTTTGGAGCAGAGTTGTACCAGGGACTGGTGACAAATGGTCACATTCAGGGCGTATTTCAAATATAGGGCCATCAGAATTGCCGTATTGTGCTGGCTTGGAGCTGTGCACCCCAGAAAATCAAGTTCTGAAAGTTAATCCATTCCTGTGGGTGTGAACCCATTGTAAGTAGGACCTTTTGATGAGATGACTTCAGTTCTTCAGTTGAGATGTGGCCCAACCTGAATCAGGTTGGGTCTTAATCCTATTCCTGGAGTCCTTTATAAGCAGAAGGAAATTAAGAGAGAGAGAAAAGCGGGGTGGGGATGGGGTGGTGGAGCCACAGGGAGCAGCCAAAAGCTGGAAGTCAACAGAACCCAGAAGAGAAGCCAGTAGAGGCCACCATGTGCTTTGCCATGTGCTAGAAAAGCCAAGGGCCAAGGATCACCAGCAGCCAGCCCCAGAATGTCAGTCTTCTGGAGGAAAGCATGGCCTTGACGACACCTTGATTTGAGACTTTTTCCTAGCCCCCAAACCACAAGCCAACAAATTCCCGTAGTTTAAGCCAACCCATTGCATGGTATTTGTTTCAGCAGCCGTGGAATCCAAACACAGACAAATGGGATGTGGGGGTGAATGAAAGTGAGGAGGTGAGGATGCCTCTGGGGTTTCTGAACTGATCCCCTGGAGGGTTGGAGCTGCCCTTGACCAATAAACAAATTGTTGTTTTATAACCTACTAACTGAAAAATGAAGTAATTTAAAGAGATTCATGTTTCAACAATTCTTCTCACCCAGTGAATACCTCTTATCCTAAACCGATGTGTTGCAGAGGTGGCTCAGGTGAATTCATTCATTCATTCATTCAATCTGTGTTTTTATTCAGCACCTACTACATACTAGGCCCACCGGATACATCGATGAACAAACCCAAGGCCCTGCTCTTACGGAGTGTGTCTCTTAGTCGGAGGTGGCAGGAGGGGCAGGCGAGACAGAAGTGCTGCCAGCACAGGAAATAAGTAAATTAGACAGTGCATATGGAAGGAATAAGTTTTAGGGGAAAATGGAAAAGCAGAGTGGAGTAAGGGGGCTGGGAGAGCTGAGTGCCAGGGTTTGGGCTCTGGTACTACAAAGAGAGTGCTCAGAGGAGGTGGGATTGGAACAGAACACCAGAAGGAGCTCTACGTGGAGCAAACAACCTGAGCAAAGGCCCTGCGGCAGAACCATGCCTGGCAAAACAGCCATGAGCTCAGTGGCTGGAGTGCAGTGACGGGGGATCTGGGAGGAGGTGAGGGCTGGGGTCCCTGGGCGCTGCGGGAAGGACTTCAGGTAAATTGCCGTGACCGGGCCAGTCCTCCTGGCCTCGGAAACTTCTGGAAGCTCTGATTTCCAAAGCAAGAAATGCTACCTTCATCTCACACTAGAAAAAATAACACGTGGACTCTTCCACTTCGTTCTGTCGGAAATGTTCAGCCTGGAGACGATTTTCAATCCGGGCATCTAGGGGACTTTGCCATCACCCAGTGGGCGACTTGGTGAAGTTTGCTAGCTCCACGACGAAGGGAGGAGCACATGATCGATAAAAGGAAAACCGGTTCTTGAACTGTTCAAAACGCAGCCTTTCTTCCTTTCCCTTGGTATTAATTAGCCCGTGTGTGACTCACCGCCTGCCTGGTGGTTTCACAAGTCCATCCTGCCAGGCAGGAAGCAGAATCCATCTCTCAGGTGAGTAGGTACGGAGACCTCCAGGTTCCCTCAGTTTCCAATCCCCTTATAAATCCAGCTATTATGGTCTTGAGATGCAGGTAGTTTGGATGTCCCATGGTGACCAGATAAGCCAGTCGATTCTCAATTATCCGGGGCTCAGTCTTCCGATCTGGAGGTTCCTCATGTCTCTCAGGTAGCCCCCCAACATTGGCCAGGAGGACTCGGTCAGCATCTAAGAAACGCTCAGTAGAGATCCACTATACGGTTTGGGTTTACGGCCAGTTGTGAGTTTTAAGAGGTTGTTTCTGCCTTCCCAGAAGTGGAGCTTGGACTTATAAAGTGATTAGAACTGGAGGAGGTGAAATACAAGGACTTGGGCGAAGTCCCACTAGTTGCTGAGCCTGTCCCCAAGCCCGTCTGACTGCTGCTTTCTGATGGGAGCACTTTTGCATACGATGCTTGTGGCATCCGGCCGTGGCTTGAGCTGGTTTCTCTTTTCTCCATGTCGGGGTTGGGCAACCCGTTCTGCCACCATCTCCCAGAGGCCACGCCCGGGCTTCATTTGGGCTCTGAAATGAGGTCAGTGGAAGAAAGAGAGGAGAAGGTACAAGGCGGGAGGCAAAGGGCTGAGTGGGAGGGCCACTTATGTCTCTCAGGCCCATGCCCTGCTCTGAGGGCCACCCCCCATAAGTTTGTGGGGTGTACCTGAACCCCAGGGTTGGATGATGAGTCTTTCCTGGGTAATTAAGCGTAAAAATATAGTTAGAAGCTACCTTACGTCAATGGTTCTCAATGGGGGATGACTTTGTCCCCCAGGGGACATTTGGCCAGGTATGGGGGTGCTACTGGCATGGGGGGGTCGAAGCCAGGGAATGGTGCTTGACATCCTATAATGCACAGGGCGGCTCCCACCACAGAGGATTAACTGAGAAATTTGTTTTTGATCATTGTGCCATTTTGCATGCATTATGTCCCCCAAAACGCCATTATCTTTGATGCAATCTTGTGTGGGCAGATGTATTAGAGTTGATTAGATTGTAATTCTTTGACTAAGTGTTTCCATGGAGATGTGACTCACCCAGTTGTAGGTGATAACTCTGATTAGATAATTTCCATAGAGGTGTGGCCCTGCCCATTCAGCTTGGGCCTTGATTAATTTACCAGAGCACTATACAAGCTCAGAAAGAAGGAGCAAGCTTGCTGCAGCCAAGAGGGACACTTTGAAGAGGGCACAGAAGCTGAGAGAGTAGATGCAGCTGAGAGATACATTTTGAAGACGGCTGTTGGAAGCTGACACTGACATTTTGGGGAATGCCGTTTTGAAATGCCATCTGGGAGCAAGCAGACGCCAGTCATGTGCCTTCTGAGCTAATGGAGGTTTTCCAGACACCAATGGCCTTTCTCCAGTGTAGGTGACCAGTTGTTGATGACTTACCTTGGACACTTTATGGTCTTCAGACTGTAACTTTGTAACCAAATAAACCCCCTTTATAAAAGCCAATCCATTTCTGGTGTTTTGCAAAAGGGCAGCATTAGCAAAACGGAACAATCATCTCGTAATAAACCCTTGAGAAATGGACCAACCTGGGCCAAACCTCAACACACACATTCTGCTTATTTTGTTATTGTTGTTGTTGTCTTACCAGTTTATTCAAATTATTTCATATCAACTTTTTAATCTGAGACAGTTTTCAAGCCATAGATCCAGCCTAATTTGCCTTGTCCGTTATGAAGCAGTTGCTGCTTGAGCCAGTAGACATTTCCAAGCATGTCAACACAGATTTTAAACAATACTTTCTGTTCTTACTAGTTTGTAATCTGTCCCCTAGTGTCATCTACCCTTTCCTTGAGTGTGGTACCAAGAAAGAAAAATCAAGGTAGAGGGGAAGAAAAATAACAACAACAAAAAATCAAAGCCTATTTGGTTTTATGTTTCAGGGGCTCCTGGTGAAAAGTCTCCAAAGCTACGAACACAGCAAGGAGGTGAACTGTATCAGAGAAGTGCAGCAGGTTTCTGAAGGCACTCCCTACGGTGGCACTTAGTATCTGTATTACTTTCCCAAAGAGGATTTTCTTTCTATCCCAGATTGTACTGATGGAGTTATTTAAGGAAAAAGGTATTTTTATGCTAAACAATACATTAGATCTTTTTTCTTCCCTCTTTCTACTCCTATAAGGGTAGGGAGAGGAGAACAAGAACAATTTTAAGCCCTGCCATTTCTAAATAAAAATTTAGGGGGAAAAACAAAGACACCAAGGAAACGGGCACATAGCATTTAAGACTTAGAAATATTTATGACGACAATCTCATTCCAGCCTCAAGAACTTGTCTGTTAAGCTTCTTGGGCTCATGCTGTTACTTTAATATATATGCTATAAAAATACTCTATTCACAATTTAAGAATTTCCTCCACCTTCTCCTAGATTTCTTGCCCACAGATGTGGCATAAATATTGAAAACACAAATATTGTGTTAAATGCAACATGAAAGAGCAACAATTGGGAGTGTGCATGTGTTTAAAAAAGAAAGGGAGGAGTTGGAAATGTTCAGGCCTATTTGTAAATGTTTGAGGAGAAGTCACGTGGTTTTGGCCTTAGCCATGGACTGTCTCCTGCTCATACTCTGTCTCTACATAAGCTCATTTTCTCTGCAAAGGTCCTTTCAAAGGTGTTTTGCCTTTGTGTCTGGCATCCAGGGACTTTTCTTCGTCCTCTCTGGGCAATCTCTGATCCCAATCTTCATTACTGCTGATGTCCAGTTTATCCAGGTCCTTATGTCACTCTCATCCATCTCATCATCTTCCGCAAATTCTCTCGTTCCCACATCTTCATCTTCTTCTTCGTCGTCTTTTTCTTCAGCATCTGAAGAGTCACTCTCTGCCTCCTGCTGTCCCAGGGCCTTATCGAAGGCGTGATTGGGGAAGTTGTAGATGTCGCCATACATATCTTGTTTCAGTCTTTCCAGTAATTCCTTTTCAGTGGTGTTGTCCAGCTGAGCAGCTATCAATGCCTTTTCCTCTCTCCTTTTTTCCCTCCGTTCTCCCTTCTTACTCAGAGGAACAATTTTCCTCTGTCTCTTTAGTGTAAGTTTTCGAATTCGAATCAGGTACTGGGTAATCTTGGTGAATCTCTGTTTACATTTATGTCAAATAAAACGGGGCCAGTAAATTAGATTTTCATCTGTTTGCTCCAGTGCTTTCTCACAGTTTTTACCGAGCTGGACCCGTTCCCAGAGACGCCTAGGAAAAGCTGCTCGTTCTATAACCTTCATATATAAGTAGCACAGTCCTTTTTCTTCTTTGATGGTGGCATACTGACTTTCTGCCAGGGGACAGGACAATCGATTGCATAATCCAGTTAGGCTGTATTCATTTCTGCAAAAGCTCTGAGTCTTGGTTCTTATTTTGAAGGAACAAAATCGTTTGTTTCCTAGTGTATCCCAGATAACGTCATCTGACTGCATGGTGTTGGTGGCTCAGCGTGCAGCGCCAGGCCGGATCCAGGGGCGCCCGGGCTTCCTCTGCTTATTTTTCCAAACAGAAACAAGCTAAATACTTTTTTTTTTTTTTTGGTGTTTTCTGGTGATAGGCCCTGTGGCCAGCTTCACCTTGGCATAGGAGAGTAACAAAGAGAAGGCGACTGTAACATGATCAAAACAAACTGCTCTGCCAGCTCCAGGAGCGACAACTGAATTTGTCAGGACATCCGTGCCAAGAGATCAGGAGTGTCCGGAGAGCAAGTCCCGGCACCCACGTGCTTCTAGTCCCTTTCGGTGACATGAGACCGTCTCAAGGAACAAAGCCCGGCACTGTGTGTTGGCAACCACAGAACCCAGGTGAGAACGACCCAGGAGCCGGGGATTCGGACTTTACCGCGGCGGGTTCGGATCTCACCCGCCAGCTCCAGCCTCCACATCCAGCTCTGCATTTTCCCTCCAGTTCCCTCGTTTTGGGGCAGGCCACAGAGTGGAGGGGTCGGGGGCCCGGACCCGGAGCCCCCCTGCTGGGGTTCCAGTTCTAGCTCTGCCACTGCTGTGCTGACCTTGGGCAAATGAGGGAAACTTTCTGTGCCTTAGTGCCAACCAGAAAGCAGAGACGGTGGTGGCGGAGGTAGAAGAGGGTGTAGTGAGAGCTGTGGAAATGTGTGTGTATTACATTATAATATACAAAGATATGTTATTTACATAATACACAATTTATATATCTACATGTAAACCTATATATTCATATGCAAATATATTTTAAACATAAGTATATTAATTTATATATTTATAATAAATGCATTTACCTATAATTTATAAAATATAAGATATAATAAAACATGCATTAAATTAATAGATGTTGGCTTTTAGAGCTGTTTCAGGCTTACAGAAATTTGAGCAGCTAGTACAGAAAATTCCCATATACCTCTCCCCATACACACACACACATCTTGCATTAGTGTGGCACTTTCGTTACACTTGATGAACCAATATTGATACGTTATTATTACTGAAAGTTCATTGAGTTTCACTCTTTGTGTTGCACAGGTCTATGGGTTTTGAAAAGTGCATGGCATGCAGCCACCATCGATACAGGAGAGTTTCACTGCCCTGAAAAACCTCTGGGTGCCATTGCCTCATCCTTGCCCCCTTCCCCCTTCCCCAGCAACCACTTTTTTTTTTTTTTTACTGTCTCTATGGTTTTGCCTTTTCCAGAATGTCATGCAGGTGGAATCATAGCTTTTTCAGACTGGCTACCTACTTGGTGATATGCATTTAAGTCTCCTCATGTCTTTTCATAGCTTGCTGGATCATTTCTTTTATATCACTGCATAATATTCCATTGTGGATATGCCACAGCTTGTTTATCCATTTGCCAGTTGAAGGGCATCTTGGATACTTCTAGTTTGTGGCGGTTATGGAATAAACCTGTTAGAAACATTTGTGTGCAGGCTTTCCTGTGAACTTGTTTTCAACTCATTTGGGCAGATACCTAGGAGCACAACTGCTGGATTGTATGGTAAGACCATGTTTAGTTTTATAAGAAACTGCCCAGCTGTCTTCCAAAGCGGCCGTACCATTTTGCATTCCCATTATATGTATAATATTATAATTTTATTGTGGTGATGTATATGGAACATAAAACTTGCCATTTTAACTGTTTTTAAATGTACAATTCAGTGGCATTAATTATATTTACAATGTCGTGCTGCCATCACCACCATCCATTTCCAAAACTTTTTCATCACCCCAAACAGAAACTCTAACTGCATTAAGCAATAGTTCCTCATTCCCTTCTCCCTGTGGCTCCTCGTGACTTCTACTTTTTGTCTCTATGAATTTGCTTATTCTGGATACTTCATGTAAGTAGAGTCAAACAACATCTGTCCTTTTGTGTTTGCTTCTTTCACTTAGTGTATTGTTTTCAAAGTTCCATGCATGTTGTAGCATAAATCAGAACTTTGTTCCTTTTTTATGGCAAAATAATATTCCATCTTATGGATATATACATCACATTTTGTCTATTCATTCGTCTGCCAATGGCTCTTTGAGTTGTTTCCACCTTTTGGTGATTGCGAATAAGGTGCCTATGGACATGGGTGTACAGCATCTGTTTGAGTCCCTGTTTTCAATTCTTTGGGGTATATATGTTGGAATGGGATTGCTGGGTCATATGGTAATTCTAGGTTTAACTTTTTGAGATTCCATTATATATATTTTAAAGCAGTTTTTTTGAGATAAATTCACGTACCATACAATCCATCTAGAGTGTATAATCAGTGTCTTCTAGTATATTCGCAGAGTTGTGCTTTCATCACCACAATCAGTTCTAGAATATTTTTACCCTGAAGAGGATTCAGTTTTACAGCCCCATGTTTCATCCTCTGGCTTTCCTTCTAGTGACATATATGACCCTAAACTTTCCCTTTCAACCACAAACACACCCACATATCATCTCTGTTAGTTATACTCACTATAATGTGCTCCCATCACCTCTGTCCCTTTCCAAACATTTCCAGTCAACCTCAGTACATATTTGGCACAAATTTAAGCATCAGCTCACCATTCTCTGCCCCCATTCTATCTTCCAATGAACCATGTTCTAGATATTAACTCCATGAGTTTGCTACTTATAGTTAGCTCATATTATTGAGGCATACAATATTTGTCCTTTTGTGTTTCACTTATTTCACTCAACATAATGTCCTCAAGGTTCATCCATGTAATCACGTGTCATGGCTTCATTTCTTCTTATAGATGCATGATATCCCATCATATGTACAGACTACATTTTGATTATCCATTCAAAATGGACACCTGGGTTGCTTCCATTTTTTAGCAATTGTGAATAATGCCGCTATGAACATCGGTGTGCAAATGTCTGTTCACGTCCCTGCTTTCAGTTCTTCTGGGTATACACCTAGTAGTGGGACTGCCAGGTCATGGGCCGTTCTGTACTCAGCTTCCCAAGGCACCGCCAAACCATCCTCCACAGTGGTTGTACCATCTTACATTCCCACCTGCAGTGAACAAGTGTCCCAATTTCTCCACATCCTCTCTAACTCTTGCAGTTTTCTGCTTTATTAACAATGGCCATTCTAGTAGGTGTGAAATGACATCTTGTAGTTTTGATTTGCCTTTCTCTAATAGCTAGTGAAGTCAAATGTCTTTTCATTTGCTTTTTAGCCATTTGTATATCCGTTTTGGAAAAATGTCTGTTCATGTCTTTCACCCATTTTTAATTGGGTTGTTTGTCTTTTTATCATTGAGTTTAGGATCTCTTTATATATCCTGAATTACTGTTATATTTTAATTTATATATACCTGGCTTAGAATAGTACCGAACCCCTAGGAAATACAATAGAAGTGTTAGCTCTTGTTCCTAATATAATATCCAGTCCCTTAAAACTGACTACCTTTAGCCATACTCTTTGGCTTGCCAAGCCCTTCAGCACATTTCCAAAAGGATTCTCCCACCTGCAGATGTCCCTCACAACAGAGGAAGGGGATCTAACCCAGTCTGGGGAAGGGAGTGGAAGTTCAGTCTAAGCCAAGCCTTTGGGCAGGAACTACCTGCACCTTGGAAGGAGGAAAAGAAGACAGAGAGATTCAGGCTGGAGACCAAAAAAGGACAAAAAGGAGAACTGCAGTTCATTCTGTGAGGCCATTGTTTGAAGCAGGTAAAGGAAGAAACAACAGAAGGAAGGCTGGAGGGGAATGGGCCCTCATGAGCCACATTAAGAAGTCTGAGCTCCATCATGAGCCATCCAAGGATGTATTTCAATTCAACAGTAGTAGATGCAACATGCACAAGGGGTGTGGGAATCTCATGGGCCCTTCACTCCCACCAGTGATGAGCCCAACTCTGTGCTTGGCGAGGGCCTGCCACTCCCTGGATGTGTGACCAAGGATGAGCTTCCAAACCTCCGGGCTCAGTTGTTCCACCTGTGAAAAGGGTGCCATGATGACAAGAGCCTGAACGTCACTGGGTTCCCATGATGATTTCATCACCTAACGTGTCCAGCAGGTTCATCATCATGTGGGAGCTTGCTAGAGTTACTGGTTCTCAGGCTCTACCCCAGTTTTGCTGGATCAGACATTCTGCAGGTGGGGCCTGGTAATCCATGTGTACCTGTAACATAAAACCTGACTTAAATGTCTTAAACAAACAGGCATTTATTTTTCTCATGAACCAGAGCAAAGAAGTGGGTGGTAGCTGTCTTAGCGATGCTCTTAGAGACTCTAGCTCTTTCTACTTTTCCTTGCGTCATCCTTAGTATGTTGGCCTTCATCCTCATGCCTTTTTTGTTTCATGGTTGCACAATGGCTGCTGTACCTCCAGCCATCACATCCATATCAAGGGAAGGAGAAAGGGGCACAGATACATCTCGTGCCCCTTTCTAGAGGCAATGTGTGACATCTGGAGGCAATGTGTCACAATGTGTGACAATACTGTTAGAGTGTTGTCAACCAGGGAAGCTCACTTGAGCCTTGGTGTCCAGAGCCTTTACTGGGGTCCAATAGTGTGGACATAGTTGACCGCTCCATGGCTGACCCAGATGTCCATTGACTGATGAATGGATAATCAGGAAAGCTCGTTTCTCTTTGGTCAGAACCATGCAACCTGGCCAAGCTTCAAGAAAGTCTGAGAAGTCAAGGAACAGGATCTGGCTAAGACAACTTATAATCTTTTAGTCCAGGAATACTGTCACTGCAGAAAACTGGACTTCTGTTACAAGGAGGAGGGGGAAGGGGAGTCCATTTAGGTGAGACAGTTAACAGGTCTGCCGTGAAGGCTCAGGGCAGGTGTCGATCAACTTGGCAGGGGAAATAATTCAGATTCCCGTGTCGAGTCCATTCCAGAGAAGCCAGGCTGCTCCCTAACTGGTGTTCTACTGCAGGACTCACATAATCCTCAATTTATGATAAGACACCGAGGCACAGAGATGTCGAGTGACCTGCCACATATGCCGCCGACAATTGTCACATTCGAGCCCCCCGATGTCACCGATTGTAGTGCCCTTGGTTTATATTTACTGGGGCAGTGCAAAAGCTAGAAGGCAACAGTCTCCACAAAACCACCCTCCCGGTTGCAAGCCTGGGGGTCCCCAGACCACCTCCAGTTTCGACAGTTTGCTAGAAGGACTGATGGAACTCTCAGAAGCTGTTACAATCACAGTGGCAGTTTCTTCCAGGGAAAGCGTACAGACTAAAATCAGCCATGCGAAGAAGACGGTAGCTCAGGGTCCAGGAGGGTTCCACGGCGGAGCTTCCGGTTGTCCTCTCCCTGTGGAATGCTGACAGCATTAACAGCTCCTGGTAACAATACTGTCAGAGTTGTCAGCCAGGGAGGCTTGCTTGAGCCTTGGTGTCCAGAGCCTTTCCTGGGGTCCATTTACGTGCACATAGTTGGCTGCTCCATGGCTGACCTCAGTCTCCAGCCCCTGCAGAGACCCAGCTGATACCGCGTGACCCAAAACACCCACCCTAAATCATCTTGTTGGTGTGCCTCAGAGGCCCTACCCTAAACCCCATCTGGCTGTCCCAAGGCCCCCAGAAACTCCCATCAGGCAGGAGATACCTCCTAGGGGCCAAGCACAAAGACCGGACCTCTCTTTGGGTGAGACTAAATTCTTCAGTACACTGGCAGGCATCAGCAAGTCATTTTTGCTCTTTCAGGTCTGTTTCCCATTAATGGTCCAAGAGAGAGGCAGGGTGGGGAATAGCAAGAGCTCTGGGCTGCAGAGGGGAGCCTGGCTTAGCTCCTAGCTGGCCCTGCAAGCAGCTAGCAGCAAATCTTAGCCAAGTCATGTTCCCTCTCCAAGCTTTGGCATCTTCATCGGTCAAATGAGCAAGCAGAACCCAGGAATTCCTAAGCCCCACCTAGTCCACGGTCTTTAATCATCTCATCCAAACTGCATGTCACATAGCTGAGTTTGAGGGTGAAGTCCCCATGACCACCTTTTTTTCCAACATTAACTGTAAGGTGAGGGGGTGCCTCCAAGTCATGTTCAGGTTCAAGAATGAGAATTCGCTAGAAGGAACCACAGGATTCCCTGAAAGCTGTTCGACACACGGTTACAGTTTATTTCAGGGAAAGGATACAGACTGAAATCAGCCCAGGAAAGAAGCACGAAGGGCAGAAGTTCCAGATATGATGTTTCTGTGGTTCTCTCCCTGGGGAGTCAGAATGCATCACTCTCCCACCATCAAGGCGTGTGACAACACGCACAGAATATTGCCAACCGGGAAGCTGGCTTGAGTCTTGGTGTCCAGAGTCTTTACTGGGGTGCTATGATGTAGACACAGTTGACGGTCCATTTGGCCGTTCTCAGTTTCCAAGCCCTCAGGAGCTCCAGCTGATATCACAAAACCCTGAATCACATTATTGGTGTGACTTTGAACTCTCACCCTTGGTCAAGTTGTTAGTCCCTGGTGTGGCCCAAGCTCTCAGGGTAACAAAGCCACTCCTCAAGCAGGAGATTCCGAGGGTCTAGCGATCACCTTCCAGAAGCTGAGGGCAAAGACTACCTCTTTTGGGGCAAGGTTAAATTATTTTCCACAAGTGTGTTTTCTACTGCACATTTAAAGGTTACTGTTCGGGTTTGCTAATGCTGCTATTATGCAAAATACCAGAAATGGATTTACTTTTATAAAGGGGTTTTATTTGGTTACAAAGTTACAGTCTTAAGGCCATAAAGTGTCCAAGCTAAGGCATCAACAATAGGGTACCTTCACTGGAGGATGGCCAATGACATCTGGAATACTTCTGTTATCTGGGAAGGCACGTGACTGGCATCTGCTGATCCCGGGTTGTGTTCCAGCTCCTCTCTCAGCTCCTGTGCTTTCTTCAAAATGTTGCTCTTGGGGCGTTTGTCCTCTCTTAGCTTCTCAGGAGCAAACTCTGGGCTAGCATCTCCAAAGTTGCAGCAAAAGTCTGCTTTCAAGGCCATTTCCAAAATGTCTCTGTGAGCTGCTCTCCAAAATGTCCCTTTCAGCTGCTCTGAGCTCCTTCTGCTTGTGAGCTCTTTTATAGGACTCCAGTGATTAAATCAAGACCCACCCTGAATGGGCGGGGTCTATATCTCCATGGAAATAATGTACTCAAATGTTTCACCCACAGTTGATTGAGTCACATCTCCATGGGAATGCTCAAACAAAGGATTCCAACCTAATCAACACTAATACGAATGCCCCCACAAGACTGCATTAAAGAACTTGGCGTCTGGGGGACATAATACATCCATACTGCACAGTTACCATTGGGAGGACCTTGCCAAAGTATACAGGGAGGTCTCTATTATTTATTCTAACTGCATGGGGACCAACAATTATCTCAGTAAAAATTTCCATTAAAAATGAAATTGATATACAAGCAATTAATTGATCTTAACAGTGTTGTGTGCTTTGGAGATATACAAGCCTTTTGTTTCTACAGCAGTATAAGGGACTCCTTTAAAGACATTTTAAACATATACATGCAGATCTGAATTTTGGCCTTGGGACAGAAATTCTAATAAGTATATTAACACGAGATTAAACAAAGCAAAGCAACAGCTCACTTGTGTTTTTCTCAGATACTTTTTTTTTTTAAGAGTAACAACCACTAACATTTATTGAAAAGTTACTGTGTCAGCCATTGTGCTAAGTACTTTACATGCATTGTTTTTTTTTTAATCTTCATTTTATTGAGATATATTCACATACCACACAGTCAAACAAACCGTACTTTCGATTGTTTACAGTACCATTACATAGTTGTACATTCATCACCCAAATCAATCCCTGACACCTTCATTAGCACACACACAAAAATAACAAGAATAATAATTAGAGTGAAAAAGAGCAATTGAAGTAAAAAAAGAACACTGGGTACCTTTGTCTGTTTGTTTCCTTCCCCTATTTTTCTACTCATCCATCTCAGATACTTTTAAGCTGATATACAGGGGAGCTGAAGACATGGTGAGCCCCAGGGTTAAGAGGAAAATGGGCTCAGCGGCCTGCCCTATTTGTTTGGGGTGTTCTTTCTCTCGTGTGAGTGTGTGTGTGTTTAATCTGAGAATACACACTTCTCATAAGATCTTTCTGGGATATTGACATTGGTACAATGTACCAATCTTATTCAGATTCCCTCACTTTTAACTGTAGTCATTTGTGTGTGTGTGTGCACGTGGGTGTGTGTATGTGATGATTAAGTTCTATATACTTTTATCACCCGTATTCTCCACTACAGTCGAGATACTAAGTGGTTCCAACACCACAAGGGTCCCTTTTGTTGCCCTTTTTTGACACCTCCCTACAACTACCCACCCACCTTCCAGTTCTAATATGTTGCCATTTCAAAAATGCTACATAAATGGAATCATACAGCATGTAACCTTTATGAGCTTGGCCTTTTTTTTTTTTCTTCTCAGCATAATTTCCCGGAGTTTCATCCACATTTTTGTATGTATCAATAGTTTACTGCACTTTCTTGCTGAGTAGTGTTCCATGGTATCAGTTTGTTTAACCATTCACTCATCGAAGGACATCTAGGCTGGTTCCAGTTTTGGGCCCTCATAGATAAAGCTGCTATGAACATTTGCGTACGGGTTTTTGACGTGAAGGTAAGTTTTCGTCTCTCTCAGACAAGTGCCCAGGTGCTGGGCTGTGTGATAGTTGTGGGTTTAGTTTATTTTTTAGAAACTGCCAAACTGTTTTCTAGAGTGGCTGTACCATCTGTACCATTTTACATTCCCACCAGGAATGGATGAGAGCTTCTGTGCCCCAACGTCCTTGCCAGCATTTGGTGTTGTCACTTCTTTTTCTTCTAGTCATTCTGATGGGCATGTAGAGATTAACTCATTGTGATTTTCATTTGCATTTCCCTGTTCCCTAAAGATGTTGAGCATCTTTTCACACAGTCGTCTTTCATCTGTGTGTCCTCTTTGGTGAAATGGCTAAATGTATAAAGCCCAGCCGAAATTACATGATGACCTATTGTTGACTACACTTGATAGAGGCTCAACGTGTAATAATCCACAATTGGTGCCTTAGAAAAGTTTAATAAATGCAACCTAAAATAAAACACACCATAGTTGGAATAAAACAAATATAAAATTTATGGCCCATATGGACAGTTGAGTTTCCACCTGTAGTTAGTTGCTTAAAGTGGCGTGGCTTAGAGTAAACATAATGTGACCTTGCTGGTTATTGGCTGAGTTGTGTTATGACCACAGCTGCCTGCTACAAATCTACTGCTTTGGGTTTAGAATTTGGAAGGACCATTTCTTGTTTCCTGAATTACACATCTCGCTGCTTGATTTGGGGAAATGACTTTCCTGAGAGGCCCATTTTTGAGGGCAGCGGGTCATGTTTGATAAAGGCTTGCAGGTTTGGCTATTAAATAAGCAATTTCAGATTCCGACGAAGATCCGAAGAGTTTATTGAAAAATTACTCACCTTGCAGAGGCAAGTAAAGGTGATGCATTTTATATTTTCATGTACTGGACATGGGCAGCCTTTTTCTTTCAAGCCCTCAGGGTTGAGTCACAAGAGACGAATCCAATGTCCCCTGAGCCACCAAGATGGTGAGGGCCATTTGCTCCTCCATTGAAAAATATGGGAATCTCCCACGTCCTAGGGTGCCAGGTACACAGGGAGGTAGATGTGAACACACAGACTCCACGGCTCAAACCAACTCAGATTTATTTTCTCAGCACGGGGCGTGACACTGTGATTGTCTGGTTTGCTATACGCCTCTTTACATTCACAACCCACTCTCTCACACATCCCTGAGAAAGTGGTAGGGGCAAGTATAGTCAGTTGCCCCATAGGGCAGAGGACAAAGGTGACTTGGGCAAGGACAAGTGGAATCTCAAGGGGTGGGTCTGAAGATGTGTTCCAGGCCAGCACTGGCCCCACTTCCAGAGCCTGCGTACTTGTCTCTCTTCTGGATCTGAGAGGCTGGGTGCTGGGGATGGAGTCACACCCTTCATAAAGGCATGTCCAGTCCTGGAGATGTAAACCCATTTGTGAATCTTCAGATCCTATTTATAAATGAGCGCACCCCTTAACCAATAGTAACATCTTTGAAGATCCTATTCAGATGAGGCCAAACCGAATCAGGATGGACCTTGATCCAGTATGGCTGGAATCCTTGTAAGCAAAGGAAATCAGACACTTAAGTAGAAGCCAGAAGTCAGAAGAAGCTGCAGAATAGAACAGGTCACCACGCAACCATGGAGGCAGAGATGCGAGCCAAGGAACCCCCAGGGTTGTGCTGAGGCAGCACCAGCACGCCACAGATGCTGGGAGAAAGCGTGGACGTCAAGTCCTTGATTTTGGACTTCCAGCCTCCACAACTGTGAGGCAATGAATTCCTGTCGTTAAGGTGACCAACGTGTGGTATTTGTCATCACAGCCTTGGCAGACCCAGACATGGGTGTGGAGAACCAGAGCCTCAGGAAGCATCTCGTTAACTCAAATTCTGCGTGAGGAGAGGCAGTGTCTCTGCAGAACTTGCCCCTCCTCCCTTCTGTGTGGCAGCACTGGGCACTGGGCACTGTGCCGGGTGCTGGGGATCTCCCAGTGGAGACAGACGCAGAGCTCACGTGCTGTTCGTTTGCTAACGCTGCTGTTATGCAAAACACCAGAAATGGATTGGCTTTTATAAAGGGGGGTTATTTGATTACAAATTTAGAGTCTGAAGCCCATGAAAATGTCCAAATTAAGGCATCACCACAAGTATACCTTCACCGAAGGAAGGCCAACGGCGTCCAGAAAACTGTTATCTGGGAAGGCACGTGGCTGGTGTCTGCTGATCCGGGGTTGTGTTCCAGCTCCTCTCTCAGCTCCTGTGCGTTCTTCAAAATGTTGCTCTTGGGGTGCTTTGTCCTCTCTTAGCTTCTACAGAGCAAAGTGTCAGCAAAACTCGGCTTTCAATGGCCATCTGCAAAATGTCTCTCTTGGCTGTAGCACCAAGCTCCTTCTGTCTGAGCTCTTATAGGGTTCCAGTGATTTAACTAAGACCCATGCTGAATGGGTGGGGCCATACTTCCATGGAAATAATCCAATCAGAGTTATCACCTACAGTTGGGTGGGTCACATCTCCATAGCAACCACCCAATCCAAAGGTTCCAACCTAATCAACACTAATAATACATCTGCCCCCACAAGATTGCATCAAATAACGTGGCATTTTGGGAGACAGGATACATCCAAACCAGCACATGTGCCAAGGTGGGGCGACGAGTGCCATGGAGAAAAGTAAACCCCAGAAGGGGGACAGGGAATGCAGGAGGTGTCCACCACATCAGATGGGGCCCCTGGAAGACTGAGACATGCAGCTGTGCAGGTGTCAGGGAGCACATGTGCAAAGGTCCTGAGGCAGGAGGGTGCCAGGTTCAAAGGACAGTGAGGACACCCGCGTGGAGGATGCGGAATGAGCAAGGAGTAGAGTAGTAGGAGGTTAGGGGCAGGGGAGGACAGAGCCTGGAGAACACCTGAGGATGGGCTTCGGCTTTTATTCGGGCAAGATGGCAGTCATTGGAAGGTTCTGAGCAAAAAAGTGACATGATGGAACTTAAAGACCTATCAAACATCCCAGTTGTGGTGTCCAGAAGGGAGCTTTCTGGAGCTCAAGGGAAAGGGCCAGGCAGGAGATACACATCTGGAAGTCACCAGCATTTAGATGTTTTGTTTTGTTTTGACTGCAGTGAAATTTGTGTATCATAAAATTAACCGCTTTAAAGTGTACACATCAGGGGGTGTTCTGGTTTGCTAATGCTGCCATTTTGCAAAACACCAGACATGGATTGGCTTTTATAAAGGGGGGTTATTGCTCACACAGTTACAGTCTTAAGGCTATAAAGTGCCCAAGGTAAGGCATCAACAATCGGCTACTTCCACTGGAGGATGGCCAATGGCGTCTAGACAACCTCTGTTAGCTGGGAAGGCACGTGGCTGGTGTCTGCTCCGGAGTTCTGGTTTCAAAATGGCTTTCTCCCAGGACGTTCCTCTCTAAGCTGCAGCAGCGACCTTCTGTCTGAGCTTCTTATATAGGGTTCTCATAAACTAATCAAGCCCCAAGCTGAGTGGGTGGGGCCACACCTCCATGGAAATGATCTAATCAGAGTTATCACTCACAGTTGGGTGGGACACATCTCCATGGAAACAACCTAATCCAAAGGTTCCAACTTAATCAACACTAATATGTCTGCCCCAACAAGATTGCATCAATCTTGGCTTTTTCTGGGGGATATAATATATACACACCGGTACCGGGGGCATTTAGTACATTCACAGTTGTGCAACCACCACTTCCATCTAGCTCCAAAACCTTTTCATCACCCCAGAAAGAGACCCATTAAGCACTCACTCCCCATTGCTTCCTTCCCCTCAGCCCCTGGAAATCACTAAACTGTGTTCTGTCTCTATGGATTTACCTTTTCTGGACACTTCATGTAAGTGGAACCATGCAACATCTGTCCTTTTGTGTCTGGCTTACTTCCCTCAACATGATCTCCTCAAGGTCCAGCCACATTGTACTGTGTTATCGGAACATCTTTCCTTTTTATGGCTGAATAATATTCTGGGGTAGATTGTGTCGGTGGACCACACTTTGTTTCTCCGTTCATCCGCTGAGGGACACTTGGGTTGTTTCCATCTTTTGGCAATTTTGAATCATGCTGATATGGACATTCACAGACAAGGATTTGTTTGATTCCCTGTTCTCAGTTCTTTCGGGTATAAACCTAGGATGCAGATGGCTTTGCTTTTTATTTTTAAGTCACGTGACTGGGAGCAAGGGGGTGAGTGTAGAGAGAGGATCAAGGTCTGAAGCTTGGGGCTTGGCACGTTGTGAGTAAGAAGTCAGTGCAAACAGAAGGAAGCCTCAAGGAGACTGAAAAGAAGCAGCTAACGAGGTCAATGAAACCCAAGAGAAGGTAGGGTCCTGACGACCAAGGGCGGAAGTGTTGCTAAGAGGTTGAGGAAGGTGAAGATGATGAGAACTGACCACTGGATTCAGCAACAGGGAGGTCCCTGTGACCTTGACAAGAGTTATTTCAGTGCAGCAGGAAAGTTCTGAAGGGAGTAGGTTTAAGGGAAATCAGAGAAGACCTAAATAAGTGGAGAGATATGCCATGTTCATGGATTGGATGGCTTAATATTGTTAAGATGGAGATTCTCCCCAAATTGATCTTCAGATTCCGTGCAATCCCAATCAAAATCCCATCCATTTTTTTAAAATAAAAATTGACAAGCTGATTCTAAAATTGATACAGAGATGCAAAGGACCTAGAGTAGGCAAAACAATGTTTAAAAAGAACAAAGTTGGAGGACTTACACTATTTGACTTCAAGACTGAGTATAAAACTACAGTAATCAAGCCAGTGTGGTATTGGCATGAGGGTAGATATATAGACCAAGGACAGAATACAGAGTCTGGAATCAGGCCCACATATAAACAGTTCATTGTTTTTTTGACAAAAGTGCCAAGGTAATTCAATGGGGGAAAGGGCAGGAACGAATGGTGTTGGGACAGTTGGATGCCCTTATGGAAATCAGTGCCTGTCAGTCTTTGCCTCAGGCCATTCACAAAAGTTAACTAAAGATATATCATTGACCTAAATATAAGAGCTAACAGTATTGGTTTTGTTTAACTCTCCCCAGGGATTCAGGAATTGTTTGTTGCCCACAGGCATCTTGTCCTTAAAACCCAAACAGCACCCCTGAGCTCTCTCTTCCCGAGTTTCCATGGCCCCACCATCCTGGGTGCCCAGAAAGCCCGCGTTCTCTCTTGACCCTCTTCTTCTTCTCTTATGTCCAGTCCTTCAAGCTCTAGCCTTTCTACTGCCAATGTTGCCCACCCCTCTCTACCCTGCTGCCTTCTTGCTCGTCCAAGCTGCCATCCTCTCCAGCCTGGGCCACTGCCATGGTTGACAAGTACCCCCACTTCCTCTCCTTTCCCTCCAGCCATCTCCACCCAGCAGGAGCAGCTACGAGAAGCTCCTGACAAAAGTCCTTCAACTGCTTCCCACTGACCTCCAGAAAACGCTAAGAACCCTCGCCACAGACCACCAGGTTCTGCTGCTGACCTCCGTCGCATCATCCCTCTGGCCACACCAGCCCTTGTGTTCCCACCTTCTTTTCCCCTTGGAGGCGCCTCCTGCCTGCCTTGTGCATCCTTTCAGAGGTCTACCTGAGCCTCCACCTCTCTAATCTCAGGGCTCCCCGGACTTTTTTTCCACTGCACTTGGATTTTCCCTGACACCACACATTAGTGTGATCAGCATGGGGGACAGCCAGTCAGATGCAGAGAAAGCTCACCAGCTCAGGGTGTCACTGTAGGCTCGTGGCTAGCTCAGAGCTTGGAATGTTGAGGGAGTTTTAAGAAAGTTTCTTGAATGAACGAGAGACCAAGGTTCAGACTTCACTTGCCCATTTATTGTGCATTACTTAACAATACTCGCTGGGTTTTGGAGAGCTACAGGGGGCCTGCTCTCACAGATCCCTTATCACCAGCCTGTGGAGGTGGGTGCCATAGGCTGCTCCCATTTTCCAGGGGAAGAAACTGAGGTGTAGACGAGCACCAAGAAACTTGCCTGGCTTCACCCAAACATCGCCAGCGAATGACACTGCAGGTGGGCTTCATTTTTAAAAACTTCTATTTTGAAATAATTGTCAAACTTGTGGAAAAGTTGCAAAGATAATACAAAAACCATACACATAACTCCAATGCCCCCCCACCTAGATACCCAGATTTACTTTTAGTATTTTGCCACATCTGTTGTTATCATTCTATCTATTTTCTAAACATCTCTAAACTCTCAACACTTCCATATACATTTCTACGCTCACTTACGTAACCACTGTAAGTACAGTTATCATGTTCCAGAAATTTAACACTGATGTGAAGCTTACGGCCCACATTCCAATTTTTTTCAGTTGTCCCAATAAATGTATTTTTGGGCATTTTCTCTTCCATTATTACTTCCAGTCCAGGGTCATGTTTTGCAATTAATTGTCATCATCTTTTTCCTTTTTTTAATTGTGGAAACATATACAACCTAAACCGTCCCATCTCACCCACTCCCAAGCTGATGATTCAGGGGCATTAATCACACTCACGATTTGTGCTATGGAGGCAGATTTTAAACCCAGGGCTTCTGACTCCAGCAAGAGACGTCACCAGCTGCTCTCCTCTGCAAGCCAGCCACCTTGGCCTTGGAAAGAGCCTGGTTGCTGATGCAGGTAGGGTGCTGGCTGCTCCCAAACACGCCCATCAAGCAGCCTGTGTCTACTATGTTTCACCAAAATTTTCTAAAGTATCTATCATGAGGTGAAGGGGAGTGTCAGCTACATGCTGGATATTCACCACTGACTTCAAACTGGCAACATCTTTGCCATTTTAACGAGGAAAACAGACAACCCAGAGGCCACCAAGAAATATATAAGGGAAAAGGAGGCTGTGATCAACATGGAGGCAAGGCGTGAGGGGGTCAAAGCTGAGTCCTAAAAAACAAGGAAGGGCAGGCCTAAGGGAAGCAGGGGAGGCCATTCCAGGCTGCGGGATGATTTTGGGGCGCGCTTGTCCCGGTCGGGGAACCAAATGAGGTGGTGCAAGTGATAATATTTTAAAAACACAGCTACCAGGCCAGGAGGCTCAGGGCCTTCGCCACTTGCCAGCCCTGTGCTTGCAGCAGGCCTTCTCCCTCGCTGCTTTCACATCTTTACTCAGATGTCGTCTTCGCTGCAAGCCCCCCACCCCACCCTGGAAGCCCTCGACCCTCCGTGCCTCCAATTCACCACTACAGGTTCTGCTTATTGGTTTTGCTTCTCGTTTACCTTCCCCGCTAGACCGTCAGCGCCACAACGGCTGGGATTTTTGTCCGTCCGGCGCCGCAGCCCCAGGACCTGGGGCACAGCAGGGGCCGGGAAATGTCGCCCGAGCTAATGAATGGCCCCCAGGGAAGGCGGCCCCGACCCGGCCCCGCCACCCCAGCCAGGGATCACGGCGGTTCTCAGCCCCGCTCGTAGCCCGCCTCTGCTCAGCCAGGGCCTGCCTGTCTCCTGCCCTCACGGCCCACTCGGGATCTCGGTGTCCGAACCCCCAGACCCCGCAGCGCCGCCCCATCCCCCAACCTCCCGCCGCCGCCGCCAGCGCGACGCCCGCTCCGCGCATGCTCAGCAGCGTGGGGACGTGCGGCGTGCGGAGGACGGAGCTACCTGTGCGCAGGCGCAGAGCCGTCCGGGCCCAAGAGGGGCGGTGGGTTCCGCGCGTGTGCTCCCTCCGGGCCCCG
>KN192303.1:51075-71347 GCA_000164785.2 Choloepus hoffmanni | reverse complement strand
CAGCAGCAGCATCCGCGGGGGGACCCCGGGCCGCGTGGAGGCCGCGCGCGCTCGCCGGGGTCGCGGGACAAAGCTCGGCTCCCCCTGGGCGGCCCCGGGGCCTCGGTCCCCCTCCCGTGGCCGCCTCCGCCGCGGCTGCGACAATAGGCAGGCGTCGGGGCGCTGCTGGCTGCACTGAAACGGGTGCGACCTCGGGGTGGTCGGGGGGAAACCCGGATGTGTCCGGGGTCGGCGGGACGGGAGCATCGGTAGCCCCCCCCTTGGTCGTCACAAAGCCGGCCTGAGATTTTATTTAAAAATCACGCCATTGCAGGTTTTCCAGGGAAGGTCACTAACTCCCCCGATCCCGTGCAGGTAGCGCCTCGAAAATATTTGCCCCGACGTGGGGGAAGGGGGGTGTCGGCGGCAAGTAGGGGGGTCGGAGCACACAGGGAAATATTTGCTGTTGAAAGCGTTGTTTTGGTTTACACCTTTTTTTTCCTCCCTCCCAATTTATTTTCCAGATTTAGGCTCTTATTTAAAGTCGTGCGCCTCTGGATTTTTCTTTTCTCTCTCTCTCTTTTTTTTTTCTTTTTGAGGGAAAGTAGAATGGGAATCAGTGCCAGAGCCACTTCCTGGCATTTGAAACAAGTTTTCCATGTGAATTGACAGACTGTGTTTGACTGAGTGTGATTCCTGGCGCAGGCAGTCATTTAAGCTGTGTGTCCTTAGGCAAGTGGCTCGACCTCTCTGAGCCTCTGGGCTCCTCCTTACTGAAAGGGGGATTATCTTACAAATGGGGTTGGTGGAAGCCTGTAAAATGGTTCCTGGCCAATTTATTCATTGTTCAGTAAAAGTTGGATGAGTCCTACTGGGTGCCAGATGGTTGGGGGTTGGATACCCTCAAGGTTGGTTTTGTAGGGGAAGTAGGCCTTAAATAGGTGCGGGGTAGGGGGGGAAGAAACCTTTCTGGCCTATCGTTTAATCGTTTAACAGCCTATCCCATGAGAGGGAGGCAGTGGAAGTCAGAGGAGGGGTGGGAGCCAGGGATCAGGGAGGCTGCCTGGAAGAGGTGGCATTCCCACTGCTCACGGAGGATGCTCAGGGCTGTGTTGACTGGCAGGGTGGCCGCTTTGGGGACGCCTTCCCTGACCATTTGGGATGGGTCATTGCTCCCCTCTGCTGCACACGTGCACGCCTGCACATCGCCTCCATCCTTTCCGTGTAGCAGTCACCCCGCTTTGTAAATACACGTCCGTCCTGCCCCGAGTGCTGTCGGAAGGGGCCATGCCTGCCTGGTTCACAGTGGTGGACCCCAGCCCTGGAAGGGCTTGGCACGGGACCGGGAGCAGGTTGTAGCCGTGAACGCTGGTTGCCGGTTTTGGTGTTTTCAGCCTTTCAGGCCGATGTTTGCCAACCTCAGTCCCCCTGGAATTGGGGGTGTGTGGGGAGTGTGTGGGCAACTTTGGGAGGTGGTTACTCTGGGGTGATGGTGAGGAGGACTCGAACTGCACCCAGATCTTGAACTCCTAGCTTGACCTTGAGCAAGGCACTTAACGGTTGGTCCCCCCACTTGCGACGATGCCACCTCAAATGATTGTTGGGGGGATTGAATAAGGTAATGGGGGGCATCCAGCCCATAGGAAGCACTCAATTCGTTAGTCTTCATATTGTATACTTAATCGTGTGTGTGTGTGTGGGGGGGTCAATCAGCTGTTTAAGAAACTAAAAACGTAACTTCGAGTCACTCTGTGTCCGGAAGCCCCTGGTTTGAAGTGCTGGTTATATTACATGTGTGTATTTAATTCCTTTAAAATCAATGCACATGTACTAATGAAAACAATAATTGTCCCTCCCTCTGCCACGGTCATCATTTTGTGTCCATCTTTCTGGAGACATTGCTCTTGGAGGTTTTGGGGCAGGGGGGTGGCATCAGCAGAAGAACCCTGATGTAGGGCAGCGCTGTGCTCTCCAAACTTCCTGTCAGTGAAAAGATTGATTTAGGCAAGCAGCCTAACATACAGATATAATTCTTTACAAATTACATGCACATGCCTGCCACTCCATGTGAGTTAACTCTAGATCACCCCCACGGACCCTGTCTGGCTCAACACTTAGCCATTTATTGCATGGGGGAGAGTGGGAGGGACTAGGGGCTCCGAGTGAATGTCTGCTGAGAAGAACATTCTACCAGCCAAGAAACAGAGGTCCAAGGATATTTCTTCACTGGGGGCTCCAAAGTCAACTCCTGGTTTGAAGCCTGGCTTCCCTGCTTCCCATCTTTGTGCGTCCGTGAAATGGGGAGGAAGTGCCTGGCACATAGTAAGTCCTCAGACACGCTGGCCGTGCTTGGCCGCTGTCCTCAGGGCTGCCCCAGCACGGAGAAATCCATTCATCTCAACCCTAGACATGACAACGTGCGTGGCGGCCCCGAGGTGTGGGGAAGTGACCCCACTGCGCCTTCCCTGTTGATAGAGCAAACAAGTGTCCTTTTAGGGGACAGTGATAGGACCCCCTCGTAGGGCGGTAGCCGGGACTAAGTGGCACAAATGTGAAGTGTTAGAATGCTGGTGGGTGCACGGTGAGTGCTAAGCAACTGGTAGCTGCGTTCATTTGTTATGGTTCTAGAACATTCTGGTGAGTTGAGAGAGACTATATTTTTGTCCTACTGCAGTAGACCTATAGGCTACCAAAGTGGTAGCTCAGAAACCAACTCCTCTGTTTTGTCCTTAATATTTAGAAAACTTAGTCTTCATAATTTTACCGTAAAGCATCGGAAAGAGGCGAGAGTGTTTGGGGGGGTGGAATTTTAAAAATACTCAATGTTTATTTCCCCTGACACATATTTCTTCCGAACTTGTAACACTGAAACACTTGGGAGAGAGTGGAAGTTTTACAAAAATCAGAATGAAAGGGACATGCAAGACCTTCTAGAAAGTAACAGCTGCTGGGATATTGGGGGACAGCGTGTGAGGAGGAACCCGTCAAAACTGGATTTAGGGCGAAGTGAGCTGCAGATGCTGTCGGCCCCATAGATGTCATCCCTGAGGAGGAGTTTTAGGGCCATTTATGTGTCTGGTGATTTCTTGATTGGAGTTTCTTGTTAACTGCATGTTGTTGATAATTTTTGAGGCCTTGATTTGTCTTCCTTCGTGGAAACGGGCCTTGGGGGAAGCAGTGGGCCTGGCTTGGCTTGGTGGGAGGTTGAATTTCACAGGGCAGCGGGAAGGGAGGCCCCGAATTCCCTCCTTTTCCCTCGTCAAAGGGGCTTTCTTTAGAAAACAGCCCAGTGTTAGCAGGGCAGAAACCAAGCCTGGCCCCTTCGAGCCCTGGCCTGGTTTCCAGAGCGTTGCTTTGGGGTGTGGTTATGTTACCCTTTTGTACATGGACCCTCGTCACTGGGGACAGCCTGAGTTTTGCTCAGTGTGAAATTCACCAGCCACAAATGCAACAAAGGAGGATGGGCCTGTTTTGATAGCGATGGGCTTTCAGGTGGCTCTTGGGGGTGTCTTTGAGTTCCCTGTTCACCATCAGGTCGCCGGCTCAGGAAGCAGGTGGCCCCTCACCTGTTACAGCAGGAGGCTTGGGGGTGGGGGAGTCCGATGTGTAGCAGTCTGGCTCGCCCCGAAAGTCCTGCCAGAGTGATGTAGTGGGTGGTCTCATGGTCCCATCAGGCCGCCGAGCCCCTGGGGGTGGGGATGGGGCGCTCGCCGGACTTCTGGAAGCTGAATCAGGCTGGGGTGGGCCCTGGTAACCCGCTGGACCCCCAAGAAAGCTGAGTGGCCTTGCCTGCCTCCCCGGGACCTCCCCTGGGTGCCTCTGCCCATGCAAGTCGTTCTCGTATTTGCAGCTCCCGCCCTTCCTCAGCCTTCAGGGCCCTCCCTCTTCCTCTAGCTTTGGATCCTGAGGCAGCCACATGGGCCTTGGCATCTGACGGGCCCCAGGTAGCGCTTTCCTCTGGACGTGACCGGGGCAGGCGACTCCACCTCTCTGGACAAAACCTCTCCGTTCCTCCGTAGGCTCCCCATCTTGGTAGACGGCACCTCCACTCGCCAATCCTGAACCCCCGGGATGCAGGCTGGGGCTGACATCCCACCCAGTTGGCATCTGCAAGCCTAGCTCCATGGCTCCTCGGCCCAGGGAGGTGCCTCTGTAGCGTTCAAGCCACATGTCACCCGGTGGCCACTGCAGCCACCCCAGATCCCTCTCTTTCTTTCACCCTTAAATCTCTTCCATCCGGCTGTCCAGACAAACCTAAAAACTTCATCAGACCGGCCAGGGTACTGGGTGGGAAACTGCACCAGGCCAGCGGCCACGGTTGCCGCCATTCTGGCTACAACTTCATGACGGTTCCCTTGACCAAAAACATACCGAGTCATCGTCCCGGAGTTCGAAGCGTCCAGCAAACAATGGCAAGGAAGAGCCACCAGAAACATGCCCTGGGTTTCCATGACAGATACGGCAGTGCTCTGTTAGCTGGTGGAACCACTTCCCATGTGGCTGAATGGACAGATGCAGTGGCACACTTTGGAATGGAACACGGGACATGTCCCCTGTTGGCAAAGTCACTCCAAGGAACGGCAAGATCAGTCATCATCGTGGCTGGTGTAATACTGAATCGTTTCAAAAGCAATGCGTAATTGCTGCCAGGCGCAAGCATTGGGTGCCCATCGAATTATGGCATTAGAAGAAATAAAGTACATTGAAACCCATTAAAAGGTAAAAAGACACCTCCTCACCTCCTCAGACCATGTCACCGCTCTGCCCCGAGCATCCCAGTGGCTTCCCGTGGCACCTGGTATGGACACATATCTCATTGCCGGCCCGCTCGAGGCCTGTAACTGTCCCCCCAACCCCTGACTTCACCTGCTCCCGCACTCCCCCCGCTCTCTCCGCTGCAGCCATGGGCTGCCTTCCTGTGCCGGAAAACGGTGCCCACTGATGGCGCTTGGGCCTCTGCTCGAACGTGTCCCCCACCGAGGCTGTGCCCGGCCACCATCATGGATAGAGTGCCCCCTCGCAGCCCCACCGCCTCCCTGCTTGATTTTTTCCATGACACTTGCTCCACCTGCGTGACATCAGGTCATATTCACTGGTCTGTCTCTGCCGCTCTGTCATCAGCCCCACCAGGCAGGGACGCTGCTCTCTGGGCACCCAGCATCTAGAATCCTGTTTGGTGCAGAGTCGGCACGCAGCCGGTGTCTGTGGGACAACTGGTCACATGGGCTCCGCTACCTTCGTCAGTTTGTCCTTGGCCCCGGGTGACCAGAGGGCCTGTCTCGAGTGATTCCCCGGCAGGCCTGGGTTCCCTGCTTCCCCTCTGTCTCTCGGCACCTCGTGGACGCTGTGTGCCCCCATGGTGGGGGGCTTCTCCCCACCCTTCCCACGTGTCAGGCGTGGTGCTCGGTGTGGGCATCCTGCAGGGCACTCAGAGACCCGTGGGTGGTTCTTAGCGTCCGTCGAGGGAGCTGCGTCCAGCCTTCAGGAAGCAACAGAATAGAAGGTGTCGTAGCAAAGGGTGCGTGGGTAAGGACACTTCTGTGAAATGTGGTACATTTACTTTTTTTCCCCACCAAAAAAAAAAACACAAAAAACCCTCCCTTGCCCCTTCCTCTGTCCTCCCCTACTTTCTGCACATTTGGTATTTCTGGTCGTCTCTTGGAAGTGACATACCATACATGTCCTTCCGCGCCTTGCTTGAGTCACCGAGCCTCAGGTTCGAGGTTCTTTCCCACGGCGGTGTCTCAGAACTTCGTTCTTCCTTGTGGCCCGATTACATGCCATTGTGTGTCTGTACCACATTTTGTTTGTCCATGTAGCAGTGACTCGATTTGTGTGTTTGTGCTGGGTCACGGTCAAAATAGTTTGAGAAATACCAGTCCAGTGGGTAGATGGATCTTGTTTGCATCTTTGCAGTGTGGACGTGTCTCCCTGCCCACTTGCAGAGTGTAAGCTCCTTGAGGGCGGAAGCCTGTTCTGGTTAGTTCCTCTCTTCTCTGGTGGCTTGTGGGTGCTTTTTGAGTATTTTTTCAAGTGAATGTAAATTTAAGAAGGGGGTGGCAGATTGCAGTGAATAAAATGATACATAATCTCTACTGCGAAAAAGAATGCTTGGGAAAAACTTGGCTGATCTGCCTTACAGGTAGAGCTGAAAAGACGTGGTAACTTGTCATCATAACATGACTTTTTAGCTGCTGAAATGCACTCCCCCCTTTTTTTTTTTAAATTTAGTTTTATTGAGATTGTTCACATACCGTATAATTAGCCAAAGATCCAAAAAGGACAGTCAGTTGCCCATGGTACCATCATACAGCTGTGCATCCATCACCGCAATTTTTTTTCCAATTTTTAGAACACTTTCATTACTCTGGAAAAGAAATAAAGAAAAAAAAAAAAAAGGAAAACTCAAATCCTCCCGTACCCCTGACCACCCCCCCTCCGTTACTGACTCATAGTATTGGTATAGTACGTTTGTTACTGTTGATGAAAGAATGTTAAAATACAACTAACTGTAGTATAAAGTTTGCAATAGGTATATATTTTTTCCCTATATATCCCTCTATTATGAACTTCTAGTTATAGTGTCATACATTTGTTCTAGTTCATGAAAGAGATTTCTAATATTTGTACTGTTAATCACGGACTTTGTCTACCACAAGATTCACTGTTTTATACATTCCCATTTTTTAACCTCCACCTTTCCTTTTGGTGACATATGTGACCCTAAGCTTCCCCTTTCCACCACATTCACGCATCACTCAGCACTGTTAGTTATTCTCACAGTAATGAGCTCCTGTCACCTCTGTCCATTTCCAAACACCTAAGTACAACCTAGCTGAACATTTTGCTCATAATAAGCAAACACTCTCCATTCTTTAACCTCATTCTATATCCTGGTAACTTATATTTCATGTCTCTGAGTTTACTATTATAATTAGTTCGTATCAGTGAGACCCTGCAATATTTGTCTTATGTGTCTGCCTTATTTCACTCAGTGTAGATTGCACCCTCTTTTAAATGTAGGGCAAGACTTAGCCGCCTAATTACATTGCAAGGAAACCGCCAGAGCGCAGCCCGCGTTGGAAGCAGTCAGCCACTCTTGGGAATAAGCCGTTTGCACACGTTCCCCGAGACCCCAGCTGCCCTGGCTCGTGTTGTTTCCTGGGTCACGGATGAGCGTGCCCGATGCCAACAGGTCAGGCGTGGAGGGTTTTCTTAGTAGAATCTCAGTGGAGGGCTCGTTTTCTAATTCAGATGTCAGAAATGGGGCCTGTTGGCTTGTCCAAGGACCCTGCCATTCCTCGGCTCCAATGTTGCATCTCTGCAGATAAAATGTGTCCAGGAAAGAATTTCTCCAAGCCTGAGAAACAAAGTAACAGGTATCCTAAAGGCCACACTTAATAATGCTGCTTGGTGTTGTTTCCTGGGTGTGCTGAAACAAATTTGCAGAACTGGCTGGCTTAAGGTGACGAGAATTATTTCGAATTCTGGAGGCTGCAGGTCCATAATACGGGTGTAGGCAGGGCCTGCTTCCTCGGAAGCTGCAGGGAAGTGTGTCCCCCCCACTTTTCTCCCTTCCCCTGGCTGCCCGTGGTTGTTGGCCATTCTCAGCCTTCCTTGGCTCGTGGCTGCGTCTCTCCAAGCTCTGCCTCCGTCTTCACATGCGTTCTCTGCTCTGCGTCTGCAGCTCTGCGTCCACTTTTCTCTCTTCTTATGAGGACTCATCGTTTTGGAGTTTGAGTCCAGCCTCATCCAGCTTGACCTCATCTTAGCTAATTCCGTCCGCACAGCCCTGTCTCCAAATAAGTTCACAGTCACAAAATACTCGGGGTGAGGACTTGAACATATCTTTTTTGGGGCACACACTTCAACCCCCCACAGTGGTTTTCAGGTGAGATTTAAAAAAAAACAAAAACCCATAATCCCCCAAGCAGATCTCCGAGGGGGTCCGATCCCTGTGAGCAGCCCTCCCTGCCACCGTGCCAACCACCAGAGCCCTTTTTTATTTCTAAGAGGAAAGCGAAGTGTGGCACGAAAAGAAACCAGCTCTGGGTCCACATTTGAATGTCAACAACAGACGTTTCTATTTTAAATGATAATTTTGATGAAGTCAAAAGTAGGTGAAAAACAACGCAATCCTCAGATCCTTAAATCTTTCTCTCTTGCTTCCATAAAAATACTCTGGGTATTTATTTCATGGATGTTTTTCTGACCTAGGTTTTTTTTCTTTAAAAGTTAAAAAACAAACAAACAAAAACCCAATCGCAAGCGTAATAGATGCTGATTTTTAAAAAAGCAAACAAAACCAAAATAAATCAGAAATCTGTGATGCGGAAAGTGCCAGTTCCCCCTTGTCAGCCTCCTGAGAGAGCCACCACTGACTGTTTTCTGTGGGCCGGCTTCTGTGTGAACTCACACGTCTGTGTTATTCTTAGCAAAATGGGGCTCCGGCTAAGCGTGCCTTGTTTTGATGCCTTTCTTTTCCCTGGTTTCGTCTTGGGCCTTCCCCAGTGTCAGTCTGTACCTCATTCTCTTTTTTTTATTGCAGTAAAATTTACGTAACTTAAAATTTACTGTTATAACAGAAAATCATGTGAAACCCGTGGCAGTTTATTTTCTAAAAAGGAACCAGCTTTATAACACAGGAAAACCTGTGTTTTAACCGTTTTTCACATGTACAGGTCAGTGGCATTAAGTATATTCACGCTGCTGTGCAACCATCATCCACATTTCCAGAACTTTCTCATCATCCCAAACAGAAACTCTGCACCCATTAGGTGATCACTCCCCAATCCCACTCCCCCCAAACCCTATTCTAAACCCTGTTCGTTTAAAATGGTGCCACAGCTTAGGCGACAGGGATTGCGTGGGGTTTCTGGTTGCTGGATGATTGGGGTGCTTGTCAGAGAAACGGAGAGGATGTGGCCAAGTCCCTCTCAGAGCGTTTGGCCCTGGGTGCCTGGGCTCTGTCCTCCACTCGTGGCCTCCAGGACATTTGATGAAACTCCTCAGCTTTTAGATCCTTGCCCCTGAGCGGGAACATTGCTTTCTGTCCTCACGTTCCTTCTGCCCGGGTTCCAGGCTCCATGTCCTCCATGTGGGGGTCCAGATGCAGTAGACTGGGGGCCGCACTCATGCCCGCTGGCTCCAGACACTCATCCTGGTGGTTTTTGCCCTTTCAGCCCTTGTGTCCCCTGGTCTTTTCTTCTCATCTGCTTAGGCGTCACCTCCAGGTTTGTGATGGATTTGGGATCTGTGAGTCCCGCCCGGCCGCCGTCAGGACTTGTTGCAGAAGTCCAGGCAGCAACACGGAAGCCACTGGAAACCCCAGAGGCCTTAAGGGATTTGCTGGACATGCCAGCTCCTTAGTCTCTTGTGTAGAAAGGGCTGAGGTGCTTGGCGATAGGGGAAGCACCCTCAGAGCCCCCGTCTCCTGAGATTGCTCGTCCGGCCCTCCCTGTACAGGCACCTCAGTGCTGGGCCATGGCACCTCCAGCCCCTCGGGATGGGTCGGCTGGCTGAGAGGAACCTGATGATGGCTAAGAACAGGACGTTCACGGAATGTTCTGGGAGCCAAGGGTGGGGGGAGGGGATTGTAGCCTCCCAGATTTGTGCCCCTTGATCTCCGGGGCAGACTATGGCCCTCGACAGCTGGCCCTCGTGTGCACCCAGGGTCCGCACCACACAACCTCTGCTTCCCGAGCGGAGAAGCCAGCCTGTTGCCCTCTGAGCTGCAAGCAGGAGTGTTTCTCAAGGTGCGTACTGGGAGGGAGGTGAGCTGAGGAAGCAAGCTCTGCACAGCAGTTCCTTCTTCTGTGGCTCCCGTATGGGGGAAGGAGCCCCTGCCCTGTGGCTGTGTCAGGAGGACTGAAGGACTTGTGCATGAGGCAGCTGGCACAGGACCTGATGAGCAGTGAGTGGCCACCGCTCAGGAACTGGGAGGGCCCTTCCTGCCCCAAGGTGCTGGCCGTGACCCCTGAGAGAGGCACTGGTCTCAGCCCCAGTGTTGAGAGGAGGAAACCGAGGCACAGGGAGCCCGAGTCACTTGTCCGGAGCTGGGCAGTTAGCAGGTGGCAGTGCCAGCTCCGGAGCTCACATTCCTGAGTCGGGGCTGTGCTGAGGCACGTTCCACGGTGGCCTTGGCCCTGGGCCTTGGGGGACCCATCTGTCAGCCGGGGCCATAGATTGTCCCCACGCATCGTGTGGCGATGAGGGATCAGAGAGTCAGTCTATGTCATTACCACCCCGGGGGGCCCTGCCCCTGCTGCGCCCCTCTGGCTGTGACTTCCTTCTCTCCGATTTCTGTGGGACCAACACCCACCTACCCCCACTCCCCCAAGCAGCTGAAAATCATTGGGAGGCAGAGGCAGGTCACATTTCCCCTGGATTTAAAATATCCCATTCCTCCCTGTGTCTTCACATCCTTGGAGTAGACAGAGTGCCCTTAAAAAGACCTCAAAAGACAGTGAATCACAAAAGACAGAAATTTGATAAATTGGACTTCAGAAAAATGTCTTCCTCACCAGACACTGGTAAGAGAGTGCAGCTGCAGGTCACAGACAGAAGGAGGTGGCAGCCACCCCGCGTCCCTAAGAAGAAGAGAGCAGAAGCCTGGGCACCTCACAAGAGTGGACGTGTGGGGGGCCCTGGAGCGGGGGAAAGATGCTCGGCCCCAGCCCTGGTGGTCAGGAGGGAAAGTTCAAATAAAATCCTAATAAGATAGTGTCATATGCCTGCCAGACCCCGGGAAGGAGAAAAGGGAAAAAGACTGAGGGCCCCAAGCGCTGGCGCCAACACAGAGCAGCCATGCCCCGCACCCCTGGCTGGGGACACCCGCAGCAGCTCCCCGACCTGCGTCAGTGGCTCCTCGTGGCCAGCAGTTCTGCTCCTGGAAGCTCAAGGAAAAAGCAAACTTGTGTCCACCAAGCGGTTCAGGGCAGCTCTGCTCACGAGGGCCCAAGACTGGTAGCCCACTGTTCCGGTTTGCTAATGCTGCTGTTATTCACAACACCAGAAATGGATTGGCTTTTATAAAGGGGGTTTATTTGTTTACTAGTTACAGTCTTAAGGCCATTAAGTGTCCAAGGTAAGGCATCAACAATCAGGTACCTTCACTGGAGAAAGGCCATTGGCGTCTGGAAAACCTCTGTTAGCTGGGAAGGCACGTGGCTGGCGTCTTCTGATCACAGGTTGTGTTTCAAAATGGCGTTCTCCAAAATGTCTGTGTGTCAGCTTTTCAGGGCAGACTCTGGGCTAGTACATCCAAACCATCAGTAAAACTCTGCTTTCAACGGCCGTCTTCAAAATGTCTGTGTAAGTTGCAGCAGCAAGCTGTGTCTGTCTGAGCTTCTTATAGGGCTCTAGTAAACTAATCAAGGCCCACTCTGAACGGGCGGGGCCACACCTCCATGGAAGTTATCCAATCAGAGTCATCACCCACAGTTGGGTGGGTCACATCTCCATGGAAGTTATCCAGTCAGAGTCGTCACCCACAGTTGGGTGGGTCACACCTCCATGGACACAACACAATCCAAAGGTTCCAACTTAATCAACACTATCTCGTCTGCCCCCACAAGATTGCATCAAAGAACATGGCTTTTTCTGGGGGACATAATAGATACACACCAGCACACCCACTGTCCAGCAGCAGGAGAAGGGACAGGTGAGAAAGGACACTGCCCACTGCCGTCTGTGCTGGCGTAGGTGACGTTCCTGGACGTAACGCTAAGCGGAAGGGCACCATCCGATTCTATTTCTATACAAAGTTCAGTCACAGGCCGAATGGGCCCATGGTGATAGAGTCAAAACCATGGTCCCCCTTGGGGGGCGCCCGTGGAAGTTCTGTATGTAATCCAGAATGTGTCTAGAGCGGTGACTTCCGAGTCAGCTCCCACTGGGTGCTCGTCGCCATAGCTACCGTTAGGGAAAAGATCCGTTTCCAGGGATGACGAGCATTTTTATTTGGCTGCTGGTTTCAGTTGGCTTGACTTAGAATAAAGACCTCCGATTGAGAAAGAAACCGTGAGCCACCACACACTGCAGGGTTCACTTAGTGTTTTTTCCCCTCCATATGGGGCTCTGGGGCTGGAGGGACGCACCCCAGAGCCGGGTGTCCTCGACCCCCCGGCCTTGCTCACTCGGCTTCCCCACCTGTGGGGTGCGGTGGCAGGTCCACACTCCCCGTGGGCCAGCCCAGGGCCAGCGCCTTCAGGATCCAGGACTCGCCCCTTGGCAGAAGAAATGCAGGGCCTGGACACTTTTTCCCTTAACCAGAGGCCAGGGTGGCATCTCGTCATCAACCCGGTACCGTTTCTGTAGCAAAATGTGTAAAGGTTCTCACGAAGCTGACTCAGGTCCGATTTTGCTTCCATGTCAATTTGTCTCACGTTCATTAAAAATAGAAAGTTTGGTTTTTGCAAGCACCAGCAGTGACACCCTAACGTAAACAGTGCTCTGTGGCTACTAGTACAGTTACAACGATATGCTCTCATCAGTTGTGGCAAAGATGCCGCACTCGTGCAAAGTGTTAAAAATGGGGGCAGGCGTGTGGGAACTCTGCATTTCCTGCATGATCTTTCTGTAAACCTACAACTTCTGTAATTAAAAAAACAAACAAAAGCTCGCCTAGAATGTGCTGGATAATTCCACGGCAAGCGTGTGTGCAGAACAGTCCGGAAGGCAGGCGCTGGGTCCTGACTGGGTCCCCCCGCCAATCCTGGGCAGCCCCCAGCCTCCTCCCCCCACAGACACCCCGTCCCCACCAGGCCAGGGGGACACGGCCCTCGCTGGCAGGGGAGACGAGGGCACGGTTTCTCTTCGGCCTCTGCCAGGGTTGCGAGTACGCACCTCTGGGTGTGGCAGGGTGTTGGATGATTTTACATTTCTGTGTTCTTTTGGTGTTTTCCAGATTTCAGCCATGAGAATGTCTGACCTTGTTCTCTTTCCGAACATAAAATTTGTATTTAAGGCCGTGTATCTGTACAACAGACTCTGGGTTGCCTGAAAACAGAACCCTTATTATAGAAAGGATTTATGAAATTTACCAGCCATCATCCTGTTAAAACAACAATCATTTACCAATATTGTTGGGTTTTTAAAACCTGATTTTTATTTATTTATTTATTTAAATTTTTATAGAGACTCTGGGTGATTCAGTTTTGGGTATTGGTTTTTACTTTTTTTTATAGCAATATTTTTCAAACATCAGACACTTGACTGTTGCTCATGGATATTTGAGATATCAGAGTACCATTATTTATGTAATACTTCTCTTTAAGTGAATCTGCTTTTTAAAACTTAAGTTCCTTTGTTTTAAAGGAAGCTTGGTCACACTGCCTTCAATGGGAAAACCAGTCTCACTGGTTTCTGTTGAATTTACGAAGGCCTTTCAGATGCTGTGGCCTGCAAGGCTCGGAGGTGTCGTCTTGCTCTCTCTCTCTTAAATAGGAAGGCTAGCGGGTATTAGAGCTGTGTGAAGGGGACGTGAGCAGTTTGCTGAGCACGTTCTCTTAGATGTGATCCAGCAGATGGCAGGAGGGGGGAGGCCCCAGGAGATGTGCGCTACCTGGCACTGCCACTGTGCCCCCAACTTCTGAGACCACCCCTTGCTCGTATAGCCTGTGAGTGGATTTTGTTTAAGTTCAATTTTATTGAGATATATTCACATACCATAAAATCATCCATGGTGTACAGTCAGCTGTTCACATTACCATCACATACTTGTGCATTCATCACCCCAATCCATTTCTTGAACATCTTCCTTGTACCAGAAAAAGTGAAAGTAAGGATAAAAAAGAAAAGTAAAACAGAACACCAAAATCATTCCCTCCCTCCCACCCTGTTTTTCGCCTAGTTTTTTGTCCTCATTTTTCTACTCATCCATCCATACACTGGATAAAGGGAGTGTGATCCACAAGGTTTTCACAATCACACTGTCACCCCTTGTAAGCTACATCATTATACAATTGTCTTCAAGAGTCAAGGGTTGCAGTTTGATAGTTTCAGGTATTTTCTTCTAGCTATTCCAATGCATTAAAACCTAAAAAGAGTTATCTATATAGTGCATGAAAATGCCCTCCAGAGTGACTTCTCGGCTCCATTTGAAATCTCTCAGCCACTGAAGCTTTATTTCGTTTCATTTCACTTCCCCCTTTTGGTAAAGAAGATGTTCTCAATCCCACGATGCTGGGTCCAGGCTCATCCCCGGGAGTCATATCTGACGTTGCCAGGGAGATTTATATCCCTGGGAGTGTGAACAGATTTTTAAAATTGTGGTAGCATATATAAAACATAAATTTGCCTTTTTAACTGTTTTTACATATGTAGTTCAGTGGCACTAATTACTTTCACAGCGTTGTGCTCCTATCACCACCTTCCATCACCAAGCTCTCTTTATCGCCCCAAACAGAAATTCTACCTTCTTTGGTCAAGAACTCCCCATCCCTGCCCTCAGCCCCTTGTAACCTCTAATTTACTCCCTGTTTCTGAATTGGAATATTCTACATACTTCCTACAAGTGGAATTGTGCAATATTTGCCCTTTTGTGCCTGGCTTCTTTCATCCAGCGTGATGTCATCAAGGTTCGTCTGTGTTGTAGCACAGATCAGAGCTTCTGTCCTTTCTGTGGCTGAATAATGTTCCATTGTGGGGTTGGACCACGTTTGTTTCTCCATTCACCTGTTGATGGACCCATGGGCTGCTATGAATAATTCCATGATGAACACTGGTGTGAAAAATCTGTTGGAGTCCCTGCTTTCGATCCTTCGGGTATATACCCAGCGGTGGAATTGCCGGGTCACATGGTGATTCTGTGTGTGACTTTTTGAGGAACGACCAAGCTGTCTTCCAGTAGCCTAGAAGGTTCCAGTTTCTCCGCATCCTCACCAGCACGTGTCATTGTGTGTTTTTACAGAAATAGCCACCCTAGGGGGTGTGACGCGGTATCTTGTCATGGTTTTGATGTGCATTTCCCTGATGGCCTCAAGCCTTGGCCCAGTTTTTTACCTGGGCTGTTGTGTCTTGCTGAGCGTGTCTGATCTGAGTCTGTATCCCGGGATCATTTCCCCCAGGAAGAACAGAGGAGGGAAGGTTTGGGAGGCCGGGTGCTGTGGGCCCCCCTGGCTGCCCCGCCGCTGGCCGCCATCCCGACTGCCCGGATCGTCTTTCCAGCAGGTGACCACTGTGCGCAGCCGCTGAGAGGATGTCCGCGTCAGAACCCCCGCTGGGCGGGACCCCGCGGCCAGGACCCTCCCCGGGCCCGGGCCCCTCCCCGGGAGCCATGTTGGGCCCCAGCCCGGGACCCTCGCCTGGCTCTGCCCACAGCATGATGGGGCCCAGCCCGGGGCCCCCCTCGGCAGGACACCCCATCCCGACCCAGGGTCCTGGAGGGTACCCGCAGGACAGCATGCACCAGATGCACAAGGTAGGGAGCCCTACGCCTCTCCCCGTGGCCCTGCGAGCGGTCAGGCCTGTGGGACCCCCACGCGTGGCCCTGGCGGGGGGAGCAGGAGCGGGTCACAGCCCCCAGGGCCCGGCAGCCACCCGGCCCGCGTCTCCCACACTCACCTTCCCTGTTGGAAATACCACAGCACTGGTCTTTTTGTAAATGTGGCGGAAAACATTCAAGCCCCTACTTGGAGGCGCACAGCACATGCGTCCCTCCACGCTGTGCTGCCGGGTCCCAGCTGCTGCTGAGCCCCGCCACCCGCGCAGGGAGCAGGGCCGCGGCCTCTCCCGCTGCCTTGAGCCCAGGCCTAGTCATGTCTGCTCCGAGTTGATCAGGGTTGCTTTTGCTTCCAACCCAGAATGTTCCAGGCTGGTGGTGGGAGGAAGTGGCCCCCGATGCGTGTGAGCATCTGAAAGTAAGGTGCTGTTTCCCAAGCACGCCAGGGACCCTGGGAGGCCCCGTGGAGGGGTCTGGCCGGGCCCTGCCTTGCTGTCTCCTCCCACTTCTGTTGCCTCCCTCCTGGGAAGCTGCTGGTGCCCAGGCCGGTCTCCCCACAGCACGGCCCCTGCTCTCTGCCTCTGCTCCTTCCACTTCTTCCTCTTGCACTGCCCACCCGTGCCACGCTCTCCTGGCAAGTGTCTGTCTGGCAGCTGCCGTGTGTCCGGCACAGTGCACGGAGCCCCTGCTGGGTGGGGGGCGAGCCCATCAGGCGGCCCTCACAGCCCAGGGAAGAGGGGCAGGGGGTGGCATGGCCCTCGCGGTGCTCTCACGTCCCAGAGGCCCACCCCTTACTGCCCGGGTGGTGCCTCTCGCCCGCCAGGAGCCCATTCGATAATCCACGGGGAGCAGGCCACGTGCGTCAGCCGGTGCCTAGCCACGTGCCCTGGCTCTCAGTGGAGACCATTCCAGAAAGAAAGTACCTGATCCTGAGCCCTAGGAAGGAAAACGTTCCACAGAGGGCTGACAGGCTCCTCAGGGGGGTTGCCCGGTGCCGTGGGCAGCCGTTCCCCAGTTCACAGATGAGGGGCCGAGGCTCAACTCCAGGGAGATGCTGATGAGCGGGCAGAGGTCTCCCTGCAGCCTCCCAGGGAAGAGGGTCCTTGCCTTGGAGGGCTGGTGCTTGGATGCCCCGTGAGATGCCCTGGGAGCCTGGTGTCCAGCTCAAGCTGCTCCTCGATTGGGAGCTGTCACTTGTGTTCTTTCCCAGTGGATGTGGCCGGCTCCTGGGACTCTCCCCTCCCCACTGCCCCCTTCCCCAGCGCAGCCCCCAGCCTCCCGGCCATGGATCGCATGGAAGTGTCCACGCCCCAGGTGGCCGCTCTGCCCCGTGATGGCCCTCACCCTGCGTCTGTCTTGCCATCTGCTAGGGTGTTGAGGCCTGTGGCCAGCACGTGCCCTTCCTGGTCCCGTCTGCCACCAGTGCCCGCTGCGGGGACTGTCGCTCACACGTCTCTGATGGTGTGGCCCATCTCTCGGGCGGGTCTGTGCCACGTGGCCTCCCCCCCCCCCACAGCTGATCCACTCTCTCCCTACCTGTCGTCGCAGCCGCTGGAGTCCCTGCACGAAAAGGGCCTGTCGGACGACCCCCGCTACGGCCAGATGAAGGGCATGGGCATGCGATCGGGGGCCCACGCGGGGATGGGGCCCCCCCCGAGCCCCATGGACCAGCACTCGCAAGGTATGGGCTGTCCCCGTCCTGCCTTGTCCTCACGGCACACTGCAGGGTCCGGAAGTTGTTTTCTGCGCCAGGTCTCCCCTTGGTGGATGTGGGAGGTTCTGGGGCGGTGCAGGAGAAGGGAGGTGCTGCCGGGCGGGGGGCTGCTGGCTTTGTTCCAGCCGTCTTTGGCCAGAGCAACCCCCTGGGGTGGACACTTGGTGTCTTCTGAGGGCTGGTCAAAGAGCGGTCCTCGACCCATAACACGTAAGACCCACTGAAGCTGAATCCTGGGGTGAATTCTGTGCCCGCCAGCCTTCCTGGTGGCTCTCGTGTGCAGGGACATCTGGGAAGCGGTGGCCTAGTGACTGACTAGCTCTGCCCACCATCCGGGGCCGGAACCCCAGGGGCTCCCCAGGTCCTGGAGACGAGGGGGCTGGGCTGGGCCTGCCAGAGGGGCAGGCCTCACACCGAGGCAGGAGGGGAAAGGAAATCCAGGACAGAGCCCGGGCTTCTGTTGCCTCTCCCGGCTGTGACTGTCGGCAGCTCCCTGAAACAGCCCAAGCAGAGCTGGTTGTGCAGATTGGCGGGCACGACTGCTCGTGGGCCCCTCTGGGCACCTTGTTTGACTCCCGAGGGCAGAGGGCACGTGGCAGCCCACAGGCTTTAGATGGGCACCTGTAAGGGCGGCAGAGAGGTTTCCGGCACCGCCTCTGCCTCGAAAGTCCCAAAGAGGATCTTTGGCGACAGACGGGAGTGATGGTTGCGCAGCGTCGTGAATGTGACTAACACCCCTGGCCTCCCGTGAAAGTGGCTGAAATGGGCCACGTTCCGTCATGCAAATTTCAAAGAGAAATTCCGGATGTTTCCCTGCAGGCTACCCCTCGCCCCTGGGCAGCTCCGAGCACGCCTCCAGCCCAGTTCCGGCCAGCGGCCCATCCTCGGGCCCCCAGCTGTCCTCTGGGCCGGGCGGGGCCCCCCTGGATGCCACCGACCCCCAGGCCTTGGGGCAGCAGAACCGCGGCCCGACCCCCTTCAACCAGAACCAGCTGCACCAGCTGCGGGCGCAGATCATGGCCTACAAGATGCTGGCCCGGGGGCAGCCCCTCCCCGACCACCTGCAGATGGCCGTGCAGGGCAAGCGGCCGATGCCAGGCATGCAGCAGCAGATGCCCACGCTACCTCCGCCCTCCGTCTCTGCCACTGGCCCCGGCCCCGGCCCCAGCCCAGGCCCGGCGGCTCCTAACTATAGCAGGCCCCACGGTAAGGCCCACCAAGCACGGCCCAAGGCCAGGCCTCGCTGTTGCCCCTTGGGGTGGCCCGGGCAGGTGGGGTGCTCTCCTGTCTCCCCAGCTCCTTCCCTGGAGAGGCCCACACCCCGGGAGGGGCTTGGTGCAGGGGGTTTCGCAGCATCCCCTGGAACCCAGGCCTGTCCTCGGGGATGGTGCACGTCTACACCCTGGACGCGTCTAATTCTCTTCTGCTTGTTTCTCCCTTCTCATAGGTATGGGAGGGCCCAACATGCCGCCCCCGGGACCCTCAGGTGTGCCCCCCGGGATGCCAGGCCAGCCCCCGGGAGGGCCTCCCAAGCCCTGGCCCGAAGGTAACGTCCTGCCCTCGTGGGACAGGTGTGATGTGTGCTTACCAGATGCACACCCTGAGAAGAGCCCGGTGGAAGGAGAAGGGGCCGGGGCCCATCCTCCCCAGTGGAGCCGTGCGTTGTCCTGGTTCCTTTTATTCCGCTGTCCCTGCTTGGCTCCCACCCCTGGGTTCCTGCCCGCTGGGGTCCTGGGACTTGTGGTTGTTCTGGGGTCACTTCAAATCATTAACAGGGAGAGTGAGACCAGCGAGGGCGCCCTCTGGCAACCCCGGGGCAGGGCGTGGGGAGAGGCAGGCCGCAGTGGCCCCTGGGATGCACCCACGCCCGCCCCTCCTCTCGGAGTCCCCCCTTCACCCCTACCGCACACCCCGACGTGGGTGTGGAAGCTCCCCCTAGGCAGTCTGTCTGCTTCCAGACCGTTCCCCACTCGTCTGTCCTCCTGGGTGCCCTTGCTAAGACGGAAAGGTGCTCACATCCTCCCTTGCTTTCAAACCCTCTCGGGGCTCCCCTGACCCTCAGAATGGAGTCCAGACTCCTCCACGTGGCCCGCTGGCCCCCAGCTCTGTTCCCGCTCTCCGCTGTGACTCCCACCCTCGCTGGATTGCGCGGCTCTGTGTGCTGCATTTCCACGCAGCCCCTGCCCCAGGCCTCACTCCTTGGCCCAGTTAGACCACCTCCCCCTCTTCAGCGTCTCTGTGGGGTGTTCCCCCCCCGGGGGCCCTCCCTGAGGCCCTGTGGGAGCCCTCAGCACACGGTGGCTTGCATGCTGCGGGGGTTTTCTCTGTCCCCGCTGGGCTGGCATCTGCCAGGGACCGGGTGGTGTTGGCATCACTCGTTTTCCCGTCAGGTGGCCGGCGGGCACGTAGTCAGCCCTCAGTGGCACCCGAAAAGGTGGCTGCCTTGGCAGGAGGCCGGGGGGGGGGGTGGAGGGGGGGGGGGGGGGGGGGGTGGAGTGGGGGAGAGGATACAGGATTTGTCTCCTTAGAAGTTCCAGCCCTGGTTTCAAGAGATTGTCTATTTGTTGACTTCTGAATGTCTCACTTGGCCAGCGGGATGTCTTTGAGGGTCGTCCATTTGTGGTGTCGAGACAGTGGCTAAAACAGCCCTGGCCCTGCCCTCTTAGGGCCTGGGCCTTAGCCAGGGGCAGCCAAGTGAGAATCTCCTCTCTCAGGGTTGGTGAGAATCGCAGTAGACGAAGGGCAGGGAAAGGCTGGGCCTGTGAGGCCACAGCCCGGGATGACCCAACCCAGGCGGGCACTGGGCCCTGCAGATGTGCACGCTGGGTGGGGGGTCACGCGGGGCTTTGGGAGGGAGCGTTTGAGGTTGAGATCCAGAGGGGGCTGGAGGTGGAGGTGGCACGGCTCAAGGCCCCTGGGCGGGAGGTGACGTGGCCTGGCAGTGGGCGGGTAGGGGGGTGGGCGAGGAGCTGTGTCCCAGGGCAGTGGGCAGCCCAGCCCGGGAGCCGGCCCAGGATCTCGCCTCTGCCGCTTGGTTTCCCTCCCAGGACCCCTGGCCAATGCCGCCGCCCCCACGAGCACCCCTCAGAAGCTGATCCCCCCGCAGCCGACGGGCCGCCCTTCCCCAGCGCCCCCCG
>KN192303.1:34220-51055 GCA_000164785.2 Choloepus hoffmanni | reverse complement strand
GCCCCCCGCCGTCCCGCCCGCCGCCTCCCCCGTGCTGCCGCCCCAGACGCAGTCCCCGGGGCAGCCGGCGCAGCCCGCCCCCACAGTGCCGCTGCACCAGAAGCAGAGCCGCATCACGCCCATCCAGAAGCCCCGGGGCCTCGACCCTGTGGAGATCCTGCAGGAGCGGGAACACAGGTGAGGGCCCTCTTCTCACCAACTGCTCACAAACCCGGGGGGCTCCCTTCAGCCCCTTGGCTTCAATAACTTGCTAGTATGACTGGCAGTAAAACGCTGTGCCAAGGTAATGTTTTATTAGAGCAAGACGGGTACAGGTAAGGAGGAGCCAGCAGAAGGGGGTCACAGAGCGAGGTTCCGGGAGGGCCCCCTGCGCAGGCCCCGTGTCCTCTCCCTGTGGCATCAGCACGTGACCCCTCAGCACATCGGCTGCCCCGAGCCCAGGTGTCTGGAGTTTTACGGGGGTTTCGTCATGTCACCAGTCCCCCCGGCTAAACGGAAATCCGGTTGTTTCTGGTCTTTTGTATCGAAGAGGGCTATGGGCGATACACTCGAATAGCTCTCGACTCCCCACGTGCACATACGTCGGTGTGAATCCCTCACGCTGGCATCGCTGGGCTCCAGGGCACTTGGACTGGGAAATTCTGTGGGTTCTGCAGCATTGCGCTCCCTAGAGATCATACGGGTACACGCGTGGATGAAAGCGTCTGCTGCTTCCAACACCGGGCCTCGTCCGACTTGGGTTCATCAGCTTCAAGAAACCCGGCCACGGGCTGTGCTGTGGGCCCTTCTCAGTCACGGGGCCGCCATTCCCCCGACCAACAGCCGCTGGGCACTGGGTGGGCGCCAGTGGCGCCTGGCAGGTCTGGGGACGCTCTCCACGCTGCCGGTGCCCTGGGTTCCCTCCCCAAGCACCTTGCCCTTTCGCTTTTCACTCCCACTGTCGTTGGAACTGACTCGTGCAGGGGCCGCCCCCCTCGCCCCATCCGAGCTTCCCCAGGGATGGGCTGTGCCGTGCCTTGCACCAGGTCAGAGCCCCGGACGCGTCAGGAAATCTTTGCCAGATAGTTGGCTGCAAAGCCGCTCCCCGGCGGTGACGTGCCCTTGAGCGCCAGCCCCAGCACCCAGCCACCTCCTGCCAGCTGCATTGGGCCGGCATGCTTCCCCTCCTGTCCCCATTCCCATGCACCCACCATCCGCCAGCTTATCGGGCCCAGACCCTGCTGCCCCCCTGACCCCTGCTCACCCCCTCATCCCCCTGTCCCCTTGGTGAATCCGTACAGCTCCCCTCACGCGAGGAAACGGTGCCCTGTCCCCCCACTGCTGCCCACCTGCTTGGAATGCAGCTCCTTCTGGACCCCCTGCTCCCACTCGTGCTTGTCTAGGCAGTTTCCCACACGGCAGCATCAAGAATTATCTTCTAGAATTAGCTTACATCACATCAGTTCCTCAGGTGAAAACCTTCCACGAGCTTCCCATTATCCATCCGGTAAATCACTTTCTGTTTGACCCCTGCCTGCTGTGCTGTTTGTGCCTGTCACATTCTCCCGATTCCTCTTCCTGTTTTTTTTTTTTTTTTAAATGAGTAGGGCTCATTCCTGCCTTGGGGCCTTTGCACGGGCTGTGCTCGGCTTCTGATCATCCAGGCCTAGTGCTGGGTCATCTCTGTTCCAGCCTCCCCACCCCAAGCCTTACCCCTCTGGAATGACCACAGGGATTGACTTTTTTAACTCCTTTGTGGCCTGTCTTCCTGACGGCTGTGAGCTCCATGAGAGCCTGGCTGTCAGCTGAGGCCCCACTACCTGGACTGTCCTTGGCACACAGTGGGTGCTTGTTAAATATACATGGAAAGACCAAGTCGGGGCTGTCCCACTGAAGCTTCAGAAGCAACCCGTGAGGTTGCTCTCGGGCTTCTCCCCAGTTTACAGGTGAGGACACTGAGGCTCAGTAGTCTGAGTGGGTTCCCATGGCCCCATGTGGTCAGCCTGACTCCAGAGGCTGTGCTCCCCTGCCCTCCCAGGCTTCCCCTTTGCCGTGGCCCCCAAGGCCCGGTTCTTGGGGACCCCTCATGGCCATCTTCCTCTGTGTCCTGCGGCCTGTGCCCTTTTCTGGCCAGCGTCTACCTCCCTTGAGGAATGGGCTTTCCTGAAAGGGCCCAGGGGGCTCCCGGTGAACCGACAACGGTCCTCACCTCCTGTCCTTTCCTTCTGTCTCTGCACTGCAGGCTGCAGGCTCGCATCGCACACCGAATTCAGGAACTTGAAAACCTTCCCGGGTCCCTGGCCGGGGATTTGCGAACCAAAGCAACCATTGAGCTCAAGGCCCTCAGGCTGCTGAACTTCCAGAGGCAGGTGGGGCTCCCCACCAACGCTGGTGCTGGGTTCAGGCACCTGCTAGCTGGGCAGTTGTTAGACGTGCCCTGAGCAGCAGTGGATGCCCCTCATGAAAGCTCGCCATCCTGCCGTCCCTCGCCACGTCCCGTACGGTGCTGGGATATCGGCCACTCGTGTGATGGAGAAGAATGTCCCTTCCCTGGGGCAGCAGTTGCCAGCTGGAGGCGGGGACTCGAATGGGTGCATTTCCGAGGGTGGTGTGTATGGGGTTGTGGGAAGTCGGCGGCTGACCTGAGGGTACAAGGGGACCTTCTTGCTAGATTTCCAGATGTGATTGTGTTTTTGACCAGGCTTGTTCTGTCCCCAGTCACTTGCCAGACAGCCTCAACGTCATCATTTGGTTGCTTATGGCATTTAGAAAGCACTGTTTCGGAAACAGCAGCATTCTCTCTTTTTCCCTCTTTTTTTTGTTTTTTCTCAAACTTTTTACTTAGAAATGATTTCAAACTTGCCGGACAATTTAAAAAATAACACAAAACTCATACAGAGAACCCCGGTATATCCCCTACCTCACCCAGCTACCCAGAGCTACCAGTTTTACCATTCTGCCATATTGGCTGCACCATTCTTTCTATCCATCCATCCACCCATTGGTCCATCTACCTGTCTACCTACCCACTCACCCATCCTCCCATCTGTTTTCTGAACATTTGAGAGCAGGTTGCACACATCGTGTTCTTTTAAACACCTAATATTTCTTGTACATTTCATGATAACAAGGACACTCACTTAAGTAACCACCCGAAGAGCAGTTGTTAAGTTCAGGAAGTTGAATGTTGATGTAAAGCTTACAATCTGTATTCCAGTTTTTTCGCACGTCACAGTAATGTCCTTCGGAGCCTTTTCTCCCGTTACCTGTGCCAGCTCAGGGTCACGTATTGCATTCACTTGTTATCTTCTTCAGTTGCTCCTTCGTCTCTTTGGTTGTGGGAACACAAATACATCCCACATGCTCCCTTGGCAGCCCATCCCGAGCAGGCCGTTCGGCCGCTCGTTCCCCCGTTCGCTGGGCTCCAGGAGGGGCCACGTCCCGGCCGCCGTTCGCCTTGTCCCCGCGTGTCGTGGTGGACGTCACAACGTCGGCGCCTGCAGCTGGTTCCCCCCCTCTCCCCAAAGCTGCGCCAGGAGGTGGTGGTGTGCATGCGGCGGGACACGGCCCTGGAGACGGCCCTCAACGCCAAGGCCTACAAGCGCAGCAAGCGGCAGTCCCTGCGCGAGGCCCGCATCACCGAGAAGCTGGAGAAGCAGCAGAAGATCGAGCAGGAACGCAAGCGCCGGCAGAAGCACCAGGTGGGCCCCGGGCGTGCCCACCAGGGAGGCGCCACCGGCTCTGTTTGCAGATGCGCTGCGTGTTTCTCTTTTCGTTTGTGATAGAATTCCAGGCCCTGAGAAGACTCGGGCGGGCACAGCCAACTCCGGGGCTCTCGTGGTAGGGAAGAGACGGGCCACAGTCAGATCCGCAGATAACATGCTGGGACGTGATGGCACATAAGAGAGGGTTAAGCAGGACCAGCGAGCGAGGGAGCAGCCGTTTCAGGCTGAACTGGGGCGGCCTGTGCGAGGAGGTGGGAGCTGAGCAGAGAGCCCCGGGAGGGAGCCGTGTGGACTTGCGGGGGACATGCTTTCCAGATTGAGTGGCAGGTGCAAAGGCCCTGAGGCTGGAATGTGCTGGTGTGTTCTAAGAAAAGCAAGGGTCCTGGTGTTGCCAGAGTGGAGAGAGCCGGAGGGGAGGGAGGGTGGGGCCCAGTGGGCCGCAAGGAGGACCTCGGCTTCTGCCCCGGGTGGCAGCCCTGGAACATTCTGAGCAGACGAGGGACGTGCCGTGTCTTTACCAGGTTATTCACAGAGACTAAAATCTCTTATTCAAGTAGGTATTGGGAGGGTGATTCTGTTTATTTTTCCTCATGTATATTTCGTACAGATTTTCTACAGTCAGAATCTATTACTGGTAAAGTTTAATGTAACATAGCAAAAGAAAGCCAGTGCTTGGAGCTGACCACTGTACATCCTCCCACCATTGTTTCTCTATGTGTATATTAATCACAATTGGGAATTTTTTTTTTTAATTTAACATACATTTTCTTGCTTTTAAATATTGTTGGAACACAGTGTTTACTGTTCACGTTGTGTCCCATCCCATTTCTTAACTTCTGGTCTCCAGTAACCATCTGAGCCAATTCCCTGATGTGTAACGTGCAGCTTAACACTGGGCTGGGCCTCGTGGCCCTGGAATTTCCCTAGAATCAGTGTCCAGGAGAGGAAGAACCAGATAGGACCATTTTGAAGCTTGGACTGTCCATGGCCAGGTTGTCCCCATGACGTATGTTGCACCTGAGATTGTTCTTGCTGCACTTTTGCCAGCCCCAAGTCTTATTACTCCAAGAAAACCGAATCCGATCGGCCGAGGTTGCCTCTCTGCCGTGGTGCTTGTGTTCTCTTGCTTCTAGACCAGCTACCTTCCGAGGGGAGCTGGTCTCGCTTGGGCAGGCCTGCCTGTGGTTCCCATCGAGGCTCAGTCTCGTCCCCCCCCCACCCCCTGTGTGTCTCTGCAGGAATACCTCAACAGCATCCTGCAGCACGCCAAGGACTTCAAAGAATACCACAGGTCGGTCACGGGCAAGATCCAGAAGCTCACGAAGGCGGTGGCCACGTACCACGCCAACACGGAGCGCGAACAGAAGAAAGAAAATGAGCGGATCGAGAAGGAGCGGATGCGGAGGCTCATGGTGAGTTGCAGCCTGCACGCCCCGGTGGTGTTGGCACCAGAGCCACCTGGCGCCACCCGGAGCTGTCCTGCGGCTGAGTCAGACAGAGGTGGGGCAGAGGATTGGCCGGGCTTGCGTCCAGAGGGCAGTGTCCCAGGCTCGGACCTGTGCCTCGTCCCTGTTCCTGCACTGCGAGGGCTCTCTGACCACGGGCCCCGGAGCTGATCGGTGGCTGCTCCGTGTTTGATGTGGAGGCAGCACCACCTCTCTGGCTGTGGGAACCACAGGTGGCGGCCCCAACTCTCTTTGTCTCACTGATGATTCCTGAATGTTCACCGATCAGAGTGTGGGTGGGGGGCCGCCGAAGTGGGCAGGAGAGGTTCCCGCTCTCAGGCTCACACTCGCACTGCAGAGACAGGCGCGCAGCTGAGTGAGGCAAGGTGGTTTTGGAGAGTGGAAGGTGCAGCGAAGAAAACGAAGCAGGACGAGAGGGTGGCGTTTGGTGGGTGGCACGGGAAGGCTCGGAGTAGGGGCCTTGGGCGGGCGTGGCCCTCGGAGGCGGGATCCTGGGAGAGAGGAAGGCAGGGCGGAGGCCCAGCCGGGACAGGCAGCAGGTGGCCCGAGCCCCTGGGACAGCCTGGGGAGGGGCAGGAGGTGAAGGGGTTGTGGGAGGGTTTACCTGATGGGGTGATCTGATGTATTCTTAGATGGAAGGGGAGGGGTTCGCTGCAGGGGCTGGTGGGAGTGACGCAGCTCAGGCCAAGTGGAGGGACGGCTGTAGATTTGGGGTGGGTTTTGTGGATAGAGAGGACAGGACTTACTGGTGGCCTCGTTCAGTGACTCTTAACGGGAGCTGGTCTCAAAGCTAGTGCCACAGAGTCTGTCCTCAGTAGACCTTAAAGAAAGACCCACTAGAGGGGAAGTCGACAGTTGGTCAAGGGCTTTTAGCTCCAAACCTGGGGGAGCCCAGAGCTCCCTAAACACGTACCTGGCTGCTAGTTAACAACCCTCAGGGGCTCTTTTTTTTTCTTTCCTTAATTTTTCATTATGCTAACTTATATAACAAATTTTTCCATTTTAGCCGCTTTTACACGTACAATTCGGTGGTATTAATTAATCACCATGCTGTGCTACCATCACCACTTTCCATGACCAAATCTTTTCATCACCCCCAACGGAAACTCTCTCCCCATCAAGCAGGAACTCCCTGTCGCCCGTCCCGAGGGGCTCGCGACTGCGGGTTTGCCAGCGGACGTGCATGCCCAGCACACGTGCCGTAACCGCCCCCCACGCTCTTGCAGGCCGAAGACGAGGAGGGGTACCGCAAGCTCATCGACCAGAAGAAGGACAAGCGCCTGGCCTACCTCCTGCAGCAGACGGACGAGTATGTGGCAAACCTCACCGAGCTGGTGCGGCAGCACAAGGCCGCCCAGGTCGCCAAGGAGAAGAAGAAGAAGAAGAAGAAGAAGGTGCGCCCGGGCCCGGCCCTGCTCCCGCCTCCTGGAGGGCCTCGGCCACGGCCGCTCGCGGGAGTCGCCCCTGCCCACAGTGCCCGCGCCCCGGCCTGACCGCCTCTCTCTTTACTTCCAGAAGGCAGAGAATGCGGAAGGACAGACGCCGGCGATCGGACCGGATGGCGAGGTGAGGAGGCAGGGTTCTCCTCGTGGAGACACCAGTGTGGCCCCAGGGCCTAGGTCCATTTCATCCTTTAAAAATCAGCTTTTCTCTGTAATTTACAGAAGCCAGGCAGGATGACAGTGAGAATTCACGTCTGTCCCCTCGTCACGGAGCGTGGTGGACGCTAACTGCTGGGTGTTTCCTTCCTGCCGTGTCGTGTGTGTGTGTGTGTGTGTGTGTGTGTGTGTGTGTGTTTTCACCTGAATAGGCAGGGAGCTTTCATCTACTTTATTTAGGTTTTCATTTTTTCAGATTCCAACCAGAAGCTAAATATAGAAACCTTGGTAAGCACTAGTTTTACTCCCAAGGAGTAGGATCATTCAGATGTGTTCCAGTAAAAGTAGGCAGCCCTTAAGCAAATCTTCTCTTCATTTAAAAGAAAAAAAAGCACAACCATACAATAGTCTTTCCTTATGTTCATTGCACAAAATGAGTTCTACTTTTAGGACTTTGACACTCATCTTTTTTTTTTAGCAATTTAAGATCCCAGCTTTTATAACTTTTTCTACTCCAAAAAAACCTTTGTAAGTTTTTCTTTAGGGTGGTGTAGAAACCAGTATTTCTGCACAATTCACTGGAATTTTTTCTTTGTAATAAAATCTCTTCTCTTTAAAACCCAAAACAAAATAAGATGCCAAAAAGGAAAATCCTCTACCTATCATGGTTTCTGCAGCTAAGAATGTATTTCTCTGTTTTATAGCTGCTTTAGCTACTTCAGACTTCATATCTGCTATAAGTGTGTATAACTGTATCCACATTTAGCAGAATACTCTTATAAACAGCAAATTGGGAAAGAGATCTGGAAAAAAAAAATACATGTATTTATGAGTACCAAGAAACAAACATGGCCCAGTAAAATATGAGGCAAGAATGCCTACAATGAGGTGCTTTTTCCTTTAATATTTCTTTCCCGTGGTTGTCTTTTTTTAAAAAAACAGCAACTACTTCTGGTCATTAGAATGAATCTGTCCGGTCATTAGAATGAATCTGGCATGTCATTTTTTTTAAGTTTTTACTCTGAAATAACATCACACTTCTAGGAGCATGGCAAGAACCAACCAGAGATCTCTAGGCACTCCTCATTCACCCAGATTCCCCTTTTCCCTTACTGCATTCTTTCCCCTAAACCATCTGGGAATGAGCTGCTGACGGGCTGTCCTTTTACCTTCATGTAGTTCAGCGTTTATTTCCTCAAGACGAGGTCCTTCCTTCTCTCCCGTAACTCAGCCAGCGGTCGGTGGGCACCTGGCTGTCGTCTCACATACAGGCCTCTTGTAGTTCCCACCAGCCACCCCTCAGATGTCCCTCAGAGCCAAAGGAAATCCCAGACCCCAGTTTTCGTCTCTTTCGTCTCCTTCGATCTTGAATGGTCCCCCCTTTTTCTTTGCCTTATATCACCTTGGCTGCTCTGAGGCGCTCAGGCCAGGTCTTCTGCCCTCTGTCCCTCCATCTGGGGTTGGCCGGTGCTTCCTTGTGAGAAGTTTATGTTGCATGTCTGGCAGGAGGACCCCGAAGCGCGGCTTTGTCCCTCTCGGTGCTTCCCATCCCTGCTCACGCTGCTGATCGCTTGGCTAAGGTGACGTCTGCCCAGTTTCTCCACCGTGAAGTTCCCGTCTCCCCCCTTGTAACGATCTTGAGAACATGCAGTATCTCCTCAGGCCTCCTCCTACCCGTTTTGGCATCTGCTGCCTGCTTTTGCCCAGAGTGTAAGGGAGAGCGTTCCCTTCTCTGCTGTTCATTTGTTTATACCGTTACAGATATTTTCTGTAAAGGGCCAGACAGTGCATATATTAGGCTACATGGGCCATTTACTGTCCCTTTTGCTTGTTGTTTGTTTGTTTGTAACATTTACTCTTTAAAACCGTAAAGAACATTCTGAGCTTGCCGGCTGTTGAAAACAGGCTTGGGGCTGGGTTTGGCCCATGGGTCCTAGTTTGCTGACCCCTCAGTAGGCTCGTGGACTCTTGTTTAATTTCATGGATTATAAACCCTTTAGTGTCATCATTTATTTTCATGTTCAAATTGTTCTAGTTCGGGCCAGTTAGGAGCCCTTCAGGTCGGCTCCTGCATCCTTTGGACATGTCCCCATCATTCTTTGAGCACTTTCTTACCTTCTGGTGCAACAAGACGTTCTAGGTTCCCCAGCCCTGGGGTCAGCTGTTTCTCCAGCTTGGGATCCTTTCATTAGGGAAGAGTATTTAGAAACTGAGATCTGACTTGAGGTCTGCTTTCTGCTGCTGTGGTGTCAGTGCTTCTAGGCCCTCTCCAGGGGACAGAGCCAAGAGAGGGGTGGATGCACACACACACACACACACACGCACACACACACACACACACACACACACACACACACACTTCCACGCTTCTGTTTATGTAACTGTTAAAAACGTTGAGTTCACCCCAATATCTCTATTCTAATCCAGCACACAGGGGCGCTTCTGCTCTTATTCGTGACAGTGAGAAACCTGGCTCTGCCGTGTATTTACTTGTGTGCTCAGTCTGAGAATACACAGAAAGCAGTTTCAGAATTGGTCACCCTGTGACAAAGCAGCCGTGTTAGTTTAGAGCTCTTCCGCCCGAGGATTTGAGCTCTAAAGACTGTGCCCGAGGTCCTTGGATTGGTTCCACCTCCCTCCTGGCCTGTGGATATTCCCCCATCCTTACTGGCCTGATTTGATTACTCAAGCGTTTTATTTATCCAATACGTCAAACACCCAGCATGGTTTGAAAAGACGGAACCATACAAACTGTTGCCTTCGGAGAGGGGGGGTTGAGTTACTGTCTGTTCCAGTTTGTTAATGCTGCTCTTATGCAAAAATACCGGGAATGGATTGGCTTTTACAAAACAGGTTTATTTGGTTACAAATTTACAGTTTCAAGACCATAAAAATGTCCAAATTAAGGCACCAACAGGAGTATACCTTCACCGAAGGAAGGCCAGTAGCTTCCAGAAAACCTCTGTTATCTGGGAAGGCACGTGGCTGGCGTCTGCTGATCCCAGGTTGTGTTCCAGCTCCTCTCTCAGCTCCTGTGCTTTCTTGAAAATGTTGCTCTTGGGGCATTTTGTCCTCTCTTATCTTCTCCAGAGCAAACACTGGGCTAGCATCTCCATTAAATCTGCTTCCAGCGGCTGTCTCCAAAATGTCCCTCTCAGCTGCTCTGAGCTCCTTTTGTTTGTGAGCTCTTTTGTAGGACTCCAGTGATTGAATCAAGACCCACCCTGAATGGGCAGGGTCCATATCTCCATGGAAATAATCAAATGTTTCACCCACAGTTGATTGAGTCACATCTCCATGGAAACAATCAAAGGATTCCAACCTAATCAACACTAATACATCTGCCCCCTCAAGATGGCATCAAAGAACATGGCGTTTTGGGGGCATAATACATCCAAGCTGGCACACTATCCCTCAGTCATTCTGTCCTCTCCCTGCTGCTGCTACTCTAGTCTTGAAATGCACCCTCCACAGTGTTCTCACTTAATACTCTCTCTGTCAGTTTGGGATGTGTTATGTCCCCCAAAACTCCATGTTCTTTGATGCAGTCTCGTGTGGGTAGATGTATTAGTGTTAATTAGGATGGAACCTTTGGGTTAGTTTGTTTCCATGGAGATGTGACCCACCCAACTGTAGGTGATAACTCTGATTGGATAATTTCCATGGGGGTGTGGCCCACCCATTCAGTGTGGGCCTTGATTAGTTTTCTAGAGCACTGTATAAGCTCAGACAGAAGGAGCTTGCTGCTGTAGCCGAGACAGACATTTTGAAGATGGCTGTTGGAAGCCGATGCAGACCCTTTGGAGAAAGCTATTTTGAAACACAACCTGGGAGCAAGCAGACGCCAGCCACGTGCCTTCCCAGCTAACAGAGGTTTTCCAGACGCCAGTGACCATCCTGCAGTGAAGGTACCCAATTGTAGATGAAGAATGCTTTATAGCCTTCAGACTGTAACTTGGTAACCAAATAAACCCCCTTTATAAAAGCCAACCCATTTCTGGTATTTTGCTTAATGGCAGCATTAGCAAACCGGAACACCCTCACTTAGAAGAAAGATGGGTGAAGCAGGCTGTACAGAATAAGAAGTGTTTTCCTTCACTGCCCTTGCCTGTCCCTCCCCAGTCCTGCTTCCCTGAGAGCATCCAGGACTTGCTGTGCGGTTCTCACTCCAGGACCTTTTTCCACCACCCGTCACTGATGTTTGCCTTTTTCTACCGGTCACCATATCTCATTCGTCTTTCCAAGGTCGCTTAGGTAGATTTCCCTTGTTGTTTCTAATGTCACCATATTACAGAGATGGCTGCTTGCTTATTTGAATCGTAAATATATGACGCGGCTGACAGAAGAAGTCTTAAGCGGTGATGTGCACAGTGGAAGTGCCCATGGCGCCTGCCCTCCCGCAGGCCCGCCCGCCGGCCCCGGGGTCGTGTTTTCTCTGTGCCCTTCAAAAATCTGCATGCGCCTCTCCTATTTTTTTTAGAACTGTTTGGGTCCATCTAGTCATAGCTAAGTTTTTTTTCTTCACTTAGCAGGATATTTGGGACAGCTTTCCATCCATGTCAAGCCATTTTCATTTCATCATCTTGACTTATTCAAATGTGTCTCCCCACTCAGATTGATGGCTATGTAGGGTACGTCCAGTTTCTAGCTGTTACAAAGCATGTTGCACCGAGCAGCTCTGATGCACCACTGCCCCGCTGACAGATATTTCAGCTGTTTCCCTCTCCTCTGTCGCAACATAGCCTTGTGTTCTCGTGCAGACTCCTGTGGGCCTGATTGCTGGTCCTGAGCAACTAGAGTCATTAACCCAAACACATTTATCTCTAGGGATTTTATTCAGAATGGCATCTTGAGTCCTTGTAGAAGAATGTGTGTTGTCACGTTCCTACAGTGGGAAGCCTTCTGAAGGCCACTTGGGGGACTGAAGGAAAAGCCACCCAGCGGGAAGGTCCGGCTCGGGGTGTGCCAGCAGGTCCTCCCCGTGACACTGTTCGTATTTAGTGGTGGCCACATCCCCCGTGACAGTTGTGGGCTGTCCTTTCTCTCGGCCACCGGTTACCAACCTTGGCTGCACATTTGAATCATTGGGGACGCTTTTAACAAACTGGGCCATGGGGATATGTTGGAGTCCTCTGTATGGGATTTGTGTTATTTTTACAATTATCCTGTAAGTTTGAAAGTATTTTTTAAAAGTTAAAAAAAAAAATAGAAAAAAATAGAGCTGCCCAAGCTTCACTCTAGAGTGGACAAATCAGACCTTGGTGGGGGCAGGGGGTGTTTCAGGGTTTGAGCATCAGTGTCTCTCGCTGCTCCCCGATGACCCCAGGGAGCACGCAGGGGTCAGTGTCGCGGATTGAGGCAGCTTGCGGAGCCCTCCCACAGACGGGGTCGCTGTCCTCAGTGGGCTACATGCGAGGGTGCGATTGTAGCGTGCAGTGTGGAGGGAGGGGGTGGTTTCCGGAAGATTCCAGAAGTTTCCAGAAGATGTAAACAAATTTTAAGCAAATGGGTTCATCCTCATCCTGAAGGTTTTCTCCAGGAAATTTGGGGGAATCAGCGAGAAGGGAAATAGTCATCCAAAGGGCTGTCTCAAAAATGAGGAATTCCATATTTGTCGCTAAGAGGAAGTCAGTTTTATTTCTCAAATATTCCCCAGGTAGTTGTTTAACAAAAAATAATTAGGGCTTTTGATGAAGTCTAAAATATCAGTAAAAGTGGAAAAGTCCCAGGGCCAGGAGAGTTTGAATATTAGTCATTTGTGTAAAATGGGGTATGGGGAGGGGCGGTAAATACCTAAGTCCTTGTTTCGTATGCTTTGAATCTGTCCAGAAGGTTGAACCCAAAAATGGTGACGGTGGTGCCCATGAGAGAGAAGCTGCCAGGCGGGGAGGGGCAGGGGCCGCCCCGTACACACCCTTGAATTTCGAACCATGGGGGTGGATTACCGATTCACAATTAAAACATCTGTGTCCATTCAGTGAGCTCTGGGACATAGCTGTCACCCACCAGGGCCAGTGGGTTAGGAGCTTTACTGAGTCATCACCATGCAGTTAAACCATTTCACAACCTCGGGCTGTGTTTGGTGCCCTTTTCCGGGTGTGTTGCCGGGCAGGCCCTCTCCAGTGGGCCGTGAGCAGCTTTGCTCCCTTCTGGACGCGTGTTAACCTCCAGGCATCCGTGTGGCTCTTTTTCAGCCCCTGGATGAGACCAGCCAGATGAGCGACCTCCCTGTGAAGGTGATCCACGTGGAGAGCGGGAAGATCCTCACGGGCACGGACGCTCCCAAGGCCGGGCAGCTGGAGGCCTGGCTCGAGATGAACCCAGGGTGAGCTGGGTCCCGCCTCCCCAGCGCCCCAGGATCTGGAGTCAACAGTCCGCCTCGTTCCAGGGGTGCGGGCAGCCGGGAGTGATCTTACTGTGCACGTGGAGACCAGGCCGGTCAGCCAGGGAAGGAGACCCCACTGGTTCTGGGGAGATCTGTATGAACACAGGAATATTGTTTTTCTAGGTATGAAGTAGCTCCAAGATCTGACAGTGAAGAAAGCGGCTCAGAAGAAGAGGAAGAGGTAAGAGTCCGTTTCTGCCCGTGCGTCCCTCACCCAGAACGCCGTGACCCCTCCTGCTCTGGCTGGGCCTCGTGTCCGACAGGGGTGGGGGTAGGGGTGCAGCCCAGGCCGTGGTCCTGGCCCAGGGCTGGTTCTCCAGAGCAGTGCTCTCCAACACGGTGCCCTTTGGCCACGCATGACTGTTTCAAGTTTTAAATCAATGTTTCAGTTGTACAGAAGCCATATTTCAATTGCATGATAGCCCTTTCCCCCAAGGAAACCATCTGTGTAAAGTTACGGGTTGAATTCTCTTCAGCTAATATATCACATACATGCCTGCCTGTTATATATAACACATTCTTTGAAAACATGTAAATGGTTGCACTTATTGTGTGGTTTTGAAATCATTTAGTTATGCCCACGTGCAGGTGAGTTCTAGCATCTCCCTGGTTGACAGATCTCCAGGGAAGACGCTACTGGAGTTTCTGTCCTGGAGACGGTTTCAGGGGCGGGGGCGCTCAGAGGGGCGCCTGGTGGTGGTCTGAAGGCTGGTTCGATCTCCCCACCACCCTCCCAGGGTGTACTCATCCACCCCCTCAGCGGCAGCAAGAGTGGCTCCCCCACCACAGCCGGACGCCAGTCATACTGTTCCTTCAAAGGCTCTGCCACCTTGACATCTTTTGTTTAATGCAATTTTATTGAGATGTGTTCACATACCAGCTCATCATCCAAAATGTGCAATCAGTGGCTCACGGTTTCATCATATAGTTGTACATTCAACACCACAATCAATTTTTGAACATTTTCATTACTCCAAAAAAAAAAATTAGAATAAAGATAAAAAAAGAGTACCCAAATATCCCATACCCCCATTATTTATTGATTGATTTTTTGTCTTTGTATTATTGCTCAGCTGTCCACACACTGGATAAAGGAGGTGTCAGTCACCGGGTTTTGCAATTACACAGTCACACCTTAAGAGCTGTATAGTTATACACTCCTCTCAAGGATCAAGGCTACTGGATTACAGTTCAGCAGTTTCAGATATTTCCTTCTATTCCAATACCCTAAAAACTACAAAGGGATAGCTATATAACGTATAAGAATAACCTCCAGCATGACCTATCAACTCTATTTGAAATCTCTCTGCCACTGAAACTAGTTTGTTTCATTTCTCTTCCCCCTTTTGGTCCAAGAAGGCTTTCTCAATCACACGATGCCAGGGCCAGGCTCCTCCATGGGACTCAGGTCCCGCGCAGGGGGGAAGGCAGTGAGTTCACCTGCCGAGCTGGCTTAGAGAGAGGCCACATCTGAGCAACAAAAGAGGTTCTCTGGGGGTGACTCTTAGGCACCATTATAAGTAGGCTTAGCTTCTCCTTTGGAGGAATACGTTTCATAAGGAGAAGCTCCAAGATCGAGGGCTTGGCCTGTTGGGATTCCCCAATGCTTGTGAGAATATCAGGAATTCCCCAGATGGGAAAGTTTGATACTGCTACATTTTCCCCCAGTCCCTCATGGGAGCTCTGCAAATACTTTTTTATTTTCTGCCCAAGTTACTCGGGGATGAATCGGGGTATCACACTAACCTCTACAAATCAACAAGATTTCACTCCCTAGTCAGGTTCCACGTAATTGTGGTGTTTGAATAAACTGACCATACTAGTTAAATTGGATAGTGTGCCACAGAAGATATAAATTTTGTACCAAATAAACATCTCTTCCTTTGGTCTCACACAGAAGTTGAAGTTTTAAAACACAGTCAATACTGTGCTTTATCCTTTAGTCTGATTTGCCTTACTCCTAACCATATCAGCTTCATTCATATCTTTTTTTTAATTTTAATTTTAATTTTTAATTTTTAATTTTTTTCATTTTTATTGAGATTGTTCAGATACCATAAAATTATCCAAAGATCCAAAGTGTACAATCACTTGCCCCTGGGTACCCTCATACAGCTGTGCATCCATCACACTTAATTTTTGTTCAATTTTTAGAAACTTTTCATTACTCCAGACAAGAAATAAAGTGAAAGATGAAAATAGAAAAAAAGAAAAGGAAACTAGAATCCTCCCCTATCCCTAACCAACCCCCCTCAATTGTTGACTCCTAGTATTGATATAGTACGTTTGTTACTGTTTATGAAAAAATGTTGAAATACTACTAACTGTAGTATATAGTTTGTAATAGGTATATAGTTCTTCCCTATATGCCCCTCTATTATTAACTTCTAATTGTATTGTCATACATTTGTTCTGGTTCATGAAGTGATTTCTAGTATTTGTACAGTTGATCATGGACATTGCCCACCGTAGGATTCAGTTTTATACATTCCCGTCTTTTGACCTCCAACTTTCCTTCTGGTGACATATATGACTCTGAGCTTCCCCTTTCCACCTCATTCACACACCATTCGGCGCTGTTAGTTATTCTCACATCTTGTTACCAACACCCCTGTTCATTTCCAAGCATTTAAGTTCATCCTAATTGAACATTCTGCTCATACTAAGCAACCACTCCCCATTCTTAAGCCTCGTCCTATATCTTGGTACCTTATATTTCATGTCTATGAATTTACATATTGTAATTAGTTCCTATCAGTGAGACCCTGCAGTAATTGTCCTAATGTGTCTGGCTTATTTCACTCAGTATATTGCCCTCGAGGTTTTGTCATCAACCCATTTTTTTTAATATGGTTTTGTTCACTCACCATACATTCCATCCCAAGTAAATAATCGATGGTTCTCTGCATGGTCATACATTTATGTGTTCACCACCTTCACCACTGTCTATATAAGAGCATCTGCATTTCTTCCACAAGGCAGGAGGGAGAGTCAAAGAAGGCAGAGAGGCAAAAGAAAGAGAAAAAAAAATGACAGCTAGGAAGCAGCAAAAGGAAAAATAACCTTAACTCAAAGTAGAATAAAGAATCAGACAATCCCACCAATGTCAAGTGTCTAACATGCCTCCCCTATCCCCCTCTCTTCTCTGCATTCACCTTGGTATATCACCTTTGTTACATTAAAGGAAGCATAATACAATGATTCTATTAGTTACAGTCTCTAGTTTATGCTGCTTGCATCCCTCCCCCAGTGCCTCCCCATTTTTAACCCCTTGCAAGGTTGAGATTTGCTTGTTCTCCCTCGTAAAAGAACATATTTGTACATTTTATCACAATTGTTGAATACTCTAGATTTCACCAAGTTACACAGTCCCAGTCGTTATCTTTCCTCCTTTCTTGTGGTGTCTCACATGCTCCCCACCTTCCTCTCTCAGCCGTATTCATAGTTACCTTTGTTCAGTGTACTTACATTGTTGTGCCACCATCTCCCCAAATTGTGTTCCAAACCACACACTCCTGTCTTCTATCACCTGTAGTGCTCCCTTTAGTATTTCCTGTAGGACAGGTGTCTTGTTCACAAAGTCTCTCATTGTCTGTTTGTCAGAAAATATTTTGAGCTCTCCCTCGTATTTGAACGACAGCTTTGCTGGATACAGGATTCTTGGTTGGCGGTTTTTCTCTTT
>KN192303.1:0-34200 GCA_000164785.2 Choloepus hoffmanni | reverse complement strand
GCAGTATGTTTCCATTGTGTCTTTCATCTCTTGTGTTGTGCCTTTCATTTCCATAGATTCTACTAGTTGTTTTTTTGAACTTTTGATTTCTGCAGTATACATGCCCAGTGCTTCCTTTACAGCCTCTGTCTCTTTTGCAATATCTTCTCTAAACTTTTTGAATTGATTTAGCATTAGTTGTTTAAATTCCTGTATCTCAGTTGAAGTGTACATTTGTTCCTTTGACTGGGCAATAACTTTGTTTTTCTTAGTGTAGGTTGTAATTTTCTGTTGTCTAGGCATGGTTTCCTTGTTTATCCAAATCAGGTTTTCCCAGACCAGAACAGGCTCAGGTCCCAGAGGGAAGAAATATTCAGTATCTGGTTTCCCTGAGGGTGTGTCTTAGAAAATTGCTCCACCCTGTGATGCCTCGGGTCACTGTGCTTTTCTGCCCAGCAGGTGAGGCCTGTTAGCCTATAATTCTTGACTGGTGTGAGGAGGTGTGACCGTGTTCCCCCAGGCTCTGGGGTCTGGTTCTGAATGGAAAGGGCCCCACCCCTTTCCTCTTAGAGAGGATAGACCCGCTAGGGGGGGGGTCATTAGCATTTCAATGGTCTCTCTCTCTGCTTGTGCTGTCTCCACCCTTCCCTGAGTCACAGCCCTGGAAACTGAAAATGACTGGGGCTTTCTCCATTGAGCCAAAAAAGAAACAGATAGTCCCCTTCAGACCCAATCCAAGGTGACCCTCCGGCTCTCCCAGGTCAGTCGTCACCCAAAGCCTCTGTCTGTTTTTGGGGGCTGCGTACCTGTAGTGAGCAGTTCACACTCGCTACTTAAAACCCCAGTTGGAGCTCAGCTGAGATATTCGCTTGCTGGGAGAGAGCTTCTCTCTGGCACCACGCGGCTTTGCAGCTTGGGCTATGGGGTAAGGGTCTCGTGACTTGGGTCCGCAGGTTTTACTTACAGATTTTATGCTGTGTTCTCGGGCATTCCTCCCAATTCAGGTTGGTGTATGATGAATGGATGGTCTCGTTTGTCCCCCCGCAGTTATTCTGGATTATTTACTAGTTGTTTCTGGTTTTTTGTAGTTGTTCCAGGGGGACTACTTAGCTTCCACTCTTCTCTATGCCGCCATCCTGCCCCTGCCTCATTCATATCTTTAATTGAAGCCTGATCTCTTTTTTCAGCTTTTTTCACATTTGCTGTATGGGGTAACACTGACATTCATAGCTGCCAAACTGGCTCTAAGTCTCTGGTGTCACACAGATACCTGAAGTTTCAGGGAACAACCAGGTTGTGCACAAAGAGGTCAGCATCTCAGAATTTAGAAATAACTGTAAAAACTCAGAAATAGATGTGACTTCTATAAGAGCTTACAGTCTAAGAACCTTTACAATAAGCCTTCCCCTGATACCCTATGCTGTCAGATTCAGTTCTCAGAGTTTGCACATTAAATTTAGTCCATACTAGTGAGGCGTTATAATATTTCTCTTTTTGTTTCTGGCTTATATCACTCAACAAAGTGTCCTCAGGGTTGATTCACGTAGTTGCATGCCTTACAGCTTCATTCCTTTCTGGTCTGGGAAAATCTGCTTGGGGTTGATCATATCAGGGTTGACCCACCTCAGGAAAAAAAAAAGGAATTTCGTTAATTTACATATAGGCAGGGCAAGAACCAGAATAACAAGAGCTGAAAAATTCTGATCAGTTAAACAGAAACTACCCTAGAGGTCTAGAATAAGTGGAACTGAATGCCAAAGAACAGATAAGAGAACAAAGCCAACCAACGAGAAAACGCTACATTTTTTAAAAGGAGATTTTAACGCTACATTTTTTTAAAGGAGATTTTAATGTGCATTACTGAACATTGAGATTTCTCTTGTGAACGCCCTGCTTCATTTGCCCATTTCTAGAGTTGTGGGTGGTTTTCATTGAATTTTTCCATGCTCTTTATATATATACCCTGTAGCCAGAAGTCAGCTGCGCATTCACCTATATAGACCTTTCTTTTGGTTTATCTTGCTTTCACCCTCTCCTTATTAAGTGAGATTACCTTATTACCTCTTCATGTCATCTGGAATTTATTTGGTGTTGGGCAAGTGGAGCTCTAGCTTTTATATCCCCTCCCAGTAATAAACCCGTGTGCACACCATTTAATCCGTCCCCTTCCCATTGAACTTGTGATGTTTTAAAAAGATAATATATTTAATTTTTATATTCCCTCGAGTCTTTTAGTAGATTAAGGATTCTTTGGCTGATATTACCTTGTCATAAATTTTTAACAGCTTTATTGAGGTATGATTTGTGTATCGTAAAATGCACCCATTGTGAGTGTACAATTCAACGACTTTTATTGAATTTATAGTCTCATGCAGTCATTACCATCCACCATTACCCCAAAAAGCTCCCTTCTGCCCATTTCCAGTTCGATCCCATTCTCTCCTCCAGCCCAGGAAACCACTGCTCTGTTTTATATCTTTATACATTTCCCTTTTTTTGGACATTCCTTATAAATGGAGTCACACAACAAATGACCTTTTGTATCTGGCTCCTTTCACTTTGCATAATATTTGTGAGGCTCTCCTATGTTGTGTGTATCAGAGTTTATCCTTTTTCATCGTTGAGTCTGCTTTGTACAGATATACCACATTTTGTTTATCCATTCACCGGCTGTGAGATATTTGTGCTGCTTCTATTTCTTTGGCTATTATGAATAACATTGCTAAAGACATTTGCATGCATGTCTTTGTGTGGACGTATGTTTTCATTCCTCTTGGGTAGTGTTCTGGTCTGCTAAAGCTGCTCTTACACAAAATACCAGAAATGGATTGGCTTTTATAACGGGGGTTTATTAGGTTGCAAATTTATAGTTTCAAGGCCATGAAAGTGGCCATATAAGGCATTAGCAGAGGATACTGTCGGCGAGGAAAGGCCAGTGGCATCCAGAACACCTCTGTCAGCTGGGAAGGCACGTGGCTGGCATCTGCTGGTCCTTGGCTCCCCGGTTGCATTTCACAGCGGCTTTCTCCAAAATGTCTCTGTGCTTCTGTGTCTCTCAGCAATCTGCTTGGTTCTCCTGTGGTGTTTCTCTCCAAGCATCTGGGGATCCACTCTTAGCTTCTCCAGGGTAAACTCTGTTAGCTTAGCATCTCCGAACGACCTTCTGTCTGCATCTCCCAGAATCTCCAAGGGTCTGTGTCTGTGTCGGCTCTTAGCTTTTCTCCAAAATGTCTCTCTCAGCTTCTCTGAGCTCCTTCTCTCCATGAGCTCTCTTAAAGGACTCCGTGATCTAATTAATACCTCCCCTGAATGGGTGGGGCCACGCCTCCATGGAAATAATTTAACCAAAGGTCTCACCTACCATTGGGTAGGTCACATCTCCATGGAAACAACCGAATCGAAAGGTCCCACCCTCCTCAACAGACTAATAAGTCTGCCCCCACAAGATTGTATTATAGAACACGGCTTTTGTGGAGGACATAATAGATTTTAACGTTAAGCACAGGTAGATACTGAGGAGTGGAATTTCTGGGTTGTATGGTAAGTTAACGTTTAACTTTTTAAGAAAGTTGTTTTCCAGTGTTGCTAGACCTTTTCATGGATTCTGGTTTCTCCTCATTCTCACCAACACTTGGTATTGTCTGTCCTGATTGTAGCCGTTCTAGTGGATGTGTAGTGATGTCTCATTGGGGTTTAATTTGCATTTTCCTAATGACTAAAGATGGTGAGTGTCTTTTCATATGCTTATGCACCATTTGGATATCTTTTGGTTAGCATCCATTTAAATCTTTTGCCTAGCTTTTTTTTTTTTTTTTAAACACACCATACAATCCATCCTAAATGTACAATCAGTGTCTCTTTGTATAATCACATAGTTACGTATTCACCACTGCAGTCAATGTGAGAACTTTCTCATTTCTTCTGAAGAAAAAATCCCGTACCCCTTATATCTCCCTATTATTACTCTTAGCTTTGGTATAGTGCCTTTGTTACAGTTTATGAAAGAGTATTACTATGTTACTGTTAACTGTAGACCTTAGTTTATATTAATTCTATTTTTTCACACATAACACTCTATTAGCCCCTTGTAATAGTAATGTACGTTTGTTCTAGTTCATGTAAAAACTTTTAAATATTTATACCATTAACCACCATCATTGTCCACGCTAGGTTTCCTAAGTCATGCAGTCCCAGTTTTTATCCTCTAGCTTTCCTTCTGATGACACACATGACTCTCCCCTTCCTCTTTCAACAGCGTTCGTGCTCCGCTTTGTTAGTTGCACTTACAGTATTGTGCTGCTTTCACTCAGTATTGTGCTATCCATTTCCTTTTTTTTTTTTTTTTTTTCCTCTTGTTTTAAACTTTTATTTTGAAATACTTTCCAACTTGCAGGGCAGTTACAGAAATACTGTGACCCAGGTATGGAGAACTCAGACATTCCCCATCCTCCCGTACGCAGAGCCACCAATTTTAACATTTTGCCACATCTGCTGTATCATTCTAGCTCTCGTTATATCTGTCTAGCTAGCTATTTATCCGTCTGTCTATCTGTGTATCCATCTGTTTATTAGTCCATTTTCTGCACACTTGAGTGGAGGTTTGTGCTACCCATTTCTGAACCTTTACAATCAACCTTACTGAGCATTCTGTTCTCCTAAAGCATCAGTTGCCCAATCTCTGCCCTCTTTCTTTCTCCTGATAACTGATGCTCTCTAATTTAACTGTCAGTTTGCTCATTGTAGTTAGTTCACATTTGTGGACCATACGGTATTTGTCCTTTTGTTTCTGGCTTATTTTGCTTAACATAGTGTCTTCGAGGTTCGTGCGCCTTGTTGCACACCGCACAGCTTCATTCCTTTCTGCAGCTGCACGATATTCCATCCTATGCATACACCGCAGGTTGCCCTTCTGCTCATCAGTTGAGGAACCCTCGGGCCCCCTCCATCCTTTGGCAGGCGTGAATAATATCGTTATAAACATGAGTGTGCAAATGTTCTAGTCATGTACCTGCTTTCAGTTCTTGCAAGTACACATCTAGTCATGGGATTGCTCGATCATATGGCAGTTTTATACTTAGCTTCCAGAGGAACCCCACACTGCCCTCCAGAGGGGCTGTACAATTTGACTTTCCTACCAACAGTGAGCAGGTAGACCTCTTTCTCCCCATCTTCTCCAGCACTTGTAGTTTTCTGTTTATTTTTTCAAACAGTTTTTATTCACTCATCATTCAATATATCCTAATTGTACAATCAGTTTTTGCTGATTTAAATTGGGTTGTTTTAAATTGGGTTGTTTATCATCTTATTACTAAGTTGTAAGAGTTTTTCGTATGTTCTAAATACAAGTCTCTGGTCAGATATAATTTGCACATGTCTTATTCCAGTCTGCCTGTCTCTTTGTTTTCTTAATGACATCTTTTTTTTTTTTTTTTAATTAAACTCAATTTTATTGCAATATATTCACATAGCATTCAAAATGGCATCTTTTGAAGTACAAAAGTTTTAAATATCTAAGAGCTCATTGCCTAACCGAAGGACATGAGGGTTTTCTCCTGTTTTTCCTTCTAAAAGTTTTATAGTTTAAGCTTTGACATTTAGGACTGTGATCTGTGTTGAGTTGATTTTTGTGTGTGGTCTGATGTAAGTGTCTAAGTGGTTTTTTTTGGCGTATGGATATTCAGTTTACCCAGCACTATTTGATGAAAAGACTATTTGTTTTCTCCACTAAATAGTCTTGGCACCTTTGTGTTAAATCAATTGATCATAAATGTAAGGGTTTATTTCTGATTCTCAGTTCTGTTCGATCGATCTGCATGTCTCTCCTTGTGCCGCTATTACACTGTCTTGATTACTGTGGGTTTATGATGTCTTGAAACCAGGTGGTGTCAGTCCTCCAACTTTTTTTTTTTCTAAATTGTTTTGGCTATTCTAGATCCTTTGCATTTCCATATAAATTTCAGGGTCAGCTAATCAATTACTACAAAAAGTCTTGGTGGGATTTTGGTAGGGATTGCATGGATTCTATAGATCTGTTTGAGAATTGCTGTTTGAGAATGTTGAGTATTCCAGTCCACGAACATGGAATGCCTCTCCATTTATTTACATCAGCTCTCTCATCAGTGTTTTTTAGTTTTTATTATTCAGTTTTTGTACACACTTTGTTAAGTTTATTCTTAAGTACTTTACTCTTTTTGATGCTATTATGAGTAGAATTGTTTTCCTAATTTCATTTTTGGGTTTATTACAGAATTGCTATTATAAAAATACAGTTAATTTTTGTATATTAATCTTGTAGCCTGTGAACTGCTAAAATCATTTACTGGTTTTGATATTTTTTTTCTGTACATTCTTTAGGATTTTAGCATACTATTTTAATTCCTCTGTTGATTTTTTTTTACTATACTTTTTTTAAAAAAAGCAGTTTTATTGATATTTATTCACATACCATATAATCCATCAGATTTATAATCAGTGACTTTTAGGATATTCACAGAGTTGCGCATTCACCACCAGAGTCAAATTTAGAACTTTTTCGTTACTACAAAAAGAAAATCCCCATATCCCTTAACAGTCAGTTATCAATCCTGCTACCCTTACCCAGCCCTACATAATCACTATTCTAATTCTATCTGTATAGATTTATTTGTATTTAAAGAATACTAAAATATTACTGTTAGCTATAGTCCATATTTCACATTAGGTTTATTTTTTCCATATACCACCCTCTTATTAACACCTGGTATTAGTGGCGTATGTTTGTTCTAGTTCATGAAAGAGCACTCCTACATTTGTCCTATGCATCACAGATATCGTCCAGTGTGTTATACAGTCCCATGTTTTATCCTCCAGCTTCCCTTTTAGTAGCATACGCGACCTAAAACCACCCCTTTCACCCACGCTCACAGTGGTGTTCTGCCATCACCTCTATCCATTTCCAAATAGAAATTCTGCACAAATAAACAGCAGCTCCCAGTTCTCTGCCCCCCTTCTATCTCCCGGTAACCTAGATTCTAGCTTTATGGGTTTGCTTAGCATACTTACTTTATATTAGTGAGACCACACAATATTTGTCCTTTTGTGTCTGGTCTTTAACTCAGCATGGTGTCCTCCAGGTTCATCCATGTTGTCACGTGCTTCAGGACTTCATTCCTTCTCACTGCTGAATAATATTCCATCGTTTGTTTATTTCATGTTTCGTTTATCCATTCATCCGTTGATGGACACGGCTTGCTTCTGTCTTGGCAATTGTGAGTAATGCTGCTGTGAACATCAGTGTACAAATGTCTGTTTGTGCCCTGCTTTCCGTTCTTCTGTGTATATACCTAGTAGTGGGATTGCCGGATCATATGGCAGTTCTGTATTTCCATAGCGTTTGCGCCATTTTACATTCCCACCAGCAGTGAGTAAGTTCCTATTGCTCCAGATCCTCTCCAATGTGGAGATTCCTGTGTTTTTAATAGTGGCCGTTCTAGTAGGTGTGAGATGATACCTCATTGTGGTTTTGATGGCATTTCCCTGATAGCTAGTGATGTTGAGCATCTTTTCATGTCTATTCACAACTTTTGCCCATTTTTAAAATTGGGTTGTTTGTCTTTTTATTGTTGAGTTGCAGGGTTTCTTTGTATATTTTGAATAGTAAACCTTATCAGATAAATGGTTTCCAAATATTTTCTCCCAGTGCATAGGGTGCCTTTTCACTTTCTTGACAAAGTCCTTTGAGGCACAGAAGTTTTTAATTTTGGAGAAGTCCTACTTATCTATTTTTTCCTTTTGTTGCTTCTGCTTTGGGTGTAAGGTCTAGAGACAACAGCTTGTCACTAGATCGTGAAGATGCGTCCCTACGTTCCCCTCTAGAAGTCTTATGGTCCTGTCTCTTACATTCAGGTCTTTGATCCATTTTGAATTAATTTGTATATAGGGAGTGAGATAGGGGTCCACTTTCATTCTTTTGTTTTTGGATATCCAGCTTTCCCAGCACCATTTGTTGACGAACTATTCTGTCCCAGTTGGGTGGACTTGGCAACCTTGTCAAATCAATTGGCCATATATGTGAAGCTCTATTTCTGAATTCTCAATTTGATTCCATTGGTCAGTATATCTGTCTTTATACCAGTACCATGCTGTTTTGACCACTGTAGATTTGTAACATATTTTAAAGTCAGGAAGTGTGAGTCCTTCAGCCTTGTTCTTATTTTATCCTTCCAAGTAAATTTGATAATAGGCTTTTCCAATTCTGCAGAGTAGCCACTGGAATTTTGATTGGGATTGTGTTGAATCTGTGAAGCAATTAGGGTACAATTGACATCTTAACAATATTTAGTCTTCCAATCCATGAAGATGAACTGTCCTTCCATTTATTTAGGTCTTCCTTGATTTATTTAAGGAGCGTCTCATAGTTTTCTGTGTATGGGTCCTTTACATCCTTTGTTAAATTTATTCCTAGATATTTGATTCTTTTGGTTGCATTATAAATGGAATTGTTTTCTTAATTTCCTCCTAAGATTCCTCATTACTGGTGTGTAGAAGCACTGCTGATTTTTGTGTTGATATTGTATCCTGCCACTTTGCTGAGCTCGTTTATTAGCTCTAGTAGCTCATTTGCAGGTTTTTCGGGACTTTCTGTATATGAGATCATGTCATCTGCAAATAGTGAAAGGTTTACTTCTTCCTTACTGGTTTACATGCCTTTTTTTTTTTCTGTTGCCTAATTGCTCTTGTTAGAACTTCCAGCACAATGTTGAATATCAGTGGTGACAGTGGGCATCCTTGTCTTGTTTCTGATCTTAGAGGGAAGGCTTTCAGACTTTTCACCATTGGGTACGATGCTAGTTGTGGTTTTTTTCCACATATGCCCTTAATCATTTTGAGGAAACTTCCTTCTATTCCTATCTTTCAAGGTATTTTTATCAAGAAAGGATGCTGGATTTTGTCAAATGCCTTTTCTGCATCTATCAAGATGATCCTGTTGGTTTTCCCCTTTCAATTTTGTTAACGTGGTCCGTTACATTAATTGGTTTTCTTGTGTTGAACCACCCTTGCATGCTTGGGATAAAACCCTTTTGGTCATGGGTTTTTTTCATTTGTTGTTGGATTTGATTTGCAAGTATTTTGTTGAGGATATTTGCATCTAGTTTATTAGAGATATTGGTCTGTAATTTTCTTTTCTTGTAGTATCTTTATCTGGCTTTGGTATTAGAGTGATGCTGGCTTCGTAGAATCAGTTCGGTAGTGTTCCCTTCTCTTCAATTTTTTGGAAGAGTTTGAGCAGGATTGGTATTAATTCTTCTTGGAATGCTTGGTAGAATTAATCTGTGAAGCCATCTGATCCTGGGCTTTTCTTTTTTGGAAGGTTTTTTTTTTTTTTTTTTTTATCTTCATTTTATTGAGATATATTCACATACCACACAGTCATACAAAACAAATCTTACATTCGATTGTTCACAGTACCATTACATAGTTGTACATTCATCACCTAAATCAATCCCTGACACTTTCATTAGCACACACACAAAAATAACAAGAATAATAATTAAAGTGAAAAAGAGCAATTGAAGTAAAAAAGAACACTGGGTACCTTTGTCTGTTTGTTTGTTTCCTTCCCCTATTTTTCTACTCATCCATCCATAAACTAGACAAAGGGGAGTGTGGTCCTTATGGCTTTCCCAATCCCATTGTCACCCCTCATAAGCTACATTTTTACATAACTGTCTTCAAGATTCATGGGTCCTGGGTTGTAGTTTGATAGTTTCATGTATCTACCACCAGCTACTCCAATTCTTTAGAACCTAAAAAGGGTTGTCTAAATTGTGTGTAAGAGTGCCCACCAGAGTGACCTCTCGGCTCCTTTTGGAATCTCTTTGCCACTGAAGCTTATTTCATTTCCTTTCACATCCCCCTTTTGGTCAAGAAGATGTTCTCCATCCCACGATGCCAGGTCTACATTCCTCCCCAGGAGTCATATTCCACGTTGCCAGGGAGATTCACTCCCCTGGGTGTCTGATCCCACGTAGAGGGGAGGGCAGTGATTTCACCTTTCAAGTTGGCTTAGCTAGAGAGAGAGGGCCACATCTGAGCAACAAAGAGGCATTTGGGAGGAAGCTCTTAGGCACAATTATAGGCAGGCCTAACCTCTCCTTTGCAGCAACAATCTTCCCAAGGGCAAGTCCTATGGTAGAGAGCTCAACCCATCAAACCACCAGTCCCCTGATTCAGTCTCTTGTGGTTATCCTGTTCAAGTCTTCTACTTCTTTTGGAGTCAGTGTAGGTTGTTCATGTGTTTCCAGGAATTTGTCCATTTCATCTAAATTTTTAAATTACAGTTATTCATAGTATCCTCTTACTATCCTTTTTATTTCTGTGGGGGTCCCCCTTCTCATTTCTGATTTCGTTTTGTGCGTCTTCTTTTTTACTTTCTTAGTCTAGCTAAGAGTTTGTCAATTTTAGTGATCTTTTCAGAGAACCAACTTTTGGTTTTGTTTTTCTATTTTTTATTCTCAATTCCATTTATTTCTACTCTAATCTTTGTTACTATACTTTTTGACTTCTCAGGTGCTTTGGGGATTACAATATACATCTTAGTTTATCACAGTCTACTTTAGATTAATACTGACTTAATTTCAGTAAAACATAAAAGAAACCTCACTCCTAACACAGAACCAGCCATTCCTTCCTTATGTTGTATGGTCACATATAATACGTGCCTATGTGGTATAAACCCAACAATAGTGTTATAATCAGTGCTTTATACAATCTCATGACTTTTATCAAGAAGTTGATAAAGGTGAATTATGGGAAATATATTCATAGACTCATTTGTACCAGTCCACATATTTAGTATTTTTGGTGCTCTTGATTTCTTCTCGTGGATTTAAGTTACTCTGAAGTTGGCTTAAAAGATGCCTCTTGGTCTTTCTTGTTAGGAATGTCCACTGGCAATAATTTTTCTCAGTCTTTGTTTATCTCGGAATATATTTATTTAGCCTTCGTTTTGGAAGGATAATTTAGCTCAACACAGAATTTTTTGTAGACAGTTTTTTTTCTTTTGGTTTTTTTCTTTCTTTGGATATGCTGTTCCGTGCCTTCTGGCATTAGAAATTCAGCCACTCATCATTTTGATGTCCCCCTTGTGCTTGATGATTCATTTTTCTCTTTCTGCTTTCACAGTTTTCTATTTGGCTTTGGGTTTCTATTTGATGCTGAACTCTTTGTATTTATTCTCTTTGGTTTTTATTCACCTTCTTGGATGGCTAATTTTATGTTTTTCATCAAATTTGGAAAGTTTATTATTTCTTTCTGTTGATACTCTGTTGATTCATATGGTCATACTGCATTTACACATGGTTTTCACTAGTTCTTTGAACATATTTAAAATAGCAGCTGCTTTGAAGACTTTGTATGCTAAGTCCCGTGTCTGGGAACAGAGGCAGTTTCGATTGACTGTTTTTCCCGTATGTATTTCTTGGCTTGTCTTGCAGTGTTTTCCTGCAGCCTGTTTTTGCACTCTGGAGTCTGAGGGTTGCGGTGGTGGTGGTCCGTGTGTCTGTCTGTTTAGTTATTTCCCCGGTTAAATCTCTGGCCTCACTTCTGTGGTGCATGTGCTGCCTCTGTGCCTGCTCAGTTTTGCTTTTCATTTGACCTTGTTTTTGTTCTTACTCCTGGCTTTCCAGGAATGGCCCGTGTTTCTTTGTAACCTGGTGGTCAGTCAACGACTGAACAGAGATCTGCTCACACGCTGGGCCCGTAGGGCTCCCGCCTCCTGCTGGCGGGTCAGCGCACGCGCAGAGCAGCGCCTTCCCAGTACGGGCTGTTGCCGCTCCGCCCGGCTCCTGCTTCCTGCCGGGCCCTTTCTCCTCTCTTCACCCGCGTGTGGCGCCTCGGCCACTGCTAGAGGAGGAGTGTGCCCCTCGGCCACGGCGCCCACCCACGGGGGGCCCCAAGTGAGGATTCTCCAGACTCCCACTCTTCTTGCCCGCAGTTGAGTAGTTTTTCGAGAATTAAAGCCGTCATTGTCATGTACGGTTGGCCACTTTCCAGAACTCTAAAATGGTGCTTCTCCCTGTTCTGTCCAGCTGTAAGTTTGTGTCCTTTGGGGATAGAATTTGTTGACCTCCTCATTCAGACATAGCTGGCAGTCCCTCCCGTTTTAATTCCACACGTATTATTGTGAGTTAGGCTCAGGATACGTCTACACCGGTAGGGATTTTTTGCCCCAAATGTTATTATCCCTTGTTCATTTCTCCCCAGTGTTCTTCAGGGTCTCTTTGCACATTCTAAGGGGTATCTCACTGGATTTTATTTTATTTTTTTACTTAGTTGTACAGTCCTCATCACTCTCCATTTTAAACAGTTCTCATAACCCAAAACACTCCACAGCTCTTTTCATCCCTTAATTATTTGCCCCTAGTATGCGTGTGGTACTCGTAAGGTATTCCTATTGTTTATAGTCCCTGGCGTGCAACAGGTAGATTTTTCCCATATACCGTTCTGTTGTCAACTCTCTGTACCAGTGTCATACCTTAGAAGTTTTTCTTGCTGGATTTTGACTGGAATTAACATTTATTGTAGATAATTTTTTCTTAGCTTTGTACCGATTCCATTGTATATAAGGAAAGTAATCCAGTGTGGCTTTGTATGATTTATACAGGAATACAAGAATGGTTTAGTCATGTATTTATTTTATCAGCATGTCACAAAGTTCCGGTATCATCTGCTCAGGAAATCCTGAAAAGTCCATTAATGAAATGGAACACTCGTACTTAATTTACAAGTTTATAAACGCCTCTTAGTAAACTGGAGTGCCTGTTTTAGCCATTATTATTTGACATATCCTAGACATTCTAGCCATGTCAATAAAACTGGGAGGAAATTAAGAGCAATGAATACTGAAAATTGACTGTAAAATTTGTAATCCTCGAGAAACGCAGAGAATCAGCTGAAAAACTGCTTGAGGAGGCTGGACCTAGAATAAATGTGTAACACCCCCCGTGCACTGGGGTGTGGGTGCAAGGAATCCGCTTTAAAAATAGCAGCAAAGGTCCAGAATACCCCGAGATGGCCTTAAAAAGAAGTGTCTGCACCTGTGCTAGGAAAACTAAAGATCATTTACCAAGCGATGGAGAGAAGGTGCATGTGAGAGCCCGGCACACGCTGGGACAGGACGGGGGCGGGAGGGTTGTGAAAGCAGCACTTGTCCCCCAACCTGCGTTCTGTTTTGGGGGCCCTGGACCCCGACCGGACGGGCCGGGGCCACGGTAACCAGGCTGGTTTCCCGGCAGGAGGAGGAGGAGGAGCAGCCACCCCCAGCCCAGCCCCCCGCCCTGCCCATGGAGGAGAAGAAGAAGATTCCAGACCCAGACAGCGATGACGTCTCCGAGGTGGATGCACGGCACATCATTGAGTAAGGGACACCCCTCCCCCCATCCATCAACCACACTGACCCTTCTCCACCAGCAGCCATCGTGGGAACACGAGCAGACACAAGTTGTTTCTCAAAGTGTCCTACGTGTGCATCGGAATTTGGTAGAGGAAATATGGTCACAGGGCCTGCCGTGAGTTTAAGAGGCCCAGTTGGTGGGGCCGACAAAAAGCCACCTGCCTGCCCTGCTCCCCAGCTCCCCCCCCATTCCTTCCCCGAGGCAGCGTCTGTCACCAGCGTTGCGTGTCTCCGTCCAGGCGTGCGTGGTTTGTTAGCAAGCACTCATGCTTTTCCTTGCGTTTGCACCATGTTTACGGGCATACCGCTCTCCTTGAGTTCTTTGCCTAGCGGCTGTCTCAGATCACTCCTGTGTCCGTGTCCAGAGTGTCCTTGCTCTCCTCCCAGCAGGGCAAAGTCACACTCTGGTTTGGAGCCAGACCCCTGCGGGGGTCTGTGGGTGAGCCCTGAGCTTCTGCTCGTGTGAGCAGTTACCGTGCACGCCCTGATTTCAGCCTCGCTTATGGGAGGGAGTTAGTGGATACCGTTAAAAGAAGTAGAGGACCCGAGGGTGTTAATTGTAGGCATAAAGGTAACCATTAGAACAAAACTAGAGCCCTTTGAGATAATCAAAAGAAACCTACAGAAAAAGAACCACAAAGCTAAGAAAACAGAGCACACTGAGAAAGATTTGTGGAAAGACACAGAAGCAGAAAGCATGGCCTGAAATAGCACCGCACAAGTCAGATCACACTCATCTGCCTTGGTAACAAATGTAGATCACTTAAGGTCACGTCTTCAGAGAGACAGAATTTCTGATTGGATGACAAAACAGCCGAAGCCTAAGTGGTCCAGTTTCCGCGTGAAGCTTTTCCGCCTGCGCTTTCCGTTGAGGCTCATTAGCACTCGGGAGATGGGCTGTGTGACAGGCGTCCGGCTGGCGGAAATGTGTCTCTGCATGAAGCGACAGGCGACCTCGTTCCTGTGCTGTGGAGGTGGTCAGGGCCCAGGGCCCCCGGGAGCCCAGTGTCAGACCACAGCACGTGGGCTCCGGGCCCGCTCCCCAGAGCCCCGAGTCGGAAGCCCGTGCCAGGAGCTGGAGCGTGCTTCCTCACCTCGTTTGCCATCTCGCCCCCAGGAATGCCAAGCAAGACGTCGACGACGAGTACGGCGTGTCCCAAGCCCTCGCCCGCGGCCTGCAGTCCTACTACGCCGTGGCCCACGCCGTCACCGAGCGTGTGGACAAGCAGTCGGCCCTGATGGTCAACGGCGTCCTCAAGCAGTACCAGGTGCGGCAGGGGCGGCCAGGCTGCGGCCAGGAGGGCGGTCTCAGCCGAGGGACCCCCAGGTCACGGCGGCCTGTGTGCGGCCCGTGTGCGCCCCACGGGTCCACACCCTCCGTGTCTTTGGACCACCCGCTCTTTCTCTCTGAGCCGCAGTGTTCCCGTCTGTAAAGCAGAGGCTTGAGCTGTTAGCTCAGCCTCAAGGTTGAGCTGAAACTGAGCAGAAAACCAGTACCCGCTGGGTGCCCGGTGAGCGCCAGGCAGAATGGGGCAGCTCCTCTGTTGTTATCTTATGGGCCCCCAAGCAGCCGACGCAGTGGGTGCTGTCACCATCCCCATTGTACAGGCAGGGGTGGGGAAACCGAGGCACTGAGTCAGTGGGCATGGCCAGGTGAGGACCCAGACCAGGTCCGGGCCCGTGTGCTCAGCTCCCGTTTCCCGGGACTCTGGGTAGCATGAGGCAGGCCGAGCGGGCTAGGAGCTTAGACTTCAGGGACCGGGCTCCATGGGGTCACAGCCTCAGCTGCCGACCTGAGCTCGTCATCGACACGTTCCCTACGGGGAGCCAGTATGACTCCAACCAACGAGCACATCTCCCTCATTTTGTCTTGGGTTGTGACTGCTCTCTACTGCTTCCTCTTCCCTAACTTTCCTTAAATGAACTCTCAAACCCTCCCTTCCATCATCAGTCCCCAAAGAGGAGAATCTGGTGACCAGTGGAAATTTCCAGAGGCCAGTGCCATCCAGAGAGTTGGAACTTGGCCAAAGCTTCCTTACTCTTTTACAGAAGTTTCCAGGTTTCCCTTCGTGGAGTTATATTCAATTTCAGAACAGCTTCCCTCTAATGCCTGCACTTCCAGAAGCTCACAAGCTTTGGAAGGTTCTCCGTTCATCCTTGGAACGGTGTTTAGGCAGCTGCTGCTCATGTGGTGGATTCGTCACCACGGTCCCCTCCGCCCTAACCGTCTCCTGAATTGCAGGGTCACAGGGTGCGGGCACACTTCTCCCGGGGTGCTGCCTGGGAGGGTGCTCACTCAGAAACTCGTTCCGATGTGTACCCCAAAAGAGAAGCCTCATGGCCATAGAGTGTCGGCCCAGCAGAGCTGTCGCTTCCCGGAAGCTGTTACTTGGGGTGAGGCCCGGTCAGATCAGAGAGGAGTGGGCTGGCCCAGGGACAAGTTCCCAGCCAGGGCAGCTGCCGGCCTCACGGTCGCCGGGTGCGTGTCTGTCCCTGCAGCGCCGCGGGCACCTGTGCCCAGACCCCAGCTCCCGCCCCAGCCCGGCCGCTTCTCCCCCCGCAGATCAAAGGCCTGGAGTGGCTGGTGTCCCTGTACAACAACAACCTGAACGGCATCCTGGCCGACGAGATGGGGCTGGGCAAGACCATCCAGACCATCGCACTCATCACGTACCTCATGGAGCACAAGCGCATCAACGGGCCCTTCCTCATCATCGTGCCTCTCTCGTGAGTGTGCGGCCACCCCATCAGCAGCGCCCGGGTGTGGTGACGCGTGTCCGTCCCTCGTCCCTGCTGGGCCAGACCCTCAGGGGATGTCCCTGGTGCCCTCTTCAAGCCCCAGAGGCGGCAAATTCCCACACACGGGAGTCATAGGAGGCCCTCCGGGCAGATGCCACACAGCCAGGCTCTTCCGGGGCCCCTGGGCCTTTACACTCACACCCCAGCTTGGTCTGCACAGCACAGATGGCCGGTGTGCTCGTGTCTGGGCCCTCGCTGGCCCAGCCCCAGAGCGACCCCTGGCTGTGCGTGCACTTGGCCTGGCCCTGAGTGCCGCCTCCCCTCCACTGCTGGGCCCTCAGCTGGGGCCACTCCAGCCGCAGATACGCCGTGGAGGGGGAGGCTGGGAGGCTGAGTTCCTGGGCCCTGACCCTATGGGGAAAATGCCCCACCCCGCCTTGGAAACAGCCGGGCCTCCAGATCCCAGGCGCCCGCAAGTTTTGGGGCTGGGGGCCTCCGGAGCTCACTCGGAATTTCCTTGGAGAGATTTCTTTCTTGTTTCTGCCTTGCTGTGCTTATGATGGTGTAAAGCAGATGCCTTGGCAGGAGCAGGGCTGCACTGAGGGGAAACGACTTTCGTGGCTGGGCTGGGCAGGTGTCCTCGCCCCTCCCTCACGATCAGGCAGAGCTGCTTCTGCGCCGGCCTGTGCTCTTTTCTCCCAGCCCCTCCAGCTGCTGACGTCCCTTTTGTTCTAAGTCCCCCCAACTCCTAGGGTCTCTCCCTCCCCTCATCTTCCTCTGACCCCCTTCTGTCGCGGTTCAACCTCTGCCAACCTGGCAGTGTTCTCTGGTCCTTACTGTCCTTTCCCTTTGCACCTCCCAGACCACCTCCACCTCCTCTTGGCCCCGAGGTGTGGGGCTTCCATCTCCACTGGTACAGCTCTCTCCATGGTGCTGTTCTGCAGCCCTTTTGTTTTTAATATTCTAATTTTTCATTTTGAAGTGATTTCAGATGCATAAAAAATGGCTAAAACAGTATGAAGAATTCCTATATATCCCATACGCATCTTCCCAAATCTTACAAAACCCCAGGACAGTGATCAAAACTGAGAAACCGCATTGACTTAGTACTAAACTCCTCTGGAGGCCTTGGTCCAGTGTTGTCAGTTTCCCACTGGTGGCTTTTCCTGGCCTGGTATCCACCCTGGGACCCCACAGGCATTTAGTCGTCGTCGCTGCTCGTTCTCGGTCTCCTCGTGCCTGACAGGTTCCAGTCTGTCTGTCCTTCACCGTCTTGGCCCTTTTCAATACTAGTCAGGTTCTGGTAGGATGTGCTCAGTGCAGGTTTGTCCGACGCGTCCTCGTTGGGAAATTTCCTGCTTTGGCAGGAATCCCCCGAGAGAGAAGCTGTGTCCATCTCAGCTCATCACGGGAGGCCAGTCGGCCCTGTCACTGGGCAGGTCAGCTTGGGTCACCTGGGTCACGTGGTGTCTGCCAGGTGTCCCCACTGCAGACGTAAGAGTTCTCCTTCGTAATTAATAAGTATCTCGTGGGAGGGACTTAGAAATTTTGTAAATGTCCCATTTCCCAACATGGTTCTGCCCAAGAATTTCAGCCACTGATGGATGAGTCCTGCCTGAAGAGGTGATTGCTGTGGGGTGGCCAGAGTGTGATTTCCTCTGTCCATCTTTCCTTCTGCATTTATTAATTGGAATTCTGCTGTAAGGGAGAGCTGTCTCTGTCCCCCATTTATTGATTGGACACAGACATTATTTATTCTGTTGCTTAAATTGTCCCAGATTTGGCCTGGGAGGTCCTTCTAGTTGGTTCCTGGGTCTTTTTGACATGTCCCCGTCACTTGGTTGTTTTTTATTTTAGAAGAGTTTTTTTTTAGCTGTAAAGGTAGTACAGAGTCCCCGTCTGCTCCTCTCCCTGTTTCTGTTTTTACATCTTATTCAACCATGGGACATTTGTCACAACTGATGAACCGGCGTCAGTGTGTTGACTGTGAACGAAATTCCAGGGTTTATTTGGATTTCGCTAGTTTTCCCCAAATGTCCTCCTCCTGTTTGCAGGTCCCATCCAGGATCCCACATTACATTCAGTCGTGTGCTCCAAGACTGCTTGTAAATTTATTTATTTACTTAGGGTAGACTTTATCTTGTAGGGCAGTTGTAGGTTTACAGAAAAATTATGCAGTAGGTAGCGAGTTCCCGTATTAACCTCCCCAAAACACACACGCAGGTTTCCCTGTTAACATTTTGCATTAGTGTGGCACATTTGTTATAACTGGTGAACTGTTACTAGAATTATATTAACTCGGGTCCATAGTTCACATTAAGGTTTACTCTTTGTGCCATACTGTTCCATTAGAAAAAAATTTTTGTTGTGTTAACATATCGTATACACAACCTGAAATCTCCCATTTTAACTGTTTCCAAGTGCACAATTCACTGGAGTCTCAGTACCAAAATCTATTCTGGTTTGCTAATGCTGTCGTTATGTAAAATACCAGAAATGGGTTGGCTTTTATAAAGGGGGGTTATTAGGTAACAAAGTTACAGTCCTAAGGTCGTAAAAGCGTCCAAACAAGGCATAAACTTAAGGATACCTTCACCGGAGAAAGGCATTGGTGTCCAAGGTAAGGCATCAACAATCGGGTACCTTCACTGGATAAAGGCCATTGGCATCCGGAAAACCTCTGTTAGCTGGGAAGGCAGGTGGCTAGCGTCCATTTGCTCCCAGCTTATGTTTCAAAATGGCGTTCTCCAAAATGTCAGCGTCATCTTCCAATTGTCTCTCTAAGCTGCAGCACTGAGCTCCTTCTGTCTGAGTGCTTATAGGGCTCCAGTGATTTAATTAAGACCCACACTGAATGGGCGGGTCCACACCTGCATGGAAATAATCCAATCAGAGTTATCACCTATAATTGGGTGGGTCACATCTCCATGGAAGCAGCCTATTCCGAAGGTTCCAACCAAATCAGCACTAATATGTCTGCCCCCACAGGATTGCATCAGAGAACATGGCATTTTGTGGGGCATAATACATCGGAACCAGCACAGTCACCTAAGCTCAGCCCCCACACGAGGCTTGAGAAGCTAAGCTCTACCTCCTTGAGTGGGGAGGAGCTACAGAGATTATTTGGAGTTCTGTAGAGAAGAGGGTTCTCTTCTCCCCCTGTGTATTAATTTATCCAATCATTTATCTATATCAGTACAGACTTGTGAATATTTCTTTTATACTTTGGATCAAATACTCCAGAGCAGCCTTAAATAAATAAGTATTTTGTTGCTCCAGCTGTTTAAGCTTTGGCCGCTGAGAGCACTGTCATTGGCTGCTGTGTCCCTTGGACGAACCCCATCCTCATGGCGGGTGCCGAGCCCTTGCTTGCTTTCTGGCACTACAAGACGCTCCCGGCTTGGCTTGGAAATTTACCCACCAGCCCTGTAATGAGCCATTTCTCCAAGGAGCCCTGGCGTCTCTCGCTGGAGGATGGATTGGAAACCCAGATCTGGGTCCTGGGTTCTTGCTGTTCCTGGCTTAGGATTTCCATGCCCACTTAGCAGACAGAGCTGAGAGAAACGTGCACGTATACGAACCTGCGTATACATGCATTCTAAAATTATTCTCTGTCGAGTTGTCTGTGCCTAGATAAAGCTAAACATGCGATCGGAGTGACATCTCCGACTCCAGGCCGTTACCGCAGGGGTCGTTCCAGCACGTCTGGGCTCACTCCAGCAGTGAGCAGCCTGGCTGCCGCCGTTCGCCGCCATTGACTTAGTGGCCCAGTCGCAGTGCTCACGTACGGTGGGTCCAGAGCAGTCACTCCCTGCTCCGTGAGAAACAGCGTTACCACCCAGAGCACGGTCCTTTTTTGTCTTCCGTCTTACGGTTTCCAGCCCAAGCACCATTTTCCAAGGTTGTTTAGTTCGGCTCCGTTTTCCCCCACACCTTCCATGAGACAGTGCCGTCCTTTCACCTTCAACCTTTGGGCCCCCACCCCGGCAGGTCTCATGTCATTGCCCCCAGGCCAGGAGAACTGCCTGTGCCCAGTGTGTGCCGTGGTCCAGCTCGTCCGTCCTGCCCCTTGGGACTCGCTGCTCTCCGCCACGAGCCCCTGTGGCTTCCCTGTCTCCCCAGGTCATCTTCCCCGGCCCCCTTGCAACTCTCACCTGGCTCCTCTCCCCTCCAGCTCAGGTGGCTTCTCCCTACTGCAGACGTGCCTCACACCCCGGCTTTGGCCCTTGGCTTCTCTCTCTCGGTTTCCCGACTTTCCCCTCTTGTTCCCTTGCAAGATGATGGTTGTTGAATCATTATCCCTAAGGGTGCATTTGGCCCTGGGTGATTGAAAGCTCACCCCAGTGACTGAGCCAGGGAGGTCTTGCTGATCTTATGTAAAGAGAAGCCCAGACCCAGGCCTGGCAGCAGCCCCAAGATAACATCAGGGACCTAGGCTCCTGTATTTTCTGCTCAGTCTTCCTCAGTGTATGGTCACCTTCAGGCTTTCTGCCTCATGGTTGTAAAGTGGCTGCGCTGCCTCCGTCATCTCATCTGGGTTCCCAGGATGCCAGGCAGGGCAAAGGCTGAAACTGCCAGCCCCCAAGGAGCTACTTTCCCCTCTTACCCGTGCACCCCAAGCTTCCATCTCTCGGGCTCAGACTCATGTCCACCTGGTTGGCCCTAGTCGCAGGGAGCCGGCAGGGGCTGGATTTGGTGGGCTCAGCCCCACCCTCAGCGGAACTCCTTGCAGGGTGGAAGTGGGTGAGCCACGAGCAGCCTCTGCCGCTCGGGTTTCAAGTCCTGTTTTACTAAACCACCCATCCTAGGCTTCTCGAGAGAGGCCCAGAACCTGTCGCCTTATAGGCTTGGCTGTCTCACTCCCGCCATCGTCTCCCAAGGCTCTGTCTCATGGTTCTGGCCGACTTGTCCCTCTTCCGTGGGTTCTGCCTTCTCTCTCTGCCTCACTCCGCCCTGACTGTGGTCGTCTGGGGACGAGCAGCCTGGGGTCCCTGCTCCACCCCACTCCCCTCCGGTCCCCGCCTGGGCCCAGCTTGCTCTCACCTGCTTATCGGTGTCTTTGTGTCTCCTGCTGGGCAGGCACCTTCAGCAGCTGCCGTTCTCATTTTGCGGGTGACAACAGAACCCTCAGTCTTCCCAGCATCCTCTCTGACACGGGTTCCTTTCCCGTGAGACTGCGCGGCGTGGAAGGTGGCTGGGCCACATCTTGACCCGTTCCCTCACAGACATTTGTGACACCACCACGGTGACCGGCTCTTGGAGGTCTGGCTCCTGGGGCTGGGCCACCCCAACCCGGGGTGCTCCGGGCTCCTCCTGCCCCCAGGCCTCTGTGCAGCCCTATTCCTCCCGCTGCAGCCTCCTCGCCCCATTCCAGCTCCTCCGCCAGCCTCGGGTCCCCGATTCCCGGTGAGCGGCTGGTGTGGGGCCTGGTGCCTGACCGTCCCTTCCTTGTTTCCATCAGGACACTGTCCAACTGGGCGTATGAGTTTGACAAGTGGGCCCCCTCGGTGGTGAAGGTGTCCTACAAGGTATGTCGCGGCCCGGGGGGCTTTTCCTTACTCCTTCAGAAGGCAGGCATGCACGGGTGGGAGAGCAGAGAAGTTGGGGGCGGACAGGGAGGTAAAGGCACGCTAACGACACGATGCCCGTGGCCTTTTCTTCTTCTATACCCACGGGATCGTGGGAGTAATGCAAGTTTGGTATCCTTCTTTAATCTGTTTTTTTTTTTCCTTGTATACATATACATAATATTTTATTTTAAAATGTCATTGAGTACATACATCTCTTTAGCTTTTCCATGGAACATTGCACCTGAATTTAAAACACACACAAAGGAAATCTTCTTTACTGCACGGTTTTCATTTTGGGGCTACAGAAGTCAACGTTTCACAATCACAAAGCGTAAAATGGTTGGAAACCGTTTTCAGCAGACTCCTCTCATTCACTTTATATTGGATATTTTTGAAAACCCACTGGAAACATGGTGCATTCCTTAAAAATCTCCACCGTGGCCTTTCCGGGTGTCCAGAAGAAACGAAGAAAAAGGAGGCAAAACAAGAGAAAAAGAGTAATCGCAGGACTCCCCTCCCCCCTCCAAACACACACAAAATATTCATGCAAGATTGGGAGAATGTAGAACCCAAGGTTCTCCTCCGGCAAGTACATCAAAGTAGAAAATAATTACACATTTACAGTATCATTTGATCACTGTCTGCCTGCTTGCAAAGTGAACACAACTTCATTTGAGACATAGACGGAAAAAATTAAAGCCATTTACACAGATAAAATTGTGGATTGAAAGGAGTAGTACTTCCAACTGGCTCTCAAATCGGACACAGAGTCACGGCGCTCACAAAAGAGGAACGTGGGGCTGCTTGCGTAGTGTTCTTTGAAAAATCCAGTGTGTGCCCATGCGCCACGTGGCCCGTGCAAAGTGAAAGTCTGCTCTGAGAGGTGGGCTGCAGAGCTCAGGCTGCAGCACGTCTCCCCCAAAATCCAAGTTCCTGACATAGAATTCTGTCCTGTGGCCAGAGACTATTTTACTATTTTTCTTCAATCTGGTAACCTGTAGGGTCAGCCTGGTTGTTTTTTGCATGTTAATCTGGTTTTGAGGGAATGTTTATTTTTTTAAGTCAGTGATGGCCTCAGTTGTGGAATCGGATGACGTGACTGCTCCCCCGGGAGGAGCCCATTATTCCCACAGGAGCGCAGGATAGAACTTACTCACAGGCTCTGGGTAAAGCACGGCCATCTGGCAAGGCAGGGGCTGGGGTCATCCTGTGGCACCGGGGAGGAAACTGAGGCAGCGCAGCACTGGCTGACTGTCCGAGCTCACGTGGCTCCCGAGTGGCAGAGCCGGGAATTTGAAACTGCTGGCCAGGCCCCCGGATCCAGGCTCTCCCCCTGCCCTGTGACAGGATCAGCATGTCCAGACAGAGGGAACAGTATGCACGGTGGCCCAGAGAGGCATGAGGGCTCCGTGAGCTCAAGGAGCCCAAAGTAGTTGAGGCTAGTGAGGGCCGAGGAGCTGGCTGCGGCTCAGTGTGTGTGACGTGAGCCTGGCCACATGGGTCAGGGACTTGGGGTTGGGCTGTCACCTGCCTGATCTGCTAACTGGGGAGAGACGGAGGAGCCATCTTGAGTGATCTGCAATCCTGTGGGGCAGAGAGGTGGGGCCCTGGGTGGGCGGCATCCACGGAGACGTTAGGGGCTTAGAGGAGGGGAGGGTGGCGATGCAGACAGCACAGCTTCCCAAGAGCCAGGCTGCCCCTTCCCCCACCATCAGTACTCACATGTCAGGAGCATCGGAGGATGGGGACCTGGCACCTCTGTACCAGCCAGTGCAAGGAGAGGCTCCCCAGCCCCAGCGGGAGGGCTGTCCTGGGGCAGCAGCTGGGGCATCTGGCTCTGGGGGACTGAGCTGTGTGTGTCTTTCCCTCGCAGGGCTCTCCAGCAGCAAGACGTGCCTTTGTCCCTCAGCTCCGCAGCGGGAAGTTCAATGTCTTGTTGACGACATACGAGTACATCATCAAAGACAAGCACATCCTTGCCAAGGTAGCATGTCCCCGTGTAAATCAAGCCTGGCAGAAGGCCCCTTGCTGTTGGGGAGATGCCACCTCGGGTCTGTATTCGGCCCGTGTTTGTCACGCCGCCCATCTTCTCCAGACCCTCCTTGCATGTACTTCCCCAGTGCTTGCCCTGTGCAGACTGTGGCCAAGGGTACCGTCCATCCAGGCCGGCCTGGGGCTGGCCTCTCGCGTTGGGAACAGGCCGGGCCAGGGTCTGGTACAGGGGCCGCTTCTCTCGGAGCTTCTGCCAACACTGTGTTGTCCCACATGGCATCTCCCAGCCACCCCAACTGAGGTTCACCCCAGTGTGGCTGCGGCGAGGCCCAGCTTGTCTTCATCTGTCTCTGTGGCCTTGGCCTGCCCTCCCTGGGGCCGCACCTTGGGAAACACGCCCACGAAGCAGCCTCCTTCGGTGTTTAGGGGAGCAGCTGAGCACCCAAACACACCGAGGCCCAGTGTGGCCCACGGGCCTTGACCACTGGGTGGAGCGTTCAGTGACCCTGTAATCACCCTGGAAACCTTCAGCTGCTGTGGTTGTGCAGACGGCTCTGGAACCCATTCCCTTTGGCCTTCGCTGAGTCACTGAGTGGGCCATACCCCAGAGATAAATTCACAAGGTGACCTTTTCCTGGTTTGGGGAGGAGTCAGGGCCAAAGACAGTGCTTCCTGTCCCGGCCACTGATGATCCAGTGCAGTGAACGTTGAGTGGTAGAGGCTTTGGCCCAGGGGTGGAGGAGATCCCTGCGGCACCTGGCCACGGTGATGACGGGGGGGCTTTGTGGGCGTCCCTGAGCCTCTGAGGGGGGCCTCAGCTGAAGAAACGCAGGCCCGGGGAGCTGGGTCTGCAGAAGGCAGCCTCTCACCCTCGGGCCCGTGCTGCGGGTGCCTCCTCCACAGGCCGCCCCACTTGAGGGGCACACAAGGCAGGCCCAGCTCACGCCTGAGAACGACAAGGCGTTCATTCCCGTCAGCACCGAGCCACGGGGTGAAGCCAGCATGTCGTGTGTGCCAGGTGCTGGCGGGCACCTGGGTCTTCATGGCATCCCCAGGAAGCGTGTGACGTCCCTGTTACGGAGAGGCGGGAGCTGAGCAGCAGAGCAGCCCTGAGGCTCACTGGGTCACGGAACATGAGCCAGCTTGAACGCTGGGCTCCCATCTGCAGGGCTGGCGGCTGCAGGAGGGTCGGTGTAGAAGCCACACTCATTGGCTGTGTGGCCCCCGGCAGGCCCTGGGGGCAGCCAGGGTGCACGAGGGTCCCCATCCCACAAAACCTCCACTTGGTCTTCTTCTGCCTCCAAGGGCACCGTATGCTCGCTGGGAAATGCACCCAGGGCAGAACCCAGACCCCGCAAACCTTCAACTCGGGGTGACTCTTTCCAGTGAGGTGCGGTCTGTTATTTGGGGTTTGTTTCCATCATTTATAACCTTTTGGGAAAACCAAAGTACAGTCAGTCCTTGTTATTTGCAGATTATTTGTAAATTCACGCACATGCTGCAATTTATTTATTATCCCCAAATCCGTACTCCTGGCTCTTCGGCGGTCGTCCACAGACACATGCGGAACGGCCAAGTGTGCGAGTCCCCTGATGTGCACGTTCCCAGCTGGAGTTGCACAAGGAGGGCTCTGCCTTCTCGTTTCAGCTCTCAGACTTGTGAACACGTGCCCTTATCTTGGTCTGTTTGGTGCCACGCTTTATGTTCTTTTTTTGGGGGTGAATTTGCTGGTTAAAATGCCCCTGAGCATAGCACTGAAGGGCTGTCTAGCGTTCCTAAGCACCAGAAGGCTGGGCCGTGCCTTGATGGAGGAGATAGCAGTATTAGATGAGCTTTGTATGGGCAGGAATTCAAAGTTGATGAATCCACGATCTGCATTCAGAAAGGTGGCTTAAACAGAAACACACAGGAAACGAGGGTGTGTGGTGGGCAGCGGTCCCCCGGGGACCTAACCCACTTTCCCCAGGGACCTCAGTTCAGATTCGCTAACTCAGAGCCTGCGGCGGCTTAATGGAATATAAATATTGCGAACGGCAAGAATCGACCGGACTTTTCTGACGCTTGCTTCCTGGCCCTGCCACCACGGCATGGGCACGTTTCCGTGGTGGAATCCCCGGGTTCGCCGTGGGCTTTGCAGCGACTGCGCTGCCTGGGCGACTCACCGAGCCCTCCTCGGCCAGTCACATCTCCTGCCATGTCCTGCGCTAGGCATGGTCTTCTCCCTGGAGCCCCTGTGGCCAGTGCCTGGGCCGGGTCTCGCCCACAAGGGTTGGAGATGCCGTCTCCGTAGCTCCTCTCTCGGGGCTGGCGGGGCGGCCCCCCATCCCACGCCCCCTGCCTCAGCCCCCCTGACGCACCTGCTCTCACACCCGCAGATCCGCTGGAAGTACATGATCGTCGACGAGGGCCACCGCATGAAGAACCACCACTGCAAGCTGACGCAGGTCCTCAACACGCACTACGTGGCCCCGCGCCGTCTGCTGCTGACGGGCACGCCGCTGCAGAACAAGCTCCCGGAGCTCTGGGCGCTGCTCAACTTCCTGCTGCCCACCATCTTCAAGAGCTGCAGCACCTTCGAGCAGTGGTTCAACGCGCCCTTCGCCATGACCGGAGAGAAGGTGCCGGGGCCGCGACCAGGAGCACGGGGGGCGTCGGGCCCAGCAACCCTCGGGGGGCCAGGCCTTCCTGGAGCTCTATGGTTTCAGCTCTTCTGTTCGGGTCGTTGGCCCGTTTTGAGTTCACTGACACATTTGGTGTGGGGTGGAGGTCCCGCCTCATTCTCTGGCACATGAGGGGGCCAAAGTGCGGTCCGGGTCCAGTAAGCTCAGGGCTGCACTTTCTTTCGGAGCCCGGTGCCTGAGGACGTGGGCAGCATTGCAGGGGTAGCAAGGCACACCCACCGCTCTCGGTAGCTGGGCCCCGCACGGGGCTGCTGGGGAACCGGCTGTACTCACGGCACCCGGTTCTCATGTGTGCACGGGGCATCTGCCGGCATCATCCGGAGGCTCCCGCCCTCCCGTGCCAGTCGAGGCTCAGGCCCTTCTGGAAGAGAAGCCCTGGACACTTCCTGGAATCTCCTAACAAAGGAGCCCCCAGGGTTCCGGCTCCCTCCCAGCTCCCCAGACCTAAGAGCCCAGCAGCCGGGGCTGCTGCCCTGTCATTTATGTATTTATTTATTTTTCAATGCAATTTTATTGAGATATAATCATATCACATACAGTCGTTCTGAGTGTACACTCCATTGTTCACAGTATCATCATGTAGTTGTGCATTCGTCACCACCAACTTTGAACGTTTTCATTACTCCAAAAAATACAATTAAAATTAAAATAAAAAGGAACATCCAAAACATCCCCTCCCTGCCATTGTTCATTTGCTTTTTTTTAATGCAGTTTAATTGAGATATATTCACACACCCTACGCTCATCCACAGTGTACAGTTATCCACACCACCATCACACATTTGTGCGTTCATCACCAGAATCAATTTTTGAATCTTTTCTTTACTCCACAATAAAAATAAAAGCAAAAAGAACACCCAAAACTTTCCATCCCCTCTGTCCTATCCCGTTCTTCATCCAGTTTTTGTTTCCATTTTTCCACTCATCTGTCCATACACTGGATAAAAGGAGTGTGAGCCACAAGGTTTTCATAATCTCACTGTGCAGGCTGCATAGTTACACAATCGTCTTCAGGAATCAAGGTCACTGGGTTGCAGTGTGACAGCTTCAGGTAATTAATTCCTTCTAACCATTCCAATACACTAAAACCTAAAAAGGATTATCTATATACTGCATAAGAATACCCTCCAGAGTGACTTCTTGACTCCACTTGAAATCTCTCAGCCACTGGAACCTTATTTTGCTTCATCTCTCTTCCCCCTTTTGGTCAAGAAGATCCTCTCAGTCCCACAGTGCTGGGTCCAGGCTCATCCCCAGGAGTCATTTCCCATGTTTCCAGGGGGTTTGCACACCTGGGTGTTATGCCCCACATAGAGGGGAGGGCAGTGAGTGTGAGCCACAAGGCTTTCACAATCACCCTGTCACCCCTTGCAGTCTACACTGCCATACAATTGTCTTCAAGATTCAGGGCTACTGGGGTGTAGTTTGCCTATCATTTATTTTTGAGTTGAGCCAAAGCTGCACCAAGAGATGGTCAGGGGAGTAGTGGGGGAAAGAAAAGTTCAGCATGGTTTTATTTTCCTGTCATTTCTCCCCCTCCCCCTATTTTTAAAAATTTAACTTTGTAGCCTAGTAATAAACTCCTGGGAGAGGAGCATTTCTTTCGCTTCATCCCACCCAGGCCGGAGGGAGAGAGGATTGGGGGCTCCCCAGGGACAGAGCCCTCCTTGCAGATCACCCCGTTTAAGCGCACGTTTTGTGAAAACGGGCCCCCCGCAGTGCCATCTGGCTCCCGTGTGGCCGCGTCGGCTGATTTATAGATGTACCCGTTTAAATTACTTTTGGGGGAAGCAGCACAGACTTGGGAATTCCATCCGAGGGTCCCTGCTGCTTGCAGTTTTTTGCCAAAGGAGAAGGGTGCCCTGCCCGCCCCTCCCTGCGCCCCGTCCTCTGCCACGGAGGTGACGCTGGCCTGCGTGTCTCGGGTGCAGGTGGACCTGAACGAGGAGGAGACCATCCTGATCATCCGCCGCCTCCACAAAGTGCTGCGGCCCTTCCTGCTCCGGCGGCTCAAGAAGGAGGTCGAGGCCCAGTTGCCTGAAAAGGTGACATGGGGTTGGGAGAAGAGGCCACGGGCCCCGTGGCACTGGGGCTCTCCCCCTGGGGGTGGCGTGGGCTTGTTGGTTCCCAAACAGGTGCCACTTCCTGTCAGGCGGTTTGGAGGCCGAGCTGTGCTGCCGACGGCATGACCCGGGGCCTTGGGGACTCCTGGCCCCTCTCCACCCCTGCATCTCCGTCCAGGGGCATCGGCCGTAGCCCAGGTTCCCCCACCCCACTCCCTTGGAGGTGATGCCTCGTCCAGGCTGGCGTTGGGTAGCCCCCTGAGCGGCGCCGTCTGCCCGCAGGTGGAGTACGTCATCAAGTGCGACATGTCGGCGCTGCAGCGGGTGCTGTACCGGCACATGCAGGCCAAGGGCGTGCTCCTGACCGACGGCTCCGAGAAGGACAAGAAGGTCGGTGGGCGGTGGGCTCCGGGGGCGCGGGTCCTTTCCCCACCTGGGCCCAGCCTTGCTGTGGCCTGAGGACACTTTCAGACCCAGGGTGGGCGCGAAGCCGGGGTGAGCAGAGCCCGTTGGTCAGGCAGACCCTCCTGCCTCCTGTTGTTAGGTTAAATCAGAGGAGGGGCTTGGAGTGGAGAGGAGTGGGGGGCCAGCGGGCAGCTGCCTGTCCCAGCTCCCTGGATTCTGCTTCCGATGCCTTGAGCTCATCCCTGCCTCCCATCCCTCCTCCTAGAAGTTCTGTTTGGGCCCTTTCCTGCCTCAAGCACCACAGCCCTGTGTTTCCCCATTGGCTTCCCGGCCCACAGCACCCCCCACCCCGGCTCCCAGCCCCCCAAATCCTTCCCTCACCAAGTGGCTGGAAAGCTCTTTCTGCCCCATCATGACCCACCTGGCTGAGACCCTCTAATGGCTGCCCCACGCACCCAGGACGAAGCTGGCGTTGCCGAGCGTCCGTGGCCTGGCCCCGGCTCTCTGCCGCTGTCGCTCTGCACCTAGAGTCTTGGTGTCGGCTGATTCCCGTCATCCCCCGGCCCTGCCGCTCCTCCCTGAGGCTCCCCGCAGGTCCCCCCACGTGCACACACACTCCCCAAGCCCCCGGGACAAGGCCTGATTGGGACCTTCCCCCGTGCCCCACAGGGCAAGGGTGGCACCAAGACCCTGATGAACACCATCATGCAGCTGAGGAAGATCTGCAACCACCCCTACATGTTCCAGCACATCGAGGTGAGCCCGGGCGGGGCCCCTCGCCACACCCCAGCAGCCGCGAGCTCCTCACAGAGCTGGGATGCTTCGCCTGATTGGTTTTTTTAAAACCCGTATAAAAGCTTTGACCAGGTGTTGTTGCCTGTTCCCCATCTCTTTACCAACTGTGTCCGTACATCCGCTCCCTAAAGGATCCGAGCAGTTGGGGAAACGTGCAGTAGAAACGAAAGCCCCGGCCACCCCCACCCTCAGAGATGGCCACGGGAGCACTTGGAGACTATCCTGGGGCAGGGTGCTCCGTCCCTGTGGGGTGCCGCTGCTTCACCCCCAGGCACACTCTCTCTCCCCCCAGAGGACTGCTGTGTAGGGGCCACAGCTAAGGCTGTCCCCAGAGGCTCTTAGCCGCGCCCTTTGAGAATCTGGATTCTTCCGGAAAGTACACGTACATCATGCATCCACATCCCCCAGAGTTGGTTTCAGAGTCGTGGCGGGACCCCCGTCCCCAGCCCCCTGAGGCCCGTCCAGTCTGAGCACTGTGGGGGGGCTCGGGCCCACGCTGGCCTCGGGCAGGCTGGCGCTCACTAGCTGGGCAAGGCTGGCAACTGGCCTTCGCTCGCTGGGGGGCGCGCGGGAGGCAGGGCCGGAGACAGGAAGGCCGCGTCCTCTCGGCAGCAGAGCTGCGATCCGCGGGGCCAGGCCGCGTCCCCATTCTGCCTGGTGCTAACCCACCTCCCGTTCCTTACAGGAGTCCTTCTCTGAGCACTTGGGGTTCACCGGCGGCATCGTCCAAGGGTGAGTCACTGCTCAGCCGATGGGGCGGGAGGCGGCCCCAGGCCTGGTTGGCTTTATTGCCGTGGCTTACGATCGTCTGATTTCAGAGGCGCTCTGTGCATGACAGGAACTGCAGTAAATAGAGAGGAACCCGAAGAAGAGAGTGGAAATCCCTCCCACCCCACACCCCCATCAACCCTGAGAGGCAGGATCCTGGGGGCAGATCCAACTTCAGGAGCCCCCTTGGCCATCTCTGGGCTCAGGGACCCCGGCAGCTCTTACCCCTCTGAGCCTTCAACTCCAAACATTGACAGAGAGCTGCCTGCTTGGTTTTGGGGGTTTGTTTGGTTTTTATAAACTCCCGAGATCTATTCTGTTTAACCCATAACCCATATAGATGCTCTTAATGAGACCTTACGTTCTCGTTTAGCCCGGAGACTTCCAGATCTGGTGTTTGTCTTACATCCTCGGATCCCGGCGTTGTGGGCGTGTAATAGCCAGACGCTGGCGCCGGCCTCGCGGGGCAGCCGGGAATGGCCTCCCCTAGTGCCCTCCACCCCACGGAGGACACGTCTCCACAGCTTCCCTCGTGACGTGCAGCCAAGCGGCTGCTTTCTTCACATTGATTTATTTTAAAGGGACTTTATTTTCCAGAGCCATCATACGTTTACAGAATAATTATGCAGAGAGCACGGAGTTTTCCTATGTCCCTGCTCGCCACCCCCTCCAGTTTTCCCTGATATTAAGGTTTTGCATTAGCGAGGTAGCTTGTTGCAATTGACATACTTGTAGGATTAGAATTACACTCTGAAGTCCAGGGTTGATGCTTCATTTCACCCTTGGAGCTGTCCAGTTCTATGGGCTGGTTTGGTTTTTCTCTTTTTTTCCCCACTTTACCCTGGTAGCACATAGACACCATGATACTTCCCATTCTGACCCTCTCGAGCCCAGTTTACTGGGTCATTGACCTTCAGTGTTGGCCCATGGGCACCACCACCGTTACCCAGAACCTCCCGTCACCCCAGCAGCCCCGGCTTCCTTGAGCTCCTGCTGCCAGGCCTGGCTGCTGTCTACAGTCACCATTGCCACCAGCCTTGCAAAAAGCATCTTATATTTCGAGCCGCTGTTAGTCCCCTGGGCTAGGAAGTCATTTCCAAGGGCAGAGGGACCGAATGGACAAGCAAAAAAGGCCTTGTGGTGTCTGTTTTCAATACGTAATCACATAGTGGAGCTCTGCAGACCTTGGTCAAGGCGCATCCCTGAGCCTCAGTTTCCACATCTGAACACGGGGTGGCCGTCGGCAGTGAACAGGAGAAGCCACGGTGGCCCCCAGCTTGGCACCCGGCCCCGTGTCGGTGCCCTCCAACAGGAATGACCTTTGCCCTTGGAGGATCCCTAACGGTCAGGGGGTCAGGGCAGCCCCACTCACCCCCATTGTCCCGGGGTAACCGCGGGTAGCCCCTCCTGCCACTCCCGTAAGGATCCGGCTGCACAGTGATTCTGTGGTCACCCTAAGACGCCCAGGCTGCTCTTGACCAAGGGTGGCCTGAGTTTCTCTCCGCTCTGCTGAAACGGATTTGCCAGAACTTGAGGTGGGGTCTGTGCCCTGGAGCCCGGCCACCAGCCTCCCAGGCCTGCTCCCTCCTTGCCCGCCCGAAAGGCGCCGTGTGGTTTTTAATCGTGCGTCCTTCCCGCCTCCCTTCACCCCCAGGCTGGACCTGTACCGAGCCTCGGGGAAATTTGAGCTCCTCGACAGGATTCTTCCCAAACTCCGAGCGACCAACCATAAAGTGCTGCTGTTCTGTCAGATGACCTCACTCATGACGATCATGGAAGACTATTTTGCGTATCGTGGCTTTAAATACCTCAGGCTTGACGGTGAGTGTGACCGAGAGAGAGCTGTATTGGGGGGGTCCGTCGTCCGCTGTGGCTGAGGCTTCCTGCCGGTGCGCCCTCCCCCGGGAGGCAGCGAGGCCCGTGGGCCCCAGTGCAGCGGCACATCGAACACCCACTGAGCCAGCGGGCCCTGCCGGTGTCGTGGCTGTAGCAGGGGCCCCCAGCGACAGAGCCGGAACTGACACCAGGTTCCCCAAGTGCCAGGCGGGTGGGCTTTCCACCGGAACGAGAGGCCCCATGGGGAAGGTGCCCAAAAGGTCTGCTCCAACGGAAGTGACAGAAACCCTTATCACGTGGCCATAAGGATAGAAACACCGATAGACTCATGTAACCACAGACTCCAGGGGTTGATCCTGCTTCAGGCACGGCTGGATCCTGTTGTAGCTCGAGGGCTCTTCCGCAGGCTTCCCTCAACCTGCTCAGCACCCCCACAGCAACCCGGGGCTGGCTCTCAGCGGGCGGCGGTGGAGCTGCCACCGGCCAGGCCTGGAGCCGGAATCGGCCTGGACCGTGTGCACTTAGGGCAGCAGGAACAGAGGAACGGGAAGTGGGTACACCCGGCGCAAGAGCAGCTGGTGCCAAGAAGTTGCAGCCCCGGCCCTCTCAGGGTCCCTTGGAGGAGGCACTGCTGTGACTCTGCTGGGGTGGACAGGGCTAGTGAGAATCTTGTCGCTGTTGACTGGCTGAGTGTTTCCTGCGATGGCTCCGCTCTCCGCACCCTCCCCTGTAGGCCGTGTGCAGCGTGATATTGGGTGGGACACACGTGAAACCGTACAGCAGTGATTGAAACGAGGGGCTTTCGTGTGGGAGTGGGAGTGGAAGCAGCCCCAGGCACGACGGCCGGTGCCCCCCTGGCGCTGGGCGTCCGGGGCCCTGCCGGCTCGGCTCCTGCCCACCCCGAGGCCTTCCTCTCCAGGGTGGGAGACGGCTCCCTGCACACCAGTCTCCTCGCCAGCAGGAAGGGGGAGAGAGGGAGAGACGAGGGGGAAGACAGGCTGCCGCTCTCTGTTTTCTTCTGATGAACTACTTTTTTTTTTAATTAAATTCGGTTTTATTGAAATACATTCACACACCATACAATCATCCATGGTATACAATCCACTGTCCACAGTATAACACAGTTATGCGTTCATCACCACAATCTATCTCTGAACATTTTCCTTACATCAGAAAGAACCAGAACAAGAATAAAAAATAAAAGTGAAAAAAGAAGACGCAAATCATCCCCCCATCCCACCCCATTTTTTTAATCTTCATTTTATTGAGATATATTCACATACCACGCAGTCATACAAAACAAATTGTACATTCGATTGTTCACAGTACCATTGCATAGTTGTACATTCATCACCTAAATCAATCCCTGACACCTTCATTAGCACACACACAAAAATAACAAGAATAATAATTAAAGTGAAAAAGAGCAATTGAAGTAAAAAAGAACACTGGGTACCTTTGTCTGTTTGTTTGTTTGTTTACTTCCCCTATTTTTCTACTCATCCATCCATAAACTAGACAAAGGGGAGTGTGGTCCTTATGGCTTTCCCAATCCCATTGTCACCCCTCATAAGCTACATTTTTATACAATTGTCTTCGAGATTCATGGGTTGTAGTTTGATAGTTTCAGGTATCCACCACCAGCTACCCCAATTCTTTAGAACCTAAAAAGGGTTGTCTAAAGTGTGCGTAAGAGTGCCCACCAGAGTGACCTCCCGGCTCCTTTTGGAATCTCTCTGCCACTGAAGCTTATTTCATTTCCTTTCACATCCCCCTTTTGGTCAAGAAGATGTTCTCCATCCCACGATGCCAGGTCTACATTCCTCCCCGGGAGTCACATTCCACGTTGCCAGGGAGATTCACTCCCCTGGGTGTCTGATCCCACATAGGTGGGGAGGGCAGTGATTTCACCTTTCAAGTTGGCTTAGCCAGAGAGAGGG
>KN192300.1:466949-500175 GCA_000164785.2 Choloepus hoffmanni | reverse complement strand
GTGCCGTCCCTCCAGGGCAGTTCTGGGCTGCTGGGTTGTGTAGGGAGGCTCCCAGTCTGCTCAAATGATGGCTGAATGGGGCTTTGTTAATTCACACTGCTCCACCTTCCCAGCTCTGGGACATTCAGCTGAGGTTGCAGGGAAGGCTAATGTCCACGCCCAGTTTTGTGGTGTGTGCCTGTTATTTGAAGCACTTCCGTCACACTGGGTTGTCTGGGGCAGCTCTGGGCTATGGGGCTGGCGATGGGCCGGAGTGTTTCCTGTCCACCAGGATGGTGGCTGTGAGCGGACACCCCCCTTTTCTTGGGAAGTTGTGTTGTTTAGTGAATTTTCTCAGCCACTGGATTATTGCCTTTTGTCTCAGAGCTCTCTTAGTTCTGCTCTTGACTTGACGTGCCCAAATTGCAATTCTTTGAAGCTTTCTGTATTGGGCTTAGATTTCGCTGATCTCAGCAGTTCCACGTTTTCATGAGTGTTGTATGAAGTATGCCCAAAGACAGATTGCTCTGTGGTGTCCAGTCCACGCAGTTCCTGGCTTTTTACCTACTTTCCTGGAGGAGTAACTAAAACTTACAGCTCACCAGTCTGTTGTTCCATTTTGGAAAACTAAGTTTAACTGAGGTTTCATTCCCTTGTATGTGATTTTCCTAGGCTGAAAAATCACTTTTTGAAAACTGTCACTTGGAGATCTACGAATGCAGTATGTTGCTCCATTTTGAAAACAAAGGTGTGCTGAGCTTTCATTCAATTCTAGGTGTTTTTCCAGGACTGAAAATTAGCTTTTTTAAAACAGTCACTTGGAACTCTGTGAAAGCAGTGTGTTCCTCTGTTTTGAAAACTAAATTAAACTGAGCTTTCATTCATTTCTATGTGTTTTAACTGGGCTGAAAAAACACTTTTTTGTAAACAGACACTTGGAAGTCTTTGGAAGAAGTCTGTTGCTCCATTTTGAAAACTAAGTTGAACTGAGCTTTCATTCTCTTCTGTGCATTTTCTTGTGCTGAAAAATCACTTCTTTCAAAGGAGTGATCTGGGATTCAGGGAAAGAAGTATGTTGCTCTGTTTTCAACACTAAATTGTACTGAGCTTTCATTCACTTCCATTTGATTCTTCTGGCCAAAAAAATCACTTTTCTGAAAACAGTGCCTTGGACCTCTTTGAAAGAAATATATTGTTCTTTTTTGAAAACTGCATTGAACTGAGATTTCATTGAATTCTATGTGTTTCTCCTGGTCTGAAAATTCACTTTTTTAAAAAAAGTCACTTGGAACTCTTCAAAAGCTGTATGTTGCTCCTTTTGAAAACTAAGTTGAACTGAGCTTTCATTCACTTCTATGTGTTTTTCATGGGATGAAAAATCACTTTTTTGAAAACCGGTGCCTGGAGCTCTGCATAAGCAGTATGTTGCTCCGTTTTGAATCCTAAGTTTAATTGAGCTTTCATTCACCTCTGAGGGCTTTCACTAGGCTGAAAAGTCACTTTTTTGAAAACATTCACCTGGAACTTTATAACAGCAGTTTGTTGCTCCGTTTTGAATACTAAGTTGGAATGAGCTTTCATTCACCTCTATGAATTTTTCCTGGGACGAAAAATCACTTTTTTGAAACAGGCACTGGGAACTCTGTGAAAGCAGTATGTTGTTCTGTTTAGAAAACTACATTGAACTGAGCTTCTATTCACTTCTATTTTGATTTTCCTGTGCTGAAAAATCACTTACTTGAAAACAGTCAATTTGAACTCTTTGAAAGCATTATTTTGCTCCATTTTGAAAACTAAGTTGAACTGAGATTTCATTCACTTCTATATGTTTTTCCTGTACTGAAAAACCATTTTTTTGAAAACAGTCTTTTGGAACACTGTGAAAGCTGTATGTTCCCCCATTTTTAAAACTAAGTTGAACTGAGCATTCATTCTTTTTTATGTGTTTATCCTATGATGAAAAAACACTTTTGTCAAAATAGTCACTTGGAACTTTTTGAAAGCAGTATATTGCTCCATTTGAAAACTATGATGAACTGGGTTTCATTCACTTCACTGTGTTTTCCCTGGGGTGAAAAATCCCTTTTTGAAAACAGTTACTGGGATCCCTGTGAAAGCAGTATATTGCTCCATTTTGAAAACTAAGTTGAACTGAGCTTTCTTTCCCTTCTGTGTGACTTTCCTATAATGAAAAATCACTTTTTTGGAAACAGTCACTTGGTACTCTGCAAAAGAAGTATGTTTCTCCATTTTTGAAAGTAAGTTGAACTGAGCTTTCATTCACTTCTACATATTTTTCCAGGTCTGAAAGTTCACTTTTTTGTAAGCAGTCATTTTGAACTCTTTGAAATCCATATGTTGCTTCATTTTGAAAACTAAGTTTAACTGAACTTTCATTCAGTTCTATGATTTTTCCTGTGCTGAAAAATCACTTTTTTGAAAATAGTAACTTGGAACTCTGCAAAAACAATATGTTGCTCCTTGTTGATAACGAAGTTGAACTTAGCTTTCATTCCTTCTATTAGTTATCCCTGTGCTGAAAAATTGCTTTTTTGAAAACAGTCACTTGGAACTCTACAAAAGCATTATGTTGCTCCGTTTTGAATACAAAGTTGATCTTAGATTTCATTCAATTCTTTGTGTTGTTCCTGGGCTGAAAAATCACTTTTTTGAAAACAGACACTTGGAACTCTTCGAAAGTTGTATGTTGATCTGTTTTGAAAACTAAGTTGAACTGAGCTTTCATTCACTTCTTTGTGTTTTTCCTGGGCTAAAAAAAAATCTCTTTTTTGAAAACAGTAACTTGGAACTCTGTGAAATCAATAGGTTGCTCTGTGTTGAAAGCCTGAAAAGTCACTTTTTTTAAAATCAGTCACTATGGACTCTGCGAAAGCAGTATGTTGCTTCATTTTGAATACAAAGTTGAACTTAGCTTTTATTCACTTCTTTTTGTTATTCCTTGGCTGAAAAATCACTTTTTTCAAAACAGTCAATTGAAACACTGTGAAAGCCATATATTGCTCCATTTTGTAAACTGCATTGAACTGCATTTCATTGAATTCTCTGTGTTTTTCCTGGGCTGAAAAATCCCTTTTCTGAAAAGTGTCACTTGGAACCTTGCAAAAGCAGTATGTTGCTCTGTTTTGAAAACTAAGTTGAACTGAGCATTCATGCACTTTGTGTTTTTCCTGGGCTGAAAAATCTCTTTTCTGAAACAGTCACTTGGAAGTCTGTGATAGCAGTATGTTGCTCTGCTTTGAATACTAAGATGAACTGAGATTTCATTCACTTCTATGTGTTTTTCCTGGGCAGAAAAAGCAGTTTTTTGTAGACAGTCACTTGGAAGTTCACGAAAGGGACTTCAATTTTGAAAACTATGTTTAACTGAGCTTTCACTTCTGTATACTTTTCCTTGACTGCATATCACTTTTTTTGAAAACAGTCACTTGGAACTCTGTGAAAGCAGTAAGTTACCCCACTTTGAAAAATTTTTAACTGAGCTTTCATTAATGTCTGTGTGTTTTAACTGGGCTGAAAAAACACTTTATTGAAAACAGGCACTTGGAACTCTGGAAAGCCGTCTGTTGCTCCACTTTGAAAACTAAATTGAACTGAGCTTTCATTCACTTCTATGTGTTTTATCTGGGCTGAAAAAACACTTTTTTGAAAACAGACACTTGGAAATCTAAGTTGAACTGAGCTTTCATTGATCTCTATGGGTTTTTCCTGGGATGAAAAATCAGTTTTTGAAAATAGTCACTTGGAACTGGGCCCAAACAGTATGTTCCTCCGTTTTGAAAACAAAGTTAAACTGAGCTTTCATTCACTTCTATTTGTTTTTCCTGTGCTGAAAAATCACTTTTCTGAAGACAGTCTCCTGGTACTCTGTGAAAGCAGCATGTTGCTCTGTTTTTAAAACCAAGTTGAACTGAGCTTTCATTCACATCTATGTGTTTTTTCTCATGTGAAAATTCACTTTTATAAAATGGACACTAGGAACTCTGGGAAAACAGTATGTTGCTCCGTTTATAAAACTAAGTCGAACTGAGCTTTCTTTCACTTCTATGTGATTTTCTTGTGCTTAAAAATCACTGCCTTGTAAGCAGTCACTTGGAACAATGTGAAAGCAATATGTTCCTCCATTTTGAAAACTATATTGATCTGAAATTTCATTCACTACTCTGTGTTTTTCCTGGAATGAAAAATCACTTTTTTGGGAACAGTCACTTGGAACACTGCAAAATCAGTATGTTTCTCTGTTTGGAAAACTCAGTTGAACTGAACTTCATTCACTTTGTGTTTTTCTTGGGATTAAGAACCATTTTTTTTTAAAACAGTCACTTGAAACTTGAAAGCATTTTTTTCTCTGTTTTGAAAACTAAGTTGAACTGAGCTTTCATTCACTTTTATGTATTTTTCCTGTGATGAAAAATCACTTTTTGAAAACAGTCACTTGGAACTCTGCAAAAGTAGTGTGTGCTCCATTTTGAAAACCAAGTGGAATTGAGATTTCATTCACTTCTATGTGATATTCCTGTACTTAAAAATCACTGCTTTGTAAACAGTCACGTGGAACAATGTGAAAGCAGTATGTTCCTCCGTTTTGAAAACTATGTTGATCTGAACTTTCACTCACTTCCCTGTGCTCTTACTGGAATGAAAAATTGCTTCTTTGAAAACAGTCACTTGGAACTCTGTGGAAGCAGTATGTTTAACTGCTTTTGAAAACTAAGTTAAAATGAGCTTTCATTCACTTCCATGTGTTTTCCTGGGCTGAAAAATCACTTTTTTGAAAAGAGTCACATGAAACTTTGCAAAAGCCTTCTGTTGCTCCATTTTGAAACAATGTTGAACTGAGATTTCACTCGCTTCTATGTGTTTTTCCTGGGGAGAAAAGTAACTTTTTTGAAAACAATCACTTAAAACTCTGTGAAAGCAGACTGTTGCTACATTTGGGAAACTATGTTGAACTGAGTTTCATTCACTTCGAAGTGTTTCCCTGGGGTGAAATATCACTTTTCTAAAACAGTCACTTGGATCTCTGCAAAAGCAGTCTCTTGCTCCATTTTGAAAACTAAGTTGAACTGAGTTTTCAATCACTTCTATGTTCTTTTCCTATGATGAAAATTAACATTTTTCAAAAGAGTCACTTGGAACTCTGTGAACACGGTGTGTTCCTCTGTTTGGAAACTTAGTTGTACTGAAATTTCATTGACTTCAATGTGTCTTGCCTTGGCTGAAAAATCTCTTTTTTGAAAACAGTCACTTGGAATTCTTTGAAAGCTGTATGTTGATCCATTTTGAAAACTAAGATGAACTGAGATATCATTGACTGCTATATTTTTTTTCCTGGACTGAAACATCCCTTTATTGAAAACAGTCACTTGGAACTCTGCAAAAGCAGTATGTTGCTCCATTTTGAAAACTAAGTGGAACAGTGGTTTCATTGACTTCTATGTGTTTATCCTGGGATGAAAAATCACTTTTTGAATACAGTCACTTGGAAATCTGTGAAAGCAGTATGTAGCTCTGTTTTGAAAGCTAAGTTGAACTGAGCTTTAATTCACTTGTATTTTCCTGAGCTGAAAAATCATTTTTGAAAACAGTCAGTTGGAACTCTACAAATGCAGTATGTTGAGTCATGTTGACAACTAAGTTAAACTGAGCTTTAATTTGCTTCTATGGGTTTTCCATGGGCTGAAAAATCACTTTCCTGAAGACAGTAACTTGGAACACTGAGAAAGCAGTTTGTTGCTCCATTTTGAAAACTAAATTAATAAGAGCTTTCATTCACTTCTATGTGTTTTTCATGCGCTGAAAAATTATGTTTTTGAAAACAGTCACTTGGAACTCTACGAAAGCAGCATGTTGCTCTGTTTTGAAATCTATGTTGAACTGAGATTTCTTTCACTTCTATGGATTTTTTTGCTGGGCTAAAAAATCACCTTTTCAATACAGTTAGGAAGAACCCTGCAAAAGCAGTGTGTTGCTCCATTTTGAATACTTGGGAATCTGCAAAAGCACTATATTGTCCTGTTCTGAAAACTAAGTTGAACAGAACTTTCATTCATTTGTATGTGATTTTCCTGTGCTCAAAATCACCTTTTTGAAAACTGTCACTTGGAACTCTGTGAAAGCACGATGTTCCATTTTGAAAACTAAGTTGATCTGAGCTTTCATTCACTTCTATGTGAGTTTCCTGGGCCCAGAAACCACTTGTTTGGAAACACTCCCTTAGAACTCTGCTAAAGCAGCATATAGCTCTGTTTTGAAAGCTATGTTGAACTGAGCTTTAATTCACTTCTATGTAATTTTCCTGGGCTGAAAAATCACTTTTTTGAATACAGTCACTTGGAGCTCTGCAAAACTGGTGTGTGGCTCTGTTCAAAAAATTAAGTTGAACTGAGCTTTCATTGACTTTTATGTGTTTTTCCTGGGCTAAAAATCACTTTTTTGAAAACACTGCCTTTGAAAATTGCGGAAGCATTATGTTGCTCTGTTTGGAAAACTAAGTTGAGCTGTGCTTTCTTTTGCTTCTATGTGTTCTTCCTAGGCAGAAAAATCATTTTTTTTTTTGTAAACTGTCACTTGGAACTCTTCAAAAGCAGTATGTTGCTCCGTTTTGAAAAGTAAATTGAACTGAGCTTTCATTCCCTTCTATGTGTTTTCCCTTGGGTGAAAAATCACTTTTTTGAAAACAGTCACTTGGAGTTCTGCAAAAGCTGCATGTGGCTCTGTTTTGAAAAGGAAGTTGAACTGGGCTTTAATTCACATCTATGTGTTTTTCCTTGGGTGAAAAGTCACTTTTTTGAAAACAATCACTTGGAATGCTTCAAAAGCAGTATGTAGCTCTGTTTTAAAAGCTAAGTTGAACTGAGCTTAAATTCTTTTTTTTCCTGAGCTGAAAAATCATTTTTGAAAACAGTAAGTTGGAACTCTACAAATGCAGTATGTTGAGTCATGTTGACAACTAAGTTGAACTGAGCTTTAATTTGCTTCTATGGGTTTTCCATGGTTTGAAAAATCACTTTTCTGAAGACAGTAACTTGGAACACTGAGAAAGCAGTTTGTTGCTCCATTTTGAAAACTAAATTAATCATTCACTTCTATGTGTTTTTCATGCACTGAGAAATTATGTTTTTGAAAACAGTCACTTGGAACTCTACGAAAGCAGCATGTTGCTCTCTTTCAAATACTATGTTGAACTGAGATTTCTTTCACTTCTATGGGTTTTTTCTGGGCTAAAAAATCACTTTTTCAACACAGTTAGGAAGAACCCTGCAAAAGCAGTGTGTTGCTCCATTTTGAATACTTGGAAATCTGCAAAAGCACTATATTGTCTTGTTCCGAAAACTAAGTTGAACAGAACTTTCATTCATTTGTATGTGATTTTCCTGTGCCCAAAATCACTTTTTTGAAAACTGTCACTTGGAACTCTGTGAAAGCATGATGTTCCATTTTGAAAACTAAGTTGATCTGAGCTTTTGTTTACTTCTATGTGACTTTCCTGAGCTCAAAAACCACTTTTTTGGAAACACTCCCTTGTATCTCTGCTAAAGCAGCATATAGCTCCGTTTTGAAAGCTAAGTTGAACTGAGCTTTAATTCACTTCTATGTGATTTTCCTGGGCTGAAAAATCACTTTTTTGAATACAGTCACTTGGAGCTCTGCAAAAGCGTTATGTGACTCTGTTCAGAAAACTAAGTTGAACTGAGCTTTCATTGACCTGTATGTGTTTTTCCTGGGCTAAAAATCACTTTTTTGAAAACATTGTCTTTGAAAATTCTGGAAGCATTATGTTGCTCCGTTTGGAAAACTAAGTTGAGTACACTTTCTTTCACTTCTATGTGTTCTTCCTAGGCTGAAAAATCATTTCTTTGAAAACAGTCACTTGGAACTCTTTGAAAGAGTATGTTTCTCCATTTTGAAAGCTAAGTTGAACTCATCTTTCATTCACTTTGATGTGTTTTCCTAAATGAAAAATCATTGTTTTGAAAACATTCCCTTGGAACCCTGTGAAAGCAGTATGTTGCTCTGTTTAGAAAACTAAGTTGAAGAATGATTTCCTTGACTTCTATGTGATTTTCCTGGGCTGAAAAATCACTTTTTTGAAAACAATCACTTTTAATTCTGCGAAAGGATTATGTTGTTCTGCTTTGAAAACTAAGTTGAACTAAGCTTTCATTCACTTCTATGTGTTTTTCCTGTGCTGAAAAATCTCTTTTTTTGAAAACTGTCACTTGGAATTCTGTGAAAGATGTATTTGTCTCCATTTTGAAAACTAAGATTTACTGAGCTTTCATACAATTCTATGTTTTTCTCCTGGGCTGAAAAATCACTTTTTTGAAAACAGTCACTTGGAACTCTGTGAAAGCAATATGTGGCTCCATTTTGAAAACAAATTTGATCTGAGGTTTTGTTCACTTCTATGTGTTTATACTGGGCTCAAAAATCACTTTTTTGAAAGCAGTCAATTGGAACACCGTGTAAACATTTACTGCACCTTTTTGAAAACTACATTGAATGGAGCTTTCTTTCACTTCTATGTGGTTTACTGGGCCTTAAAAATCACTTTTCTGAGAACAGTGACTTGGAACTCTCTGAATGCAGTATGTTGCTTCATTTTGAAACTAAGTTGAACTGGTTTTCATTCACTCTTATTTGTTTTTCCTGGGTTGAAAAGTCACTATATTGAAAACAATCATTAGAAACACTGCAAAAGCAGTATGTTTCTCCATTTTGAAAACTAGGTTGCACTGGGCATTCATTCACTTCCATGTGTTTTTCTGGGCTGAAAAATGAATTTTTTGGAAACAGTCACTTGGAACCCAGTGAAAACTGTATGTTGCTCCTTTTTGAAAACAAAGTTGAACTGAGCTTTCATGCACTTCTATGTGTTTTTCCTGGGATGAAAAATCTCTTTTTAAAAAAGAGACACTTGGAACTCTCCCAAAGCATAATGTTTCTCTGTTTTGAAAAGTTGACCTGAGGTTTCATTCACTTCTTTGTTTTTTTCCCAGCCTGAAATATCACTTTTTTAAAACACTCACTTGGAGCTCTGCGATAGAAGTATGTTGCTCCATTTTGAAAACTGAGGTGAACTTAGCCTTCATTCAACACTTGTGTGTTTCTCCTGGGCTGAAAATCACTTTTTTGAAAACAGTCTCTTGGAAGTATGAGAAAGGAATATGTTGCTCCATTTTGAAAACTAAGTTGAAATGAACTTTCAATTACTTCTATGTGTTTTCCTGGGCTGAAAAATCACTTTATTGTAAACAATCACTGGGAAATCTGTGAAAGCATAAGGTGCCTCCATTTTTAAAACAAAGTTGAACTGATCTGTCATTCAGTTCTTTGTGGGGTTTTTTTTTGTGCAGAAAAGTAAGTTTTTTACAACTGTAACTTGGAACTCTGCAAAAGCAGTATGTTGCTCCATTTTGAATCCAAAGTTGAAGTGAGTTTTCATTCAATTCTATGTGTTCTCCCTGTGCTGAGAAATCACTTTTTTGAAAACAGTAACCTGGAACTCTGCAAAAGCAGTATGTTCCTCTGCTTTGTAATCTAAATGGAAGTGAGATCTCGTTCTCTTCTATGTGCTACCCCTGGGCTAAAAAATCACTTTTTTGGAAACAGTCACTTTGAACTCTGAGAAAGCAGTCTGTTGCTCCAATTTGAAACTAAGTTGAACAGAGCTTTCATTCAAATATATGTATTTCTCCTGGGATGAAAAATTACTTTTTTTAAAACAGTCTTCTGGAACTCTGCAAAATGAATATGTTGCTCCTTATTGAAAACTAGGATGATCTGAGAGTTCATTCACTTCTATGAGTTTCTCCTGGGCTGAAAAATCACTTTTTTGTAAACAGGAACTTGGAACTCTTTGAAAGCAGTGTGTTGCTCCATTTTGAAAACTAAGGTGAACTGAGCTTTCCTTCACTTCTAAGTGTTTTTCCAAGGCTGACAATACACTTTTTTGAAAACAGTCACCTGGAACTCTCAAAAACAGTATGCTGCTCCATTTTGAAATCCAAGTTGAACTGAGCTTTCATTCACCTGCATGTGTTTTTCATGGGCTGAAAAATCACTTTTATGTAAACAGTCACATGGAAATCTGCAAAATAGTGTGTTTCTCCATTTTGAAAACAAAGTTGAAATGAGCTTTCATTCACTTCTTCCTCTTTTTCCTGTGATGAAAAATAACATTTTTGAAAACAGTCACTTGGAACTCTGTGATAATAGATGTTTTTCTGATTTGAAATACAACATGAACTGAGATTTCATTCAATTCTACATGTTTTTCCTTGGCTGAAAAATCACTTTTTTGTAAACAGTCACTAGGAAATCTGTGAAAGAAGTATGTTGCTCCCTTCTGAAAACTAAATTGAGCTGAGCTTTCAGTCACTTCTATGTGTTTTTCCTGGGCAGTAAATAAGTTTTTTAGAACAGTCAATTGGAACACTGTGAAAGCAGTATGTTGCTCTGTTTTGAAAAGTAAAATTGAGCTCTCATTCACTTCTATGTGTTTTCTCTGGGCTGAAAAATCACTTTTTTGAAAATAGTCTCTTGGAACTCTGAGAAAGCAGTTGTCTATTATTCCCTTTTGAAACTAAGTTGAACTGAGATTTCAATCACATCTATGTGTTTTTCCTGAGATGAAAAATCACTTTTTTTGAAAACAGTCAGTTTGTACTCTGTGAAAGCTGTATGTTGCTGCGTTTTGAAATCTAAGCTCAACTGAATTCTCATTGCCTTCCATGTGTTTTCCTTGGGCTCAAAAATCACTTTTTTGAAAGCAGTCACTTGCAAATCTGGGAAAGAAGTCTTTTGCTTTATTTTGAAAACTATGTTGAACTGAGCTTTCATTCACTTCTGTGTGTTTTTCCTGGGCAGTAAATAAGTTTTAACAACAGTCAATTGGAACACTGCAAAAGCAGTATGTGGCTCTGTTTTGAAAACTGAGTTGAATTGAGCTCCCTTTCACTAATATGTGTTTTTCCCAGACTTAAAAATCACTTTTTTGAAAACAGTCACCTGGAACTCTGGGAAAGAAAAATGTTCCTCCGTTTTTAAAACTAAGTTGAACTGAGATTTCAATCACTTATATACGTTTTCCTGGGCAGTATATTAGATTTTTACAACAGTCAACTGGAACTGCAAAAGCAGTATGTTGCTCTGTTTTCAAACCAAGTTGAATTGAGCTCTCATTCATTTCTATGTGTTTTTCCTGTGCTTAAAAATCTCTGTTTTGAAAACAGTCACTTGGAACTCTGTGAAAGCAATATGTTGCTGCATTTTGAAGTCTAATTTGAACTGAGCTCCTTTTCACTTCAATAGGTTTTTCCTGCACTGAAAAATCACTTTTAAAACCGTCACTCAGGACGGCTTCTGGTGTCATGGCGTCCTGAGGTCTTGGTAGTTGGTGAGGTGGCTGCAGGCACCTCCCTACAGAGCCACTCATCCAGCAGACAGGGATGTGACCACGGGTCTGCTGGCCTTCCAGGGGCATCACATCAGCTCCTGTGTCTGCACTCTCAGTTCACATCAATGGTGGGGTCCGGCTGTGTGTGGGGCATAGAACCGCCACAGTTTCTGGAGGCCTTTGGGAGGCTTTGGCCGGTACAGAGCTGCCTGGGCAGTAGTTCCTCGGCCTTGGTGTATCAGGTGCACTGCTGTGGCACCCCTGGTTCACCCCCCAGCACCCTCAAGCAGTTCTTGCCACCTGGAACCACCAGAGCTGCAGTCTTGGCTGCAGAGTATGGTTTCCACAAAGAGAGGGTGACGCTGTAACAATTGCAGTGTCACAGGAACATTGTGACTTTGTATGGAGTCTTTACAATTCACTTCTCTCCAAATGTGCCATCACGCTGTCTGTTGCTTGAACTCCTGGATGTCAGTGTTTCAGAATTGCTTTTATATTCCAGTCACCAGGGTTGTTCCATGTGGATGATACACATAGAAGTGAATGAAAGTTGTGTTCAACATATTTTTCAAAACAAAAAAACATATTGCTTTTGCAGAGTTCCAAGTGGCTGTTTTCAAAAAAGTGATTTTTCAGCCCATCAAAAACACATAGAAGTAAATGAAAGCTCAGTTCAACTTAGTTTTCAAAACGGAGCAACATACTGCTTTTGCATTTTTCCAAGAGACTACTTTCAAAAAAGAGATTTTTCAGCCAAGGGAAATCAGACAGAAGTGAATGAAAGCTCGGTTACTCTTAGTTTTCAAAATGGAACAACATAGTGCTTTTACAGAGTTCCAAGAGAATGTTAACAAAAAAAAAATGGTTTAAGCTCATTAAAATCACATAGAAGAGAATGAAAGCTGTATCAAAGTTACTTTTCAAAATGGATCTACATACTTTTGCACAGTAGGAAGTGACCCTTTTCAAAAAAGTGATTTTTCATCCCAGGAATTGCACATAGAAGTGAATGAAAGCTCAGTTCACTTAGTTTTCAAAGAGAACAACATACTGCTTTCACAGAGTTCCTACTGACTGTTTACAAAAAAGTGATTTTTCAGCTAAGAAAAATCTCATAGAACTAATGACAGCTGTATTCAAATCAGTTTCCAAAAGAGTGCAACATACTGCTTCCACAGAGTTCCAAGTGACAGTTTTCAAAAAATGATTTTTCAGCCTAGGAAAAACACACAGAAGTGAATGAAAGTTCAGTTCAACTTACTTTTCAAAACAGAGTAACATACTGCTTTTGCAGATTTCCAAGGGACTCTTTTTATAAAAGTGATTTTTCTGCCCAGAAAAAATGAATAGCAGTGAATGAAAGCTGCATTAAACTTGGTTGTCAAAATGGAGCAACATACTGCTTTTAAATGGTTCCAATTTACTGTTTTCTTAAAAGTGATTTTTCTGCCCAGAAAAAACACATAGAAGTGATTGAAAGCTCAGTTCAACTTAGTTTTCAAAATGGAGCAACACACTGCTTTTGCAGGGTTTTAAGAGACTGTATTCAAAAAAGTGATTTTTCATCCCAGAAAAATCACATAGATGTGAGTGAAAGTTGTATTCAACTTACTTTTCAATACAGAGCAACATACTGCTTTCAGAGATTTCCAGGTGACTGTTTTCCAAAAAGTGGTTTTTCAGACAAGGAAATCCACACAGAACTGAATGAAAGCTGCATTCAACTTAGTTTTCAAAGCAGAGGAACATACTTCTTTCACAGAGTTCCAAGTGACCATTTCCTTAAAAGTGATTTTTCAGGCCAGGAAAAGCACGTAGAAGTGATTGAATACTCAGTTCAACTTAGTTGCCAAAACGGAACAGCATAACGTTTTCACAGAGTTTGAAGTGACTTTATTCAAAAGAGTGATTATTTTATCCCTGGAATATAACACATAAATGAGTGAAAGCTGCATTCAACTTAGTTTTCAAAACAGAGGAACATACTTCTTTCACAGAGTTCCAAGTGACTTTTTCTGAAAAGTGATATTTCAGCACTGGAAAAACACCTAGAAGTGAATGAAAGCTCAGTTTAACATAGTTTTCAAAACTGAAAAACATACTGCTTTCTCAGAGTTCCAAGTGACTGTTTTAAAAAAGTGATTTTTCAGCCCAGGAAAATCACATAGAAGAGAGAAAAAGCAGTATTGAAATAAGTTTTCAAAATGGAGCCACATACTACTTTCACAAATTTCCAAGGGACTGTTTCCAAAAAGGAGGACTTCAGCCCAAGAAAAACAGATACACTGAATGAAAGCTCAGTTCAACTTAGTTTTCAAAACAGTAACATAGTGTTTCAGAGAGTTCAAAGAGACTGTTTCTAAAAAAATGATTTTTCAGCCCATTATAATCACATAGAAGGGAATGAAAGTAGTACAAAACTTAGTTTTCAAAATGGAGGAACATACTGCTTTTGCAGAGCCACAGTTGACTGTTTCCAAAAAAGTGGTTTTTCAGCCCAGGAAAATCATATAGAAGTGAATGGAAGCTGTATTCATCTTAGTTTTCAATACAAAGCAACATAAATCTATTGAAGAGCTCCAAGTGTCTGTTTTATAAAAAGTGATATTTCAGCAGAGGAAAAACACATAGAAATGAATAAAGCTTAGTCCATCTTAATTTTCAAAATGGAACAACATACTGCTTTTGCAGAGTTCCAAGTGACTGTTTTCAAAAAAGTGATTTTACAGCCCAGGAAAAACACATATTAGTGAAGGAAAGTTCAGTTCAACTTAGTTTTAATAACGGAGGAACATATTGCTTTCACAGATTTCCAAGCAACTGTTTTCAAAAAAGGGATTTTCCAGCAGAAGAAAACCCTGCAGAATTGAATGAAAGCTTTATTCATCTTAGTTTTCAAAATGGAGCAACATACTTCTTTCACAGAGTTCCAAGAGAATGTTTTCAAGAGTGATTTTTCTGCCCCAGGAAAATCAAACAGAAGTGAATGAAACCTCAGTTCAACTTAGTTTTCAAAATGGAGCAACAAAATGCTTTCACATATTTCCAAGTGAATTTTTCCAAAAAATAATTTGTCAGCCTAGGAAAAACACATAGCAGTGAAGGAAATTTCAGTTCAAGTTAGTTTTCAAAATGGAGGAACATATTTCTTTCTCAGAGTTCAAGCAACTCTTTTCAAAAATGGGATATTCCAGCCAAATGAAATTACATAGAATTGAATGAAATGTTTATTCCTCTTAGTTTTCAAAACAGAGCAACACACTGCTTTCACTAAGATCCAAGTGACTCTCCTCTAAAAGGTGATTCTTCCACCTAGGAAAAACACATGGAAGTGAATGAAAGTCAGTTCTTCTTAGTTTTCAATACAGAGCAAAATACTTCTATGGCAGTGTTCCAAGTGACTGATTCAAAACAGTGATTTTAGAGTTGAAGAAAATCATGTAGAATGGAATGAAAGCTTTATTCATCTTAGTTTTCAAAAGGGAGCAACATACTGCTTTCAAAGGGTTACAAGTAACTGTTTTCAAGAAAGTGATTGTTCAGCACAGGAAAAACACATAGAAGTGAAAGAAAATTCTGTTCAACATAGTTTTCAAAACAGAGCAACATACTGATTTCACAGATTTCCAAGTGACTGTTTTCAGAAAAGTAATTTTTCAACCCAGGAAAATCACATAGAGCTGAATAAAAGCTGTATTCAATTTAGTTTTCACAACAGAGGAGCATACAGCTTTCACAGATTTCCAAGTGCTTATTTCCAAAAAAGTGATTTTTCAGCACAGGAGAAACACATAGAAGTGAGTAAAATCTCAGTTACACTAAGGTTTCAAAATGGATCAACATACTGCTTTTGCAGAGGTTAAAGTGACTCTTTTCAAAAAAGTGATTTTTCAACCCAGGAAAAACACATAGAATTTATTGAAAGCTCAGTTCAACTTTGTTTTCAATACAGAGAAACATACTGCTTTCAAAGTGTTCCAAGTGACTGTTTTCAAAAAAGTGATTTTTCAGCACAGGGAAAACACATAGAAATGAATGAAAGTTCTGCTTAACTTAACTTTCAAGATGGAAAACATATTGTTTTTGTGGGCTTCCAAATGACTTTTTCAAAAAAGTGTTTTCTCAACCAAGGAAAATCACATAGAAGTGAGTGAAAGATGTATTCAAATTAGTTTTCAAAATGGAGAAACATACTGCTTTCACAGACTTCCAAGTGACTGTTTTTTTAAAAGTGATTTTTCAGCCCAGGAAAATCACATTGAAGTTATTGCTCAGTTCAACTTAGGTTTCAAACCAGAGAAACATACAGCTGCCACAGAGTTCCTATTGACTGCTTTCAAAAAAGTGATTTTTCAGCTAAGGAAAATCTCATAGAAGTGAATGAAAGCTGTATTCAACTCAGTTTTCAATCCAGAGCAACATACTGCTTTTGCAGAGTTCCAAGCAACTGTTTTCAAAAAACTGATTTTTGAGACTAGGAAAAACACATAGGGTGAATGAAAGATTAGTTCAACTTAGTTTTGAAAATGGAGAAACATACTGCTTTCAAATTGTTCCTAGTGACTGTTTTCAAAAAAGTGATTCTTGGGTTCAGGAAAATGACATAAAAGTGAAGGGAAGGTTTAATCAACATATTTTTCAAACAGGAGCAACCTACTGCTTTAGCAGAGTTCCAAGTGACTGTTTTCAAAAAAGTGTTTTTTCAGCCCAGGAAAGAAATATATAAGTGAATGAAATCTCAGTTCAACTTAGCTTTCAAAACAGAGCAACATACTGCTTTCACAGATTTCCAAGGGATTGTTTTCATAAACGTGATTTTTCTGTCCAGGAAAATTGTATAGACGTGAATGAAAGCTGTATTAAACTTGGTTGTCAAAACTGAGCAACATACTGTTATAATAGGGTTCCAAGAGAAGCTTGTCAAAAAAGTGAATGAAAGCTCAGTTCAATTTAGTTTTCAAAATGTTGAAACATACTGCTTTCACAGAGTTCCAAGTGACTGTTTCCAAAAAACTGATTTTTCAGCCCAGGAAAATCACAGAGATGTGAATGAAAGCTGTGTTCAATTTAGTTTTCAAAACAAAGTAGCATACTGATTTCACAGGTTACCAAGAGTCTGTTTACAAAAAAGTGATTTTTTTCAGCCTAGGAAAAATACATAGAAGTGAATGAAAGATAAGTTCAACTAAGTTTACAAAATGGAGCAATGTACTGCTTTTGCATTGATTCATGTGACTGTTTTCAAAAAAGTGATTTTTCAAACAAGGAAAACCACATAGAAGTGAATGAAAGGTGCATTCAACATAATTTCCAAAAAGGAGCACCATACTGCTTTCACAGAGTTCCAAGTGACTGTATTCAAAAAAGTGATTTTTTAGCCTAGGAAAAACACACAGAAGTGAATGAAAGCTCAGTGCAACTTACTTTTCAAAATGGAGCAACATACTGCTTTTGCAGGGTTCAAAGTGACTATATTCAGGAATGTGATTTTTCTACCCTGGAAAAAAAACATAGGAATGAAAGCTCAGTTCAACTTACTTTTCAAAACACTGAAACATACATCTTTCACTGAGTTCCAAGTGACTGTTTTCAAAAAAGTGATTTTCCTGAACAGGAAAATGACATAGACGTGCATGAAATCTGGATTCAACTTAGTTTTCAAAACAGAGAAACAATGCTTTCACAGGGTTCAAAGTGACTGTATTAAAAAAGGGATTTTTCTGCTCAGGAAAAACATATAGAAGGAATGAAAGCTCAGTTCAACTTGGTTTCCAAAACATTGACACCTACTGCTTTTGCAGAGTTCCAAGTAACTGTTTTCAAAATATTGATTTTTCAGACCAGTAAAATCACATAGATCTCAATGAAATCTGGATTCAACTTAGTTTTGAAAATGGAGCAGCATATTGCTTTCACCGAGTTCCAAGTGACTGTTTTCAGAAAAGTGATTTTTGGACATGGAAAAACAGAGTAGTGAATGAATGCTCAGTACAACTTAGTTTTCAAAATGGAGCAACATACTGTTTATGCAGTGTTCCAAGTGAATGATTAAAATAAGTGATTTTTCCACGCAGGAAAAACACATAGAAGTGAGGAAAGCTCAGTTCAACTTAGTTTACAGAACGGAGCAACGTACTGCTTTCAGAGATTTCCAAGAGACTGTTTACAAAAAGGTGATTTTGCAGCTCAGGGAAGACATATAGAAATGAAAGAAAGCTCAGTTCAACTTACTTTTCAAAACAAAGTAACATACTTCTTTCACAGAGTTCCAGGTGACTGTTTTCAGGATAGTGATTTATCAGTACAGGAAAATCACGTAGAACTGAATGAAAGCTGTACTCAACTTAGTATTTAAAACAGATCAACACACTGGTTTTGCAGATTTCCAAGTGAGTATTTTCAGAAAAGTGATTTTTCATCCCAGGAAAATCATATAGAAAGGAATGAAAGTTGTATTCAAATTAGTTTAAAATTAGGAGCAACATACTGCTTTTGCAGTCTTCCAGGTTACTGTTAAAAAAGTGATTTTTCAGCACAGGAAAAACACATAGAAGTGAATGAAATCTCAGTTCGACTTAGGTTTCAAAACAGACCAGCATACTGTGTTTGCTGAGTTCCAAGTGACTGTTTTCAGAAAAGTAATTTTTCAGACATGGAAAAACACACAGTAGTGAATGTATGCTCAGTACAACTTAGTTTTCAAAATGGAGCAACATACTGTTCATGCAGTGTTCCAAGTGAATGATTAAAAAAAAGTGATTTTTCCACACAGGAAAAACACATTGAAGTGAGGAAAGCCCAGTTCAACTTAGTTTTCAAAATGGAGCAACATACTTCTTTCACAGATTTCAAAGTGACTATTTTCAAAAAAGTGATTTTTTCAGCCCAGATAAAACACATAGAAGTGAAAGAAAGTTCAGTTCAACTTGGTTTTCAAAACGGAGCATCATACTGCTTTCAGAGATTTCAAAGAGACTGTTTTCAAAAAAGTGATTTTTCAACTCAGGGAAAACACATAGAAATGAATGAAAGCTCAGTTCAACTTCATTTCAAAACACAGCAACATACTTCTTTCACAGAGTTCCAGGCTACTCTTTTCAGGATAGTGATTTATCAGCACCTGAAAATCACATAGAACTGAAAGAAAGCTGTACTCAACTTAATATTCAAAATGAATCAACATAATGGTTTTTCATATTTCTAAGTGAGTGTTTACAAAAAAGTGATTTTTCATCCCAGGAAAATCACATAGAAGGGAATGAAAGTTGTATTCAAATTAGTTTAAAAATAAGGGCAACATACTGCTTTTGCAGTGTTCCAACTGACTGATAAAAAAAGTGATCTTTCAGCACAGGAAAAACACATAGAAGTGAATGAAAACTCAGTTCAACTTAGGTTTCAAAACAGAGCAACATACTGCTTTTGCAGAGTTCCAAGTGAATGTTTTCAAAAAGTGATTTTTCAGCCCAGGAAAAACACATAGAAGTGAATGAAAGCTCAGTTTAGCATGGTTTTCAAAACAGAGCATCATACTTACTTTCTCAGAGTTTAAGGTGACTGTTTTCTGAAAAATGATATTTCAGCCCAGGAAAATCACATAGAAATGAATGGAAGCTTTATTCATCTTAGTATTCAAAATGAAGCAACATATAGGTTTCACAGATTTCCAAGTGACTATTTTCAGAAAAGTGATTTTTCAGCCCAGAAAAACAAATAGAAGTGAATGGAAACTCAGATCAACTTAGTTTTCAAAACTTAGCCGCATACAGCTTTTGCAGGATTCAAAGTGACAGTATTGAAAAAAGTGTTTTTTCCTCCCAGGAAAAACACATAGTATGGAATGAAAGCTTAATTCAACTTAGATTTCAAAAATTTGAAACATACTGCTTTCTCAGAGTATGAAGTGACTGTTTTCATAAAAATGTTTTATCAGCCCAGGAAAACCACATAGAAGTTAATGAAATGGGTATTCAACTTAGTTTACAAAATGGAGCAACATACTGCTTTTTCGGAGTTCCAAGTGACTGTTTTCCAAAAGTATTTTTTTCCGTCCAGGAAAATTGCATAGAAGTGAGTGAAAGCTGTATTCATCTTAGTTTTCAACACAGAGCAACACAATGCTTTCACAGTGTTCAAAGAGACTCTATTCAATAAAGTGATTTTTCAGCCCAGGAAACACACTTAGAAGTGAATGAATGCTCAGTTCACCTTAGTTTTCAAAATGGAACAACATACTGCTTTTGCAGAGTTCCAAGTGACTGTTTTCAAAAAAGTGATTTTACAGCCCAGGAAAAACACATATTAGTGAAGGAAAGTCCAGTTCAACTTAATTTTAAAACAGAGGAACATAATGCTTTTGCAGATTTCCAATCAACTGTTTTCAAAAAAGGGATTTTCCAGCAGAAGAAAATTATGTAGAATTGAATGAAAGCTTTATTCATCTTAGTTTTGGAAATGGGCAACATAATCCTTTCACAGAGTTCCAGGAGTCTGTTTTCAAAAAAGTGATTTTTCTGACCCAGGAAAGTCAAATGGAAGTAAATGAAAGCTCAGTTCAACTTAGTTTTCAAAATGGAGCCACAAAATGCTTTTACAGATTTCCAAGTGAATTTTTCCAAACAAATAATTTTTCTGCCCAAGATAAACACACAGAAATGAAAGAAAGCTCACTTCAACATAGTTTTCAAAATGGAGCAACATACTGTTTTCACAGATTTCCAAGTGACTGTTTTCAGAAAAGTAATTTTTCAACTCAGGAAAATCACATAGAACTGAATGAAAGCTGTATTCAACTTAGTTTTCAAAACAGATGAACAAACAGCTTTTGCAGATTTCCAAGTGCCTGTTTTCAAAAAAGTGATTTTTCAGCACAGGAGAAACACATAGAAGTGAGTTAAAGCTCAGTTAAACTAAGGTTTTGAAATGGATCAACATACTGATTTCACAGAGGTCAAAGTGACTCTTTTCAAAAAAGTGATTTTTCAACCCAGGAAAAACACATAGAATTTAATGAAAGCTCAGTTCAACTTTGTTTTCAATACAGTGCAACATACTGCTTTTGAAGAGTTCCAAGTGACTGTTTTCAAAAAAGTGATTTTTCATCACAGGGAAAGCACATAGATGTGAATGAAAGTTCAGTTGAACTTAGTTTTCAAGATGGACAACATACTGCTTTTGCAGGCTTCCAACTGACTTTTTTCAAAAAAATCTTTTCTCAGCCAAGGAAAATCACATAGAAGTGAGTGAAAGATGTATTCAAATTAGTTTCAAAACATAGCAACATAATGTTTTTGTAGTGTTCCAAGTGATTGTTTTCAAAAAAATGATTTTTCAGCCTGAGAAAATCACATAGCAGGGAAGGGAAAGCTCTATTCAACTTAGTTTTCAAACAATAGCAACATAATGCTTTTGCAGAGTTCCATGTGACTGTTTTCTAAAAAGGGATTTTTCAGCCCAGGAATATCACAAAGAAGGGAATGAAAGCTCTATTCAACTTAGCTTTCAAACAATAGCAACATAATGCTTTCACAGTGTTCCAAGTGACTGTTTTCAAAAAAGTAATTTTTCAGCCCAGGAAAATCACATAGAAGTGAATGAAAGCTGTACTCAACTTAGTTTAAAAAACAGAAAAACATAATGCTTTCATAGAACTTCAAGATACAGTTTTCAAAAAAGTGACTTTTCAGCCCAGGAAAATCACATAGATGTGTACATAAGCTGTATTTCACTTTGCTTTCAAAACATAACAATATACTGCTTTTGCAAGGTTCAAAGTGACTGTATTCAGAAACAGTCATTTGTCTGCTGAGGAAAAACACATAGAAAGGAATGAGCTCAGTTCAGCTTTGTTTTCAAAAAGTTGAAACATACTGCTTTCACAGACTTCCAAGTGACGCTTCCCAAAAGTGATTTTTCAGCCCAGGAAAATCACATGGAAGTGAATGAAATGTGTATTCAACTTAGTTTTCAAAATGGAACAACATACTCTTCTTAGAATTCCAAGTGACTGCTTTCAAAAAGTGATATTTCAGTCCAGGAAAAACACATAGTAGTGAATGAACACTTAGTTCAATTTAGTTTTCAAAATGGAGCAACATACTGCTTTCACTATGTTCCAAGTGACCTTTTTCCAAAAAGTGACTTTTCAGCCCATGAAAATAACATGGAAGTGAATGAAAGCTGTATTCAACTTAGTTTTCATAATGGAGCAACATACTGCTTTTGCAGAGTTCCAAGAGACTGTTTTCAGAAAAGTGATTTTTCAGCCCACGAAAAATAAAGAGAAGTGAATGAATATTCAAGTCAACTTAGTTTCCAAGATGGAGCAAAAAGCAACTTTCACAGTGTTCCAAGTGACTGTTTTCAAATAGTGATTTTTCAGCCCAGGAAAATCACCTAGAAGTTTATGAAATCTGTATTCAACTTAGTTTAAAATGAGGAGCAACATACTGCTTTTTAGAGCTCCAAGAGACAGTTTTCAAAAAAGTGATATATCAGGTCAGGAAAAAGAAATAGAAGTGAATGAAATCTCAGTTCCACTTGGCTTTAAAAAGAGAGCAACATATGGCTTTCACAGTTTTCCAAGATACTGTTTTCAAAAAAAGGAATTTTCAGCCAAGGGAAAAAACAGAAGTGAATGAAATCTCCTTTCATCATAGTTTTCAAAACGGAGCAACATTCTGCTATTGCAGAGTTCCAAGTGACTGTTGTCAAATAAGAGTTTTTACAGCCCATGAAAATCACATAGAAGTGAGTGAAAGATGTATTCAACTTAGTTTTCAAATTCAAGCAGTGTACTACTTTTGCACAGTTCCACGTGACTGTTTCCTTAAAAGTGATTATTCAGCCCAGGAAAAACTCATAGAAGTGATTGAAATTTCAGTTCAAATTAGTTTTCAAAAGGCAGCAACATACGGCTTTCACAGAGTACCAAGTGACTGCTTTCAAAAAACTGATTTTTCAGCCCAGGAAAATCACATAGAAGTGAGTGAAAGCTCTATTCAACTTACTTTTCAATACAGAGCAACTTACTGCTTTTGCAGAGTTCCAAGTTACTATTTTGTAAAAACTGAATTTTCAGCCCAGGAAAACCACAAAGAAGTGAATGAAAGGTAAGGTCAACTTTGTTTTGAAAACAGAGCAAGATACTTCTTTTGCAGTGTTATAAGTGACTGTTGTAAGAAAAGTGATTTTTAAGCCACAGAAAAACACATAGTAATGAATGGATGCTCATTTCCACTTAGTATTCAAAACAGAACAACATATTTCTTTCACAGAGTTCCTAGTGACTGTTTTCCAAAAATTGATTTTTTCAGAACAGGAAAAATATAGAAGTGAATGAAAGCTCAGTTCATCTTAGTTTTCAAAATGGAACATCATACTCCTTATGCAGCATTCCAAATGACTGTTTTCCATAAAGTGATTTTACATCCCAGAAAAATCACTTAGAAGTGAATGAAAGCTCAGTTAAAATTAGTTATCAAAATGGAAGATCACACTGCTTTCACAGAGTCCCAAGGGACTGTTTTAAAAAAAGTGCATTTTCACCTGAATGAATCTAAGTACAACTTAGTTTTCAAAATGGAGCAAATACAACTTTCGCAGAGTTCCAAGTGACTGTTTTCAAAAAAGTGATTTTGCAACCAAGGCCAAACATAAAGAAGTGAATGAAAGCTTGGTTTAAATTAGTTTTCAAAATGGAGCAACATACTGCTTTCACTGAGATAAAAGTGACATTTTCAAAAAAGTGATTTTTCAGCCCATGAAAAACACATAGAAGTGAATGAAAGCTCAGTACCTCTTAGTATTCAAAACAGGGCAACAAACTGCTTTTGAAGAGTTCCAAGGGACTGTTTTCAAAAAAGTGTTCTAACAGCCCAGGAAAAACACACAGAAGAGAATGAAAGTTCACATCAACTTAGTTTTCAAACTGGAGCAACATACTGCTTTCGCAGGGTTTCAAGTGACTATTTTAAAAAAGTTATTTTTGGCCCAGGAAAATCATGTAGAAGTGAATGAATGCTCAGTTCAACTTACTTTTCAAAACGGAGCAACATAATGCTTTCACTGAGTTCCAAGTGACTTTTTCAAAAAAGTGATTTTTCAACCCAGGAAAAACACATAGAAGTGAATGAAAGCTCAGTTCAACTTAGTTTTCAAACCAGAACAATGTGCTGCTTTCACAGAGTTTCAAGTGACTGTTTTCAAAAAAGTGATTTTTCAGCCCAGGAAAAGCACAGAAAAGTAAATGAAATCTCAGATCAACTTAGTTTTCAAAATGAAGCAACATACTGCTTTCACAGTGATCCAAGTAACTGTTTTCAAAAATGCATTTTCAACCCTGGAAAACAGAAGTGAATGAAACTCAGTTTAACTTATTTTTCAAAATGGAGAAACATTCTGCTTTCACAAAGTCCCAAGTGAATATTTTCAAAAAAGTGACTTTTCAGCCCAGAAAAAAACACATAGAAGAGAATGAAAGCTCAGTGCAACTTAGTTTTCAAAATGGAGAAATATACAGCTTTTGCTGAATTCCAAGCGACTGTATTCAAAAAAGTGGCTTTTCACCCCTGGAGAAACACATAGAAGTAAGTTAAAGCTCAGTTCATCTTATTTTTAATATCAGAGAAATAGACTGCTTTCACAGAGTTCCAAGAGGCTGCTTACAAAAAAAGTGATTTTTCAGCCTAGGAAAAACTCATAGAAGTGAATGAAAGCTGAGTTCAACTTAGTTTTCAAAATGGAGCAAAATGTGGATTTTGCAGAGTTCCAAGTGACTGTTTTCAAAATAGTGATTTTTCAGCCCAGGAAAAACACATAAATGTGAATGAAACCTCAGCTCAACTTAGTATTCAAAATGGAGCAACATACTTCTTTCAGAGAGTTCCAATGACTGTTTTCAAACAAGGGATTTTTCAGCCAGGGAAAACACACAAAAGTGAATGAAAGCTCAGTTCAACTTAATTTTTAAAAGGGAGCAACAGATGGCTTTCAAAGAGATTCAAGTGAGTGTTTCCAAAAAAGTGATTTTTCAGCCCAGGAAAAAATATAGAAGTGAGTGAAAGCTAAGCTTCACTTAGTTTGCAAAACGGAGAATCAGTGCTTTCACAGAGTGCCAAGTGACAGTTTCCAAAAAAATGATTTTTCACCCCAGGAAAAACACATAGAAGTGAATGAATGTTCAGTTCAAATTAGTTTTCAAAATGGCACAAATATAACTTTCACAGAATCCCAAGTGAATGTTTTCAAAAAAGAAATTTTTCAGCCCAGATAAAACACATGGAAGTGAATGAAAAATCAGTTCAAGTTATTTTTCAAAACGGAGAAACATACTGGTTTTGCAGAGTTCCAAGTCACTGTTTAAAAAAAGTGATTTTCCAGCTGAGAAAATACACATAGAAATGAATGAAAGCTCAGTTCAAATTAACCTTCAAAACGGAGGAACATAATGCTTTTGAAGAGTTACAAGTGACTATTTTCAAAAAAGAGAATTCTCAGCCCAGGAAATCCAAACAGAAGTGAATTAAAGATCATTTCAACTTCATCTTTAAAAAGGAATAACAGACTGGTTTCACAAAGTTCCAAGTGACTGTTTTCAAAAAAGTGATTTTTAGGTCCAGGAAAATCACATATTATTGAATGAAATCTCAGTTCAACTTAGTTTTCAAAATGTGGCAAATACAACATTCACAGAATTCAAAGTGACTGTTTTCAAAAAAGTGATTTTTCAGAACAGGAAAAGACATAGAAGTAAATGAAAGCTCAATACAGCTTAGCTCTCAAAACAGAGCAACATACTGCTTTCACAGTGTTCCAACTGCCTCTTTACAAAAAAGTGATTTTTCACCCCAGGAAAAACACATAGATCTGAATGAAAGCTGAGTTCAACTTAGTTTTCAAAAGGGAGCAACATACTGGTTTCACTGGGTTTCAAGTGACTGTTTTCAAAAAGGTGACTTTTTAGCCCAGGAAAACACATAGACATGAATGAAAGTTCAGTTCAACTTAGTTTTCAAAACAGAGCATCAAACAGCTTTTGCAGTGTTCCAAGTGAATGCTTTCAAAAAAGTGTTTTTTGAGCCCAGGATAAACACATAGACATGAATGAAATCTCATTTAAACTAACTTTTCAAAATGGAGCACCATACAGCTTTCACAGAGTTCCAAGTAACTGTTTTCCAAAAGGTTATTTTTCAGCCTAGGAAAAACACATAGAAGTGAACAAAAGCCCAGTTCTACATATGTTCCAAAAGGAGCAACATACTGCTTTTGCAGAATTCCAAGTGACGGTTTTAAAAAAAGTGGTTTTTCAGCCCAGGAAAAACACATAGAAATGAATGAATTCTCAGTTCAACTTAACTCTCAAAATGGACAAAAATACTGCTTTTGCAGTGTTCCAAGTGACTCTTTCAGAAAAGTGATATTTCAGACTAGGAATCACATAGATGTGAAAGAAAGTTCAGTTCAACTTAGTTTTCCAAAAGGAGCAATATACTGCTTTTGCAGAGTCCCTAGTGACTGTTGTAAAAAAAAAAGCAATTTTTCAGCCCAGGAAAAACACATAGAAGTGAATGAAAGCTCAGTTCAACTTAGTTTTGAAAGTGGAGCAACAAAAACTGCTTTCACAGAGTCCGAGTGACTATTTCCAAAAAAATTGATTTTTCAGACAAGGAAAAACAAACAGAAGTGAATTAAAGCTCGTCAACTTAATTTTTAAAACAGAGCAGCATATTGCTTTTGAAGAGTTTGAACTGACTGTTTTAAAAAAAAGTGATTTTGGGTCCCATGGTAAACACATAGAAGGGAAAGAAAGTTCAGTTCAACTTATATTTCCAAAAGGAGCAACATACTGCTTTCACAGAGTTCCAGTGACTGTTTTCAAAACAGTGATTTTTCAACCTAGGAAAAATGCACAGAAGTGAATGAAAGCTCAATTCCACTTAATATTTAAGACAGAGCAACAGATTGCTTTTGCAGAGTTCCAATTGAGTGTTTCCAAAAAGTGATTTTTCAGCCGAGGGAAACACATAGACATGAAAGAAAGCTCAGTTCAAATTGGATTTCAAAATTGAGCAACAGAGTGCTTTTGCAGATTGCCAAGTATCTTTTTTCAAAAAAAGTGATTTCTAAGCCAAGGAAAATCACATAGAAGTGAAAGAAAGCTTACTTCAAGTATGTTTCAAAAACAGAGCAAAATAATTTTTACACAGACTTACAAGTGACTGTTTTCTAAAAATTGATTTTTTCAGCACAGGAAAATTGCATAAAATTTAACGAAAGCTCAGTTCAACTTAGTTTTCAAAATGCAGCAACATACTGGTTTTGGAGTGTTCCAAGTGACTGTTTTCAAAAAAGTGATTGTGCAGCCCAGGAAAATCACACAGAAGTGAATGAAAGCTCAGTTCAACTTAGTTTTCAAAATGGAGCAACAGACTGTTCTCGCAGATTTCCAAGAGACTGTTTTCAAAACAGTGATTTATCAGCCCAGGAAAATCATATAGAAGTGAATGAAAGATAAGTTCAACTTAGTATTCAAAAAGGAGCAACAATTGCTTTCACAGAGTTCCAAGTGACTGTTTTCAAAAAAGGGATTTTTCAGCCCAAGGAAAACATATAGAAGTGAATGAATGCTTAACTCTACTTAGTTTTCAAAATAGAGCAGCAGACTGCCTCCACGGACTTCCAAGTGACTCTGTCCAAAAAAAGATGTTTTCCCAGCAAAATAACATAGAAGTGATAGAAAGTTAAAATCAACAGTTTTCAAAATGGAGCAACAGATTTGTTTCACAGAGTTCCAAGTGACTGTTTAGAAAACAGTGATTTTTCAGCCCAAGAAAAACACATAGAAGTGAATATGCTCACTTCAACTCAGTTTTCAAAACAGAGCAACATACTGCTTTCACAGATTTCCAAGTGACTGTTTTCAAAAAAGTGATTTTACAGCCCAGGAAATACACATAGAAGTAAATGAAAGCTCAGTTCAACTTACTTTTCAAAATGGAGCAAATTCAACTTTCACTGAATCAAAGTGTCTTTTTTGAAAAAGTGATGTTTCAGCCAAAGGAAAAACACATAGAATTGAATGAAAGCTCCCATCAACTTAGTTTTCAAAATGGAGAAACATACTGCTTCCAGAGATTTCCAAGTGATGGTTTTCAAAAAAAGGGTTTTTTCAGCCCAGGAAAAACACATAGAAGTAAATGAATGTTCAGTTCATGTTAGATTTCAAAATGCAGCAAAATACTTCTTTCACAGAATTGAATTGACTGTATTCAATAAAGGGGTTTTTCAACACAAGGAAACACAGAAGTGAATGAAAGCTCAGTTCAAGTTAGTTTTCAAAATGCAGCAACATACTTCTTTCACAGAGTTCCAAGTGACTATTTTAAAAAAACTCACATTTAACACCAGGAAAACCACAAAGAAGTGAATGAAAGATCAGTTCAACTTAGTTTTCAAAATAGAGCAAAATACTGCTTTCCCAGATTTCCACGTGACTGTTTTCAAAAACTGATTTTACAGACCAGGAAAAACACATAGAAGTGAATGAAATCACAGTTCAACTTAGGTTTCAAAATGGAGCAACATGCTGCTTTCAAAGAGTTCCAAGTGACTGTTTTCAAAAAAGTGACTTTTCAGCCCAGGTAAAACACATAGAAGTGAATGAATGCTCACTTCATCTTAGTTTTCAAAACCGAGCAACATACTGCTTTTGCAGACTTCCAAGAGCCTGTTTTCAAAAAAGTGATCTCACAGCCCAGGAAATACAAATAGAAGTGAATGAAATCTCAGTACAACTTACTTTTCAATATGGAGCAAATACAAATACAACAGATTTCCAAGGGTCTTTTCCAAAAAAGGATGTTTTTGTACAGGAAAACACATAGAAGTGAATGACAGCTCACTTCAACTTAGTTTTCAAAACAGAGCAACATACTGCCTCCACAGATTTCCAAGTGACTGTTTTCAAAAAGGTGATTTTTGAGCATAGGAAAAACACATAGAAGTGAGCAAAAAATCAGTTCAACTTAATTTACAAAATGGGGCAACATACTGCTTTTGCAGAGTTCCAAGGGATGGTTTTCAAAAAGATGATTTGGCAGCCCGGTAAAAACACATAGAAGTAAATGAAAGCTCAGTTCACCTCAGTTTTCAAAACAGAGCAAAGTACTTCTTTTGCAGAATTTGAAGTGAGTGTTTTCAATAAAGGGGTTTTTCAGCACAAGGAAAATATATGGAAGTGAATGAAAGTTCAGTTCAGTTCAGTTATGAATAAAGAGCAACATACTGCTTTCAAAGACTTCCAAGTGACTACTTTAAAAAAGTGATTTGTCAGATCAGAAAAAAACACATAGGACTGAATGAAAGTTCTGTTCAACTTAGTTTTCAAAATGGAGCAACACACTGCTTTTGCAATGTTCCAAGTGACTGTTTTCAAAAAAGTGATTTTACAGCCCAGGAGAAACACACAGAAGTGAATGAAATCTCATTTCAATTTAACTTAAAAACGGAGCAACATACTGCTTTCAGAGAGAGGAAAGCGATTGTTCTCATAAAAGTTATTTTTCAGTTCAGGGAAAACACATAGAAGTGAATGTAAGCTCAGTTAAACTTAGTTTTCAAAATGGAGCAACATAAGCTTTTGCAGAGTTCCAAGTGACTGTTTTCAAAAAAGTAACTTTTCAGCCCAGGAAAATCACACAGAGTTGAAAAATTGATTTTTAAACCCAGATAAACCACATAGAAGTGAATAAAATCTCAGTTCAATTTAGTTTTCAAAAAAGAGCAAATACAACTTTAACAGAGTGTCAAGAATCTGTTTTCAATAAAGTGATTTTACAACCAAAGAAAAACACATGGAAGTGAAAGTTCAGTTCAACTTAGTTTTCAAATGGAGCAACATACTGCTTTTGCAGAGTTCAAACATACCATGTTCATGGATTGGAAGACTAAATATAGTTAAGATGGCAATTTTACCTAAAATGATTTACAGATTCAATGCAATACCAATTCAAATCCCAACAACTTACTTTACAGAAATAGAAAAACCAATAACTAAATTTATTTGGAAGGGTAAGTTGCCCCAAATAGCCAAAAATATCTTGAGAAAGAGGAAAGAAGTGGGAGGTCTTACACTACCTGACTTTGAAGCATATTACAAAGCTACAGTGCTCAAAACAGCATGCTACTGGCATAAGGACAGATATACTGATCAATGGAATCAAATTGAGTGTTCAGAAGTAGATCCTCACATCTATGGACAACTGATCTTTGATAAGGCAGTGAAGCTGAAGTAACTGGGAAAGAGCAGCCTGTTCAATAAATGGTGTTTGGAGAACTGGATATCCATTTCCAAAAGAATGAAAGAGGATGTCCAACTCACACCTTATGCCAAAATTAACTCAAAGTGGATCAAAGACCTAAACATTAGCACCAAGACCATAAAACTCTTAGAAGAAAATGTAGGGCAATATCTTAAAGATCTTGTGATAGGAGATGGTTTCTCAGACCTCACACCCAAGGTGTGAGCAATCAAAGAACAAATAGAGAAATGGGATCTCCTCAAAATTAAACACTTTTGTACATCAAAGGGCTTTGTCAGAAAAGTTAAAAGGCAACCTACACAATGGGAGATGATATTTGGAAACCACATATCAGGTAAGGGTTTAATATTCTGAATATATAAAAGAATCCTGCATCTCAATAACAGAAAGACAAACAATTCAATTAAAAATGGGCAAAAGACATGAACAGACATTTTTCTGAAGAGGAAATACAAATGGCTCAAAAGCATATGAAAAAATGCTCAACTTCACTGGCTATTAAGGAAATGCAAATCAAAACCACAATAAGATATCATCTCACACCTACAAGAATGGCCATTATCCAAAAAACAGAAAATGACAAGTGCTGGAGAGGATGTGGAGAAATAGGCACACTTATTCATTGTTGGTGGGAATGTAGAATGGTGCAACCACTCTGGAAGACAGTGTGGAGGTTCCTCAGGAAGCTAAATATAGATTTGCCATATGACCCAGCTATTCCATTGCTAGGTATATACTCAGAGGAACTGAAACTTAAGACACAAACAGACATTTGTAAACTGATGTTTATTGCAGCATTATTCACAATTACCAAGAGATGGAAACAGCCCAAATGTCCATCAAAAGACGAGTGGATAAACAAACTGTGGTATATACATGATGGAATATTATGCAGCTCTAAGACAGAACAAAGACATGGATCATGTAATAATGTGGATGAACCTTGAGGACATTATGTTGAGTGAAGTTAGCCAGAAACAAAAGGACAGATTCTGTACGGTCTCACTAATAAGAACAGACATTAATGAACAAACTTTGGGAGTAAGAAGCTGACAACACAGGTAACCAGGAGATAGAAAGAGGGCAGAGATTAGCCATTTGATGCTGAAGGACTACAGAATGTTTAGGATTGATTGCATAGATCCAGAAATAGATAGCATAATGCTGTGTGTTGGTAGCAAAGTATTGTAAGTACATGGAACAAAGATGTCTGTGAGTAAAGCTGAAAGAGGTGGGATAGGAGAATGTGTGACACCAGAGGGAAAGATAGATGATAAAGACTGGGAATGTATAACTTGGCAAAAACTGGAGTGGCCAATGACTATTACTAAATATACATATATAAAAATATTTTGCATGTGGGAAAGCAAATGAATGTCAAACATGTAGAGAGTTGAAAAGGGGATGGTATTCAGGAAAAAATATAATCAAAGCAAACTGGAGTCTATGGTCACCAGTAACATTGTAATATACCTCCATTAAATGTAACAAAGGCAATATGCCAATGCTAAATGTATATGAGAAGGGGAGAAGGGGATATAGGAGAGGAATATGGGATTCTTGGTAGTGGTGTTATTTGCTATCCTTACTAGTATATGGTATTGTATGATGTTATTTTTCTTTTTATCATGTTTTTCTTACTGCTAAAAAAACAATTTTCCTTGTAGTAATCAATATGTTCAAGTGCTAAATGTACAACTTTATGATGATATCATGAACAACTGATTGTACACTGTGGATAAATGTATGGTATGTGAATATAACTCTATAAAATTGTAGGAATATATATATATAAAGTCGTGAAAGTGTTGGAAACATGGTGAGAGGGATGATGCCTCACCAATATGGACTAACTACAATGTGTAAACTCAGAACTGAATCTTAGAACATAGCCTAACATGGACATAACAATTGTAATCATCCCTAGATTGTAAGCTCTTACAGCAGTTAACTCTATCCCTGAATTGTATTGCTTATCTCTTAACTTTGAGGTGCTCATCCCCTAGAATATAACCTGATTGGTCTCTGGAAAAATGCATATCTCTGAGACACCTGAAACTCAGAGCTAGAGCTTGGCAGATATGAATGTCAGTATTAGTGCATACAGCCAAGTGAAAAAAAAGCTGAAAAAGAGCCCAGACTTCAATTAGTGATATGAATGAAGCAGGTCTGGTTAAGACCAGGGCAAGCCAGACCAAAGGGTAAAGGTTGAAACTGATTCTGTTTTAAAACTTCAACTTTCATATGAGACCAACGGAATAGATATCTATTTGGTACAGGATCTAAATTTTCTAAATGGTACAATTCTACAGTTGATTTGTTCAAACACCAAAATTGCATAGAACTTTGAATAGGAAGTGAGATACGGTAGGTTAGTATAGGCTGGAGTGAAATAGTGACACATCCCAGAGTAATTTGGGATCCCCGAGGATCTGGGGGAAGGTGCGGATGTGTTGGACATCCTCACCTGGACTGGTGTTGATGTTGTCACAAACATTGGCACTGGTGGTTTGATGTGCTGAGCCCTCGAGCATGGGACTTGCCCTTATGAAGCTCATTACCACAAAGGAGAGTCTAAACTTGCATGTAATGGTGCCTAAGAGTCTCCCCCTGAGTACCTTTTTGTTGCTCAGATTGGCCCTCTCTCTCTCTAACTGAGCCATCTCGACAGGTGAACTCGCTGCCCTCCCCTCTACATGAGACCCGACTCCCAGGGGTGTAAATCTCCCTGGCAACACAGATTATGACTCCCAGGGATGAATGTGGACCCGGCATCATGGGACTGAGAGTATCTTCTTGACCAAAAGGGGGATGCAAAATGAGATGAAATAGTTTCAGTGGCTGAGAGATTCCAAATGGAGTCGAGAGGTCACTCTGGTGGACATTCTTATGCACTATATAGATAACACCTCTTAGGCTTTAATGTATTGGAATAGCTAGAAGTAAATACCTGAAACTACCAAACTCCACCCCAGCAGTCTGGACTCCTGAAGACAATTATATAATAATGTGGATTACAAGGGGTGACAGTGTGATTGTGAAGACCTTGTGGATCACACCCCCTTCATCTAGTGTATGGATGAGTGGAGAAATGGGGATAAAAACTAAAGGACAAATGGGGTGGGATGGGGGGATGATTCTGGGTGTTTTTTTTCACTTTTATTTTTTATCTTGTTCTGGTTCTTTCTGATGTAAGGAAAATGTTCAGAGATAGACTGTGGTGATGAACACATTACTATGTTATCAAACTGTGGACAATGGATTATATATCATGGATGATTGTATGGTGTGTGAATGTATTTCAATAAAACTGAATTTAATAAAAAAAAAAAAAAAGAGGAACCATAGTCTGGATGTATAGCTTGATTTGGTGCATGATAGGATGGGAGGCAGAGAGAGAAGGGAGAGAAAAGATGAGATAAGAAGAAAGATTTGTTCAATACTTAGAAGTGGATCATCACAAGTAAACTAATTGTGTACTTATGGCATACTTAAAGCATACTTA
>KN192300.1:418001-466929 GCA_000164785.2 Choloepus hoffmanni | reverse complement strand
TTTTTCACTTTTATTTTTTATTCTTGTTCTGGTTCTTTCTGATGTAAGGAAAATGTTCAGAGATAGATTGTGGTGATGAATGCAAAACTATGTTATCATACTGTGGACAGTGGATTGTATATCATGGATGATTGTATGGTGTGTGAATGTATTTCAATAAAACTGAATTTAATTAAAAAAAACTGAGCATGATACTCCTTTCACAGAGTTCCAACTGATTATTTTCAAAAAAAGTGATTTTTCAGAACAGCAAAATCACATGGAAGTGAAAAGAGTTTGCAAAATGATGCAAAATGCACTTTTCACAGCATGACAAGGGACTGTTTTCAAAAAGTGATTTTTCAGCCCAAGAAAATACTTAGTAATGAATGGAAGCTGCATTCAGCTTACATTTCAAAACCAAGAAACGTACTGATTTCACAGATTTCCATGTGATTGTTTTCAAAAATTGATTTTTCAGCCCAGGAAAATCTCATAGAAGTGAATGAAAGCTGTATTTAGCTTAGTTTTCAAAAGTCAGCACCATACTGCTTTCACATAGTTCAAAGTGACTGTTTTCAAAAAAGTTATCTTTCAGCCAGGGAAAATCACACAGAATTTAATGAAAGCTGTATTCAGCTTAGATTTCAAATGGAGCAACGTACTGTTTTCATGGAATTCCAAGTGGCTGTTTTCAAATAGTGATTTTTCAGCCCAGGAAAATCATGTCAGAGTGAATGAAAGCTGCAATCAGCTTAGTTTTCAAAACGGGAAAACATTCTGCTTTCACACAGGTCCAAGTGACTGTTTTCAAAAAAGGAGTTTTTGAGCCTAAGAGAATCATATATCAACATACTGCTTTAGCAGAGATTGAAGTGTGTGTTTCCAATTAAGTGCTTTTTGAGCACAGGGAAATCACATTGAAGTGAATGAATGCTGTATTCATTTTAGTTTTCAAATCTGAGCATCATAATGCTTTTGTAGAGTTCCAAGTTAGTTTCCATAAAAGTGCTTTTTAGCACAGAGAAAATCATACAGATGTGAATGAAACCTGTGTTCAGCTTAGTTTGCAAAACAGAACAACATACTGCTTTCACACATTTCCAAGTGACTCTTTTCAAAAAAGTGATTTTTCATCCAAGGAAAATCACAAAGAATTGAATGAAAGCTATATTCTGTTTAGTCTTCAAAATGAAGCAACACACAGCTTTCACTGAGTTCCAAAGGAATGTTTCATAAAACTAATTTTTCAGTCCAAGAAAATGACATAGAAGTGAATGAAAGCTGAATTCAGCTTAGATTTCAAAAGAGAGCAACATACTGCTTTCGCAGACTTCCAAGTTAGTGTTTTCAAATAAGAGATTTTTCAGTCCATGAAAATCACATAGAAGTGAAAGAAAGGTGTATTAAGCTTAGTTTTCAAAACACAGCAGCATACTGCTTTCACAGAGTTCCAACTGATAGTTTTCAAACAAGTGATTTTTCAATCCAGGAAAATCACATAGAAGTGAATAAAAGCTGTATTCAGCTTAGTTTTAAATATGGAGCAAGGTACTGCTTTGACAGAATTCCAAATGAGTGTTCTCAAAAAAGTGATTTTACAGCTCTGTAAAGTCACATAGACATGAATAAAAGCTGGAGTCAGCATAGTTTTCAAACTGAGCAACATACAATTTTTGCAGAATTCCAAGTAACTCTTTTCAACACTGATTCTTCAGCCCAGCAAAATCACATAGATGTGAATGAAAGCTGTATTCAGCTTGGTTTTCAAAAGAGAGCAACATACTTCTTCCACAGTGTTACAAGTCACTGTTTTTTAAAAAAAAAGTGGTTTTTCAGCCCAGGAATATCACATAGAACTTAATGAAAGCTGTATTCAGCGTGCTTTTCAAAATGAAGCAACTTACTGATTTAGCAGAGTTCCATGTGACTGTTTTCAAAACAGTGAATTTTCAGCCCAGGAAAATCACATAGAAGTGAATGAAAGCTGCATTTAGCTTAGTTTTCAAAATGCAGCAACATACTGCTTTCACATAATTCAAAGTGAATGTTTTCAAAAAGTAATTTTTCAGGACACAAAAATCACATAGAATTCAATGAAAGCTGTATTCAGCTTAGTTCTCAAAGGAAACATCACACTGCTTTCACAGAAATCCAAGTGACTGTTTTCAAAAAGTGAGTTTCCAGACCAGCAAAATCTCAAAGTGGTGAATGAAAGCAGTATTTAGCTTAGATTTCAAAATAGAGTGGCATACTGCTCTCACAGAATTCCAAGTGACTGTTTTCAAATAAGAGATTTTTCAGCCAACAAATATCACATACAAGTGAAAGAAAGATGTATTCTTCTTAGTTTTCAAAACAGAGCAACACACTGCTTTTGCAAACTTCCAACTGATTGTTTTCAAAAAAGATTTTCAGCCAGGAAAATCATGAAGAAGTGAATGAAAGCTGTATTCAGCTTAGTTTTCAAAAAGGTGCAAAATATGCTATTGCAGTTTTCCAAGAGAATGTTTCCAAAAAAGTGATTTTTCAGTGCAGCAAAATCACACAGAATTAAATGGAAGCTGTAGTCAGCATAGTTTTCAAAATGGAGCAAGATACTGCTTTCACAGATTTACCAGTGACTGTTCTCAAAAAAGTGATTTTTCAGCAAAGGCAGATCACATAAAGTTGAATTGAACTGTTTTCAGCTTAGTTTTGAAAACGGAGCAACATACTGTTTTAACTGAGGTGAAAGGGACTGTTGTAAAAGAAGTGATTTTATGGCCCAGGAAAATCACAGAGAAGTGAATGAAAGCTGTATTCAGATTAGATTTCAAGACAGAATGACATAATGCTTTTACAGAATTCCAAGTTACTGTTTTCAAATAACAGATTTTTCAGTCCACAAACATCACATACAACTGAAAGAATGCTGTATTCAGCTTAGTTTTAAAAACTGAGCAAAGATACTGCTTTCGTAGAATTCCAAATGACTGTTTTCAAAATAATGATTTTTAAGCTCAGGAAAATCACAGACATGAATGAAAGCTGCATTCAACTTTGTTTTAAAAATGGAACGACGTAGTTCTTTTGCAGAGTTCCAACTGACTGTTTTAAAAAAAGTGACTTTTCATCCCACGAAAGTCACATAGAAGTGAATGAAAGCTGGATTCACCTTAGTTTAAAAATGAAGCAAAATATGGCTTTTGCAGAATTCCAAATGACTTTTTTACAAAAAAACTGATTTTTCGGCCCAGGAATATCACATAGCAAAATACTGCTTTAACAGAGGTCGAAGAAATTGTTTTCAGAAAAATGATTTCTAAGCACAGGAAAATCACATTGAAGTGAATGAATGCTATATTCATTTGATTATTCCAAATGGAGCAACAAACTGCTTTTGCAGAGTTCCAACTGACTGTTCTAAAAAAGTGATATTTCAGCTTAGGAAAATCACATAGATGTGAATTAAAGCTGTATTTAGCTTAGTATTCAAAATGGAGCAATGTACACTTTTTGCAGAGTTCCATATGACTGTTTTCAAAAAAAGTGATTTTTCAGCAAAGGAAAATCACATAGAAGTGAATGAAAGCCGTATTAAGCTTAGATTTCAAAACAGAGTGACATACTGCTCTACAGAATTCCACGTGACTGTTTTCAAACAGAGATTTTTCAACCAGGAAAAACACATGGAAGTGAATGAAAGCTGTATACAGCTCATTTTCCAAAAAGGGGCAACATTCTGCTTTCACAGAGCTCCAAGTCACTGTTTTCAAAAAAGTGGTTATACAGCCCAGGAAAATCACATAGATGTGAATGAAAGCTGTATTCAGCTTAGTTTTCAAAATGGAGCCACATACTACTTTCACAGAATTTCAAGTACCTGTTTCCAAAAAAGTGATTTTTCTGCCCAGGAAAATCACAGGGAAGTGAATGAAAGCTGGATTCAGCTTAGTTTCAAAACATAGCAACATACAGCTTTCACAGAATTACAAATGGCTGTTTTCAAAAAAGTGATTTTTCAGCCCATGAAAATCACATAGTACTAAATGAAAGCTGTATTCAGCTTAGTTTTCAAAACAGAAAAACATACTGCTTTCTCACAGTTCAAGTGACTGCTTTCAAAAAAGGGTTTTTTTCAGCCAAGGAATATCACATTCCTGCTTTAGAAGGGGTGGAAGTGGAGTGTTTTCAATAAAGTGATTTTTCAGCACAGGAAAATCACATTGAATTGAAAGACTGCTGTATTCATATTAGTTTTCAAAATGGAGCAACAAACTGGCTTTGCAAAGTTCTAAGACACTATTTTCAAAAAAGTGATTTCTCAGCCCAGGAAAATCTCATAGAAGTAAATGAAAACTGGATTCAGCTTAGTTTCCAAATGTAACAAGATACAAATTTTCCAGAATTCCAAGTGACTGTTTTCAAAAAAATGATTTTTCATCCCATGAAAATCACATAGATGTGAATGAAAGCTGTCTTCAGCTTAGTTTTCAAAATGAAGCAACATACTGCTTACACTGTGTTACAAGACACTGTTAAAAAAATGGATTTTCAGCCCAGGAAAATCACATGGAAGTGAATGGAATCTTTATTCAGCTTAGTTTTCAAAACAGAGCAACATACTCCTTTCACTGGGTTCTTAGGGACTGTTTCAAACAACTGATTTTTCAGAACAGGAAAATCACATAAAGGTCAATAAAAGTTGTATTCAGTTCAGTTTTCAAAAAGGAGCTAAATACAGCTTCTGCTGTGTGCCAAGTGACTGTTTTCAAACAAGTGATTTTTCAGCCCAACAAAATCACACAGAAGAGAATGAAAGCTATATTGAGCTTGGTTTTCAAAATTCAGCAACATATTGCTTTTGCATAGTTCAAAGTGACTATTTTCAGAAAACTTCATTTTCAGACCAGTAAAATCACGTAGGAGGAAATGAGAACTGTATTCAGCTTAGTTTTCAAAAGGGAACAACGTGCTGCTTTCACACAGTTCCAAGTGACTTTTTTCAATAAAGGTATATTTCAGCCAAGGAAAATTTAGTGGAGATTGAAGTGTGTGCTTTCAATAAAGTGATTTTTCAGCACAGGGAAATCACATCAAAGTGAATGAATGCTGTATTCAACTTAGATTTCAAAACAGAGTGACATAATGCTTTGGCAGAATTCCAAGTTACTATTTTAAAATAAGAGATTTTTCAGCCCACAAAAATCACATACAAGTGAAAGAATGCTGCATTCAGCTTAGTTTTCAAAACAAAGCAGCATACTGCTTTCACAGTGTTCCACCTGACTGTTTTTAAAAAAGTGATTTTTCACCCCAGGAAAATTACATAGAAGTGAATGAAAGCTCTATTCAACTTAGTTTTCAAAATGGAGCAAGATGCTGCTTTCACAGAATTCTAAATGACTATTTTCAAAAAAGTGCTTTTTCAGCTCAGGAAAATCACATAGAAGTGAATGAAAGCTGTATTCAGATTAATTTTCAAAACGAAGAAACATAATGATTTCACAGTGTTACAAGTCACTGTTTTCAAAAAAGTAGATTTTCAGCCCATGAAAATCACATGGAAGTGAATGAAAGCTGTAATCAGCTTAGTTTTCAAAACGGAGCAACATACACCTTTCACCAGGTTTCAAAGGACTGTTTAAAAAACTGATTTTTCAGAACAGGAAAATCATATAGAAGTGAATAAAAGTTGTATTCAGCTCAGTTTTCTAAATGGAGTTAAATACAGCTTATGCAGCATGCCAAGTGACTGTTTTCAAAAAAGTTATTTTTTAGCCCAGAAAAATCACATAGATATGAATCAAAGCTATATTCAGCTTAGTCTTCCAAATGGAGCAATATACTGCTTTCACAGAATTCCAAGTGACTGTTTCTAAAAAGTGTTTTCTCAGCCTTGGAAAATCACATAGAAGGGAATGAAAGCTGTATTCACCTTAGTTTTCAAAACAGAGCAACGTACTGATTTTGCAGGTTTCCATGTGATTGTTTTCACAAAAGTGATTTTTCAGCCCAGGAAAATCACATAGGAGTGAATTAAAGGTGTATTCAGCTTATTTTTCAAAATGTAGCCACATACTGCTTTCACATAGTTCAAAGAAACTGTTTTCAAAAACGTTATTTTTCAGCCCAGGAAAATCACATAGAATTCAATGAAAGCTGTAATCAGATCAGATTTCAAATGGAGCAACAATGTGCTTTCACAGAAATCCAAGTGACTGTATTAAAAAAAAGTGATTTTTCATCCCAGGAGAACCACCAAGGAGAGAATGAAAGCTATATTCAGCTAAGTTTTCAAAATGGAACAATTTAATGCTTTCACACAATTCCAAGTGACTGTTTTAAAAAAAGTGATTTCTCAGCCAAGGAAAATCACATAGCAACATACTGCTTTATCAGAGGTCAACCTGAGTGTTTACAATAAAGTGATTTTTCAGCACAGGAAAATCACATTGAAGTGAATGAATGCTGTATTCATTTTACTTTTCATATCCAAACGTCACACTGCTTTCACAGATTTCCAAGATACTCTTCAAAAAAGTGTTTTTTCAGCACAGGAAAATCATATAGAAGTGAATGAAAGATGTATTCATCTTAGTTTGCAAAATGGAACAACATACAGCTTTCACACTGTTCCAAGTGAATATTTTCAAAAAAGTGACTTTTCATCCCAGGAAATTCACAAAGAAGTGAATGAAATCTGGATTCATCTTAGTTTTCTCAACATAGCAACATACAGCTTTCACAGAATTCCAAGTGACTGCCTTCAAAAAAGTGATTTTTCAGCGCATAAAAATCACATAGAAGTGAATGAAAGCTGTATTCAGCTTTGTTTTCAAAATGGAGCAACATACTACGTTTGCAATGTTCCAACTGACTGTTTTAAAAAAGTGATTTTTCAGCTGAGAAAAGTCACATAGAAGTGAATGAAAGCTGTATTCATCTTAGTTTTAAAAATGGAGCAAGATACTGCTTTCACAGAATTCCAAATGACTGTTTTCAAAAAAGGGATTCTTCAGTTCAGGAAAACCACATAGATGTGAATGAAAGCTGTATTCAGCACTGTTTTAAAAATGGAAAAACAAAATGATTTCACAGTGTTACAAGACACTTTTTTCATAAAAGTGGTTTTTCAGCCCAGGAAAATCACATAGAACTGAATGAAAGCTGTATACAGCTTAGTTTTCAAAAAGGAACAACTTACTGATATAGCACAGTTCCAAGTGACTGTTTTCAAAAAACTGGTTTTTCTGCCCAGGAAAATCACATAGCAACATACTGCTTTAACAGAGGTTAAAGAAATTGTTTTCATAAAAATGATTTTTCAGCACAGGAAAATCAAAATGAAGTGAATGAATGCTATATTCATTTGATTACTCAAAATGGAGCACATACTGCTTTCACAGAGTTCCAACTGACTGTTTTGGATAAACTGATTTTTCAGCTTAGGAAAATCACATAGAAGTGAATGAAAGCTGTATCCAGTTTAGTTTTAAAAACTGAACAACATACTGCTTTCTCAGAGTTCCAATTAACTGTTTCCTAAAAAGTGATTTTTCAGCCCAAGAAAATCACATAGATGTGAATGAAAGCTGCATTCAGCTTAGTTTTCAAAATGGAACAACATACTGCTTTCACAGTTTTACAAACCACTGTTTTCAAAAAAGCAGCTTTTCAGCCCAGGAAAATCATGTAGAAGTGAATGAAAGCTGTATTAAGCTTAGTTTTGAAAATGAAGGAACATACACCTTTTGCCAATTTCCAAGGGATTGTTTCAAAAAACAGATTTTTCAGAACAGGAAAATCACATAGAAGTGAATAAAAGTCTTCAACCCAGTTTTCAAAACGGAACTAAATACAGTTTTCACAGAGTGCCAAGTGACTGTTTTCAATAAAGTGATTTTTCAGCCCAGGAAAATCACATAGAAATGAATGAAAGCTGTATTCAGCTTAGTTTTCAAAATGGAGCAACGTACTGATTTCACACAGTACCATATGTCTGTTTTCAAAAAGTGATTTTTGAGCAAAGAAGGATCACACATAGGTGAACTGAACTGTTTTCAGCTTAGTTTTCAAAATGGAGCTACATACTATTTTAGCAGAGGTGAAAGGGTCTGCTGTCAAAAAAGTGATTTTTCAGCCCAGGAAAATCACATAGAGGTGAATGAAAGCTGTATTCTGCTTAGATTTCAAAACAGAGTGACATACTGCTTTTGCACAATTCCAAGTTAACTGTTTTCAAATAAGAGATATTTCAGCCCAAGAAAATCACATGCAAGTGAAAGAATGCTTTGTACAGATAAATTTTCAAAATGAAGCAACATACTACTTTCACAGAGTTTAAACTGTTTACAAAAAAGTGATTTTTCAGCTCAGGAAAATCACATAGAAGTGAATGAATACTGGATTCAGCTTATTTTTCAAAACGTATCAACATACAACTTTTGCAGAATTCCATGTGACTGTTTTCAATAAAGTGATTATTCAGCCCAAGAAAATCACTTAAATGTGAATAAAAGCTATATTCAGCTTAGTTTTCAAAATGGAGCAACATACTCCTTTCACCAGGTTCCAAGGGACTGTTTCAAATAACTGATTTTTCAGAACAGGAAAATCAGAAAGAAGTGAATAAAATTTGCATTCAGCTCAGTTTCCAAAAAGGAGCTAAATTACTGTTTTCAAAAAAGTTATATTTCAGCCCAGGAAAATAAAATAGAATTCAATGAAAGCTGTATTCAGCTTAGTTTTCAAATGGAGCAACATATTGCTTTCACTGAATTCCAATTGACTATTTTCAAAAAGTTATTTTTCAGAAAATCACGTAGAAGTGAATGAAAGCTAGAATAGGCTTAGTTTTCAAAACATAGCAACATACAGCTTTCACAGAATTGCAAATGACTGTTTTTGAAAAAGTGATTTTTCAGTCCAGGAAAATCACATAATAGTGAATGAAAACTGTATAAAGCTTAGTTTTCAATATGGATCAATATACTTCTTTCGAACAGTTACAAGTGACTGTTTCCAACAAGTGATTTTCAGCCAAGCAATATCACAGAACAACATACTGCTTTAGCAGAGGTCGAAGTGAGTGTTTTCAATAAAGTGATTTTTCAGCACAGGAAAATCACATTACAGTGAATAAATCCTCTATTCATTTTTGTTTTCAAATCCGAGCATCATATTTCTTTCAAAGAGTTCCAAGTTCCTGTTTTCAAAAAAGTGTTTTTTCTGCACAGGAAAATCATATAGAAGTGAATGAAAGCTGTTTTCAGCTTAGTTTGCAAAATGTAACAACATACTGCTTACACAGTTCCAAGTGATTGTTTTCAAAAGTGATTTTTCATCCCAGGAAAATCATACAGAAGTGAATGATAGCTGGATTCATCTTAGTTTTCATAAAGTGATTTTTCATCCCAGGAAAATCATACAGAAGTGAATGATAGCTGGATTCATCTTAGTTTTCATAATGTAGTTTTCATAATGTAGTTTTTCATAATGTAGTTTTCAGCTTTTGCAGAATTCCAAGTGACTATTTTCAAAAAAGTGATTTTTCAGCCCAGGAAAATGTCAACGTAGTGAATGAAAGCTGTATTCAGCTTAGACTTCAAAACAGAGTGACATACTTCTCTCACAGAATTCCAAGTTACTGTTTTCAAATGAGAGATCTTTCAGCCCACGAAAGTCTCATACAAGTGAAAGAAAGCTATATCCAACTTAGTTTTCAAAAGGGAGCAACATACTGCTTTCACAGAGTTCCAATTGACTGTTTTCAAAAAAGTGATTTTTCAGCCCAGGAAAATCACATAGAGGTGAATGAGAACTGTATTCAGCTTGGTTTTAAAAACAGAGCAATATATTGCTTTCATAGAATTCCAAATGACTGTTCAAAATAGTGATTTCTCAGCTCAGGAAAATCACAAAGACATGAATAAAAGCTGTATTCAGCTTTGTTTTATAAACAGAACAACATAATGCTTTCACAGAGTTCAAATTGACTCTTTTCAAAAAAGTGATTTTCCAGGCAAGGAAAATCATATACAAGTGAATGAAAGCTTCAGCTTAGTTGTGAAAACTTAGCAAAATACAATTTTTGCAGAATTCCAAGTGACTTCTTTCAAAACAGTGATTTTTCAGCCCAAGAAAATGACATAGATGTGAATGAAAGCTGTATATAACTTAGTTTGCAAAATGGAACAACATACTGCTTTCACACAGTTCCAAGTGACTGTTTTCAAAAAACTGATTTTTCATCCCAGGAATGTCACATAGAAGTGAAAGAAAGCTGGATTCATCTAAGGTTTCAATACATAGCAACATACACCTTTCGTAGAATTCCAAGTGACTGTTTTCAAAAATGTGATTTTTCATCCCTGGATAGTCACATAGAAGTGAATGAAAGCTGGATTCAGCTTAGTTTTCAAACCTAGCAACATAGAATTTTGGCAGAATTCCAAGTGACTGTTTTCAAAACAGTGATTTTCCAGCCCTAAAAAGCACATAGATGTGAATGAAAGCTGTATTCAGCTTAATTATCAAAATACAGCAACTTACTGCTTTCACAGCATTAAAAGACACTGTTTTCATAAAAGTGGTTTCTCAGCCAGGAAAATCACATAGAACTGAATGAAAGCTGTATACAGCTTAGTTTTGAAAAAGGAACAACATACTGCTTTCACACAGTTCTAAGTGACTGTTCTCAAAAAACTGATTTTTCAGCCCAGAAAAATCACAGAGCAACATACTGCTTTAGCAGAGGTTGAAGCAATTGTTTTGAAAAAAATGATTTTTCAGCACAGGGAAATCACATCAAAGTGAATGAATGCTGTATTCATTTTAGTTTTTAAATGGAGCAACATACTGCTTTTGCAGAGTTCCAACTGACTGTTTTCAAAAAACAGATTTTTCATCTGAAGAAAAGCACATGGAAGTGAATGAAAGCTGTATTCAGCTTAGTTTTCAAAATGGAGCAAGATACTGCTTTTGCCGAAGTCCAAGTGACTGCTTTCAAAAAAGTGATTTTTCAGCTTAGGAAAATCACATAGAAGTGAATGAAGCTGTATTCAGCCTAGTTTTTAAAATGGAACAACATACTGCTTTCTCAGAGTTCTAAGTGACTGTTTCCAAAAAAGTGATTTTTCTGCCCAAGAAAATCACATAGATGTGAATGAAAGCTGTATGCAGGTTAGTTTTCAAAATGGAGCAAAACACTGCTTTCACAGTGTGACAAGTCACTCTTTTCAAAAAAGTGCTTTTTCAGCCCAGGAAAATCACATAGAAGTGAACAAACTGTCTATTCAGCTTAGTTTTCAAAACAGAACAATGTACTTATTTTGCAGAGTTCAAAGATACTGTTCTCAAAAAAGTTATTTTTCATCCCAGAAAAATCACATAGAATTCAATGAAAACTGCTTTCAGCTTAAATTTCAAATGGAACATCATACTGCTTTTGCAGAATTCCAAGTGACTCTTTTTGAAAAAGGGATTTTTCAGCCAAGGATTACCACATAGAAGTGAATGAAAAGTGTATTTAGCTTTGTTTTCAAAATGGAACAACATATTGCTTTCCCATAGTTCCAAGAAACTTTTCAAAAAAGTGATTTTTCAGACAAGGAAAATCACATACCAACATACTACTTTCGCAGAGGTCAAAGTGAGTGTTTTCAATAAAGTGATTTTTCAGCACAGGAGAATCACTTCAAAGTGAATGAATGCTGTATGCATTTTAGATTTCATACCTGTGCATCATACTGCTTTCACAGAGTTCAAAGTCACTGTTTTCAAAAAAGTGTTTTTTCAGCACAGGAAAATCATATAGAAGTGAATGAAAGCTGTATTCAGCTTACTTTGCAAAACAGAACAACACACTGCATTCACACAGTTCCAAGTGAATATTTACAAAAAGGGGATTTTTCATCCCAGGAAAATCACAAAGAAGTGAATGAAAGATGGATTCATCTTAGGTTTCTTAACATTGCAACATAAAGCTTTTGTGAATTCCAAGTGGCTTTTTCCAAAAAAGTGATCTTACAGCCAAGGAAAATCACATAGGAGTGAATGACAGATGTATTCAGCTTAGATTTCAAAACAGAAGGATATACTGCTCTCACAGAATTCCAAGTTACTGTTTTCAAATAAGAGATTTTTCAGCCCAGGGAAATCACATAGAAATTAATGAAAGCTGAATTCAGCTTAATTTTCAAATGGAGCATCATACTGCTTTTGCAGAATACCAAGTGACTCTTTTCAAAAAAGGGATTTTTCAGCCCAGGAAAATCACATAATGGTGACTGAAAGGTGTATTCAGCTTAGTTTTCAAAACAGAGCATCATACTGCTTTTGCACAGTACCAACAGACTTTTCAAAAAAGTGGTTTTTCAGCCAAGAAAAATCACACAGCAACATACTGCTTTAGCAGAGGTTGAAGTGAGTGTTTTCAATAAAGGGATTTTTCAGCACAGGAGAATCACATCAAAGTGAATGAATGCTGTTTTCATTTTAGCTTTCATATCTGTGCATCATACTGCTTTTGCACAGTTCCAAGTCACTGCTTTCAAAAAAGTGTTTTTTCAGCACAGGAAAATCATATAGAAGTGAATGAAAGCTGTATTCAGCTTAGTTTGCAAAATGGAACAACATACTGCGTTCAGAGTGTTCCAAGTGACTATTTCAAAAAGGGATTTTTCATCCCAGGAAAATCACAAAGAAGTGAATGAAAGCTGGTTTCTTCTTAGTTTTCCTGACATAGCAACATACGGCTTTTGCCAAATTCCAAGTGACTGTTTTCAAATAAGGGATTTTTAAGCCAAGGAAAATCATGTATGAGTGAATGAAAGCTGAATTCAGCTTAGATTTCAAAACAGAGGGATATACTGCTCTCACATAGTTCCAAGTTACTGTTTTCAAATAAGATATTTTTCAGCCCACAAAAGATCACATACAAGTTAAAGAAAGCTGTATTCAACTTAGTTTCAAAAATGCAGCAACATACTGCCTTCAGAGACTTCCAACTGACTGTTTTCAAAAAGCGATTTTTCAGCCCAGGAAAATCACATAGAACTGAAAGAAAGCTGTATTCATCTCAGTTTTAAAAATGGATAAAAATGCTGCTTTCACAGAATTCCGAATGACTGTTTTCAAAAAAGTGACTTTTGAGCTCAGGAAAATCAGATAGATGTGAATGAAATCTGTATTGAGCTTAATTTTCAAAACGGAGAAAAACACTGCTTTCACAGTGTTACCAGACACTGTTTTCATAAAAGTGGTTTTTCAGCCCAGGAAAATCACATAGAAGTGAATGAAAAGCTGTATACAGCTTAGTTTTCAAAAATGAACAACTTACTGCTTTTGCACAGTTCCAAGTGACTGTTTTCAAAAAACTGATTTTTCAGTCCAGGAAAATCACAAAGCAACATACTGCTTTAGCAGAGGTTGAAGTAATTGTTTTCAGAAAAATGATTTTCCACACAGGAAAATCACATCAAAGTGAATGAATGCTATATTCATTTGATTATTCAAAATGGAAAAACATACTGCTTTCACAGAGTTCCAACTTACTGTTTTCAAAAAAGTGATTTTTCACCTAAGGAAAATCACATGGAAGTGAATGAAATCTGTATTCAGCTTACTTTTTCAAAATGGAGGAACATACTGCGTTCACTGTGTTACAAGTCACTGTTTTCAAAAAAGTGTTTTTTCATCCCAGGAAAGTCACATAGAAGTGAATGAAAGCTGTATCCAGCTTAGTTTTAAAAATGGAGCAACATACTGCTTTCTCAGAGTTCCAAGTGAAAGTTTTCAAAAAAGTGATTTTTCAGCCCAAGAAAATCACATAGATGTGAATGAAAACTGTATTCACCTTACTTTTCAAAATGGAGCAAAATAATCCTACTGCAGTTTTCCAAGAGACTGTTTCCAAAAAGGGGATTTCTCAGTGCAGCAAATCACATAGAGTTGAATGGAAGCCATAGTCAGCTTAGTTTTCAAAACAGAGCAAGATAGTGATTTCGCAGATTTCCAAGTGACTATTCTCAAAAAAGTGATTTTTCAGTGAGGGATCACATAGAAGTGAATTGAACTGTTTTCAGCTTAGTTTTCAAAACAGAACAACATAGTGCATTCACAGAGTTCCAAGTGACTGTTTCCAAAAAAGTGATTTTTCAGCTAAGGAACATCACAGAGAAGTGAATGAACACTGCATACAGCTTAGTTTTCCGAAAGGAACAACATACTACTTTTGCACAGTTCCAAGTGACAGTTTTCAAACAACTGATTTTTCAGCCCAGGAAAATGATATAGCAACGTACTGCTTTAACAGAGGTCAAAGTAATTCTTTTCAGAAAAAATGGTATTTCAGCACAGGATTAACACATTGAAGTGAATGAATGCTACATTCATTTCATTATTCAAAATGGAAGAACATACTGCTTTTGCAGAGTTCCATATGATTGTTTTCAAAAAAGTGATTTTTCAGCTAAGGAAAATCACATAGAAATGAATGAAAGCTGTATTCAGCTTAGTTTTAAAAATGGAACAACAAACTGCTTTCTGAGTTCCAAGTGAATGTTTTCAAAAACGTGATTTTTCAGCACAAGATATTTACATAGATGTGAATGAAAGCTGTATTCATCTTGGCTTTCAAAACGGAGCAACATACTGCTTTCACAGTGTTACAAGTCAGTGTTTTCATAAAAGTGGTTTTACATTCCATGAAAAACATATAGAAATGAATGAAAGCTGTATTCAGCATAGTTTCCAAAATGGAGCAACATACTGCTTTCACAGAATTCCAAGTACTTGTTTTCTAAAAAGTGATTTTTCACCCTAGAAAAATCACATAGAAGTGAATGAAATCTGTATTCACCATAGTCATCAAAACAGAGCAATGTACTGATTTCACAGATTTCCATGTGACTGTTTTTAAAAAAGTGATTTTTCAGCCCAGGAAAATCACATAGAAGTAAATGAAAGCTGTATTCAGCTTAGTTTTCAAAACAGAGCAACATACTGCTTTCACAGAGTTCCAAGTGACTTTTTCAAAAAAAGTTATTTTTTTATTTATTTTTTAAATTCCATTTTATTGAAATACATTCACACACCATGCAATCATCCATGGTATACAATCCACTGTCCACAGTATGATAACATAGTTATGCATTCATCACCACAATCTATCTCTGAACATTTTCTTTACATCAGAAATAACCAGAATGAGAATAAAAAATAAAAGTGAAAAAAGAACAACTGAATCATCCCCCATCCCACCCCATTTGTCCTTTAGTTTTTATCCCCATTTTTCTACTCATCCATACACTAGATAAAGGGGGTGTGATCCACAAGGTCTTCACAATCACACTGTCACCCCTTGTAATGTACATTATTATATAATCATCTTCAGGAGTCCAGACTCCTGGGATGGAGTTTGGTAGTTTCAGGTATTTACTTCTAGCTATTCCAATCCATTAAAACCTGAGGTGTTATCTATATAGTGCATAAGAATGTCCACCAGAGTGACCTCTCAACTCCATTTGAAATCTCTTAGCCACTGAAACTATTTCATATCATTTTGCATCCCCTTTTTGGTCAAGAAGATACTTTCAGTCCCATGATGCCAGGTCCAGATTCATCGCTGGGAGTCATATTCTGCATTGCCAGGGAGATTTACACCCCTGGGAGTCAGGTCCCACATAGGGGGGAGGGCAGTAAGTTCACCTGTTGAGGTGGCTCAGTTAGAGAGAGAGATGGCCACATCTGAGCAACAAAGAGGTACTCAGGGGAGACTCTTAGGCACAATTATATGCAAGTTTAGCCTCTCCTTTGCAGTAACAAGCTTCATAAGGGCAAGTCCCATGATCGATGGCTCAGCACATCAGACCACCAGTCCCAATGTTTGTGACATCAACAGCAGTCCAGGTGAGGAAGTCCAACACTTCTGCACCTGCCCCCAGATCCTCAGGGCTGGGGGGGGAGGCTGTAAATATATTTTTTATTATCTTCCCAAATTACTCTGGGATGTGTCACTATTTAACTCCAGCCTATATTAACCTACCACATCTCACTTCGTATTCAAAGTTCCATGCAATTCTGGTGTGTGAACAAACAGACTGTAGAGTTGTACCATTTAGAAAATTTAGATCCTATACCAAGTAGACATCTCTTCCCTTGGTCTCATATGGAATTTGAAGTTTTAAAACACAGTCAGTTTTGACCTTTACCCTTTGGCCTAGTTTGCCCTGGTCTTAATCAGACCTGCTTCATTCATATCACTAATTGAATTCTGGGCTCTTTTTCACCTTTTTTTTTTTAACAGTGGCTGTATGCACTAATACTGACATTCATATCTGCTGAGCTCTAGCTCTGAGTTTCAGGTGTCTCAGAGATATGCATTTTTCCAGAGACCAATCAGGTTATACACTAAGGGATCAGCATCTCAAAGTTTAGAGATAGGCATTACAATTCAGGGATAGAGTTAACTGCTGTAAGAGCTTACAATCTAGGGACTATTACAATAATTATGTCTACATTAGGCTATGTTCTAAGATTCAATTCTGAGTTTACACATTGTCGTTAGTCCATATTGGTGAGGCATTAAAACGTTTGCCTTTATTTCTGGTGTACTTCACTCAAATACTGTGTACAGGATCCATTCACCTCATTGTGTGTCTCAAAGCTTCACTCATTCTTGTAGTTGTTCAATGTTCCCCTGTATGCATACACCACAGTACACCATTCCATTCTTCAGTCATTGTACCCTTAGGTCATCTCCACCCTTTGCAAATCATGATTACTACCTCCATGAACACCAGTTTGAAAATGTCCATTCATGTCTCTGCTCTCAGATCTTCAAATGACATATCCCATAATGAGGTTGCAGGACCTTATGGTCCCCACATACTTAACTTTTTGTGGAACAACCACACTGACCTTCAGAAAGGCTACACCATTCTACCTTCTCATCATCCCTCTCACCATGTTTTCTCCAACAATTTTTCTCCTATATATATTTTCCTACAATTTTATAGAGTTATATTTACATACCATACATTTATCCACAGTGTACAATCAGTTGTTCATGGTATCATCATAAAGTTGTACATTTATCACAATAAACACTTGAAGATATTGATTACTACAATAAAAATTGTTTTTTAGCAATAATAAGAAAATGATAAAAAGAAAAATAACATGTCTTGCAATACAGTAAAATAGTAAGAACAGCAAATAACACCACTACCAAGAATCCCATATTCCTCCTCTATATCCCCGTCTCATATACATTTAGCATTGGCATATTACCTTTGTTACATTTAATGGAGGTATATTACAATGTTACTGTTGACCATAGACTTGTTTGCTTTGATTATGTTTTTTCCTGAATACCATCCCTTTTTCAACTCTCTACATGGTTGACATTCATTTGCTTTCCCACATGCAAAAACATTTTTATATTTGTATATTTAGTAACAGTCATTGGCCACTCCAGTTTTTTGCCACGTTATACAGTCCCAGTCTTTATCATCTTTCTTTACCTCTGGTGTCATACATTCTCCTATCCCACTTCTTTCAGCTTTACTCACAAACATCTTTGTTCAGTGTAATTACAATACTGTGCTAGCATCACACAGTATTATGCTATATATTTCTGGATCTATGCAATCAATCCTAAACATTCTGTAGTCCTTCAGCATCAAATGCCTGGTCTCTGCCCTCTTTCTATCTCCTGGTCACCTGTGTTGTTAGCTTTTAACTCCCAAAGTTTGTTCATTAATGTCTGTTCGTATTAGTGAAACCATACAGAATCTGTCCTTTTGTTTCTTGCTAACTTCACTCAACATAATGTCCTCAAGGTTGATCCGCATTATTATATGATCCATGTCTTTGTTCTGTCTTACAACTGCATAATATTCCATCACGTGTATATACCACAGTTTCTTTATCCACTCTTCCATTGATGGACATTTGGGCTGTTTCCATCTCTTGGCAATTGTGAATAATGCTGCAATAATCATCAGTTAACAAATGTCTGTGTCTTAAGATTCAATTTCTCTCAGTATATACTGAGCAATGGAATATCTGGGTCATATGGTAAATCTATATTTAGCTTCCAAAGGAACCTCCACACTGTCTTCCAGAGTGGTTGCACCATTCTACATTCCCACCAACAATGAATAAGTGTCCCTGTTTCTCCACATCCTCTCCAGCACTTGTCATTTACTGTGCTTTGGATAATGGCCATTCTGGTAGGTGTGAGATGATATCTTATTGTGGTTTAGTTTTGAATTTCCTTAATAGCCAGTAAAGTTGAGTATTTTTTCATATGTTTTTGAGCCATTTGTATTTCCTCTTCAGAAAAATGTCTGTCCATGTCTTTTGCCCATTTTTTAATTGGATTGTTTGTCTTTGAAACAATGAAAGCTGTATTCAGCTTAGTTTACAAAATGGATCCACATACTGCTTTTGCAGAGTTCCAAGTGACTATTTCCAAAAAAGTGATTTTTAAGACAAGGATAATCACATACAAGAGAATGAAAGTGGTGTTCAATTTGGTTTACAAAACAGAGCAACATGAAGCTTTCGCAGTGTTCAAAGTGACTGTTTTCAAAAATGGGAAATTTCAGGCCAGGAAAATAACATAGAAGTGAAAGAAAGCTGTATTCAGGTTAGTTTTCAAAACTGAATGACATATTGATTTTGCAGTTCCCAGAGAATTTTTTCAAAAAAATATTTTTCATCCCAGAAAATTGACATAGAAGTGAATGAAACCGTATACAGCTTAGTTTTCAAAATGGAGCAACATACTGTTTTCACAGAGTTCCAACAGACAATTTCAAAAGAGTGGTTTTTCAGCCCAGGAGTCACATGGAGGTAAATGAAAGCAGTATTCTGCTTAGTTTTCAAAATGAAGCAACATTCTGCTTTCACAGAGTTCCAAGTGACTCTTTTCAAAAAAGTGATATTTCAGCCCAGGATAGGCACATAGAAGTTAATGAAAGCTGTGTTCAGGTTAGTTTTCAAAACAGAGCAACATACAAGTTTTGCAGAGTTGACTCTTCTGAAAAAAGTGATTTTCAGCCCAGTAAAATAACATACAAGTGAATGAAAGCTGTATACAGCTTAGTTTTCAAAATGGAGCAACACATTTCTTTTGTGGTTCCAAGAAATTTTTTTCAAAAAAGTGATTTTTCATCTGAGAAAAATCCCAAAGAAATGAATGAAAGCTGTACTAGCTTTGTTTTCAAAACGGAGTTACATACTGCATTTGCAGAGTTCCAAGTGACTGTTTTCAAGAAAGTGATTGTTCAGTACAAGAAAATCACACAGATGTGAATGAAAGTGTATAATGCTTATATTTCAAAATGAGAGACATACTGCTTTTGCAGGGTTCCAACTGACTGTTTTCATAAAAGTGGTTTTTCAGCCCTGGAAAATCACGTAGAAGTGAATGAATGCTGCATTCAGCTTAGAATTCAAAAAGGAGTAACATACTGTTTTCACAGAGTTCCAATTGACTGTTTCCAAAAAAGTGATTTTTTGGACCCAGAAAATCCCATAGAAGTGAAAGAAAGCTATATTCAGCATAGTTTTCAAAATGGAGCAACATATTTCATTTGAAGACTTCCAAGTGACCTTTCCAAAAAAGATATTTTTCAACCCAGGAAAATCACATTGAATTGAATGAAAGCTGTATTCAGCTGAGTTTTCAAAATGCAACAACATACTGCTTTCACAGAGTTCCAAGTGACTATTTTCAGAAAAGGGATTTTCCAACCCAGGGAAGTCAAATAAAAGTCAATGAAAGCTGTATTCAGCTTAGTTTTCAAAAGGGAGCAACACACTGCTTTCACAGAGTTCTATATTTCAGCCCAAGAAAGTCACATATTAGTGAAAGTAGGGTCTATTCAGTTTAGTTTTCAAAGTGGAACAACATGCTGCTTTTACAGAGAACCAAGTGAGTGTTTAAAAAAAAGTGATTTTTTAGCCCAGGAAAATCACATAGTAGTGAACAAAAGCTGCATACAGCTTAGTTTGAAAATGGAGCACCATCCTGCTTTTGCAGAACTCCAAGTGAGTGTTTTCAAAAAAGTGTTGTTTCCACACAGGAAAATCAGTTACAAGTGAATAAAAGCTGTAATCAGCTTAGTTGTCAAAAAGGAGCAGAATGCTGCTTTTGCAGTGTACCTAGTGACTGTTTTCAAAAAAGTGATTTTTCAGCCCAGGAAAATCACATAGGAGTGAAAGAAAGCTGCATTCAACGTAGTTTTCAAAATGGAGGTACATACTATTTTCACAGAGATCCAAGAGACTGTTTTCAAAAAAGTGATTTTTCATCCCAGGGAAATCTCACAGAAGTGAATGAAAGCTGTATTCAGCTTAGTTTCCATAAAAGAGCAACATACTGCTTTCAGAGAATTCTCAGTGACTGTTTGCAAAAAAAGTGATTTTTCAGCCCAGGAGAATCACATAGAAGGGTAAAAAAAAAGTCATATTCATCTTAGTTTCAAAATGGAGAAAAATTCTATGTTTGCAGTGTACCAAGTGACTGTTTTCAAAAAGGAGGTTTTTCAGCAGAGGAAAATCATGTAGAAGTGAATGAAAGCTGCATTCAGCCTAGTTTCCAAAATGGAGCAAAATACTGCTTTCACAGAGTTCCAAGACACTGTTTTCAAAAAATTGATTTTCCAACCCAGAAAATCACAAAGTGAATGAAAGCTGTATTCAGCTTACTTTTCAAAATGGAGCAACATACCGCTTTTGCAGAATTCCAAGTTACTGTTTGCAAACAGTGATTTTTTCAGACAAGAAAAATCCCATAGAAGTGCATGAAAGCTGTACACAGCTAAGTTTTCAAAACACAGCAACATACTGCTTTAGCAGAGTTCCATGTGACTGTTTTGAAACAAGGGATTTTTCAGGGCAGTAAAATCATGTAGAAGTGAATGAAAGATGTATCCAGCTTAGTTTTCAAACCAGAACAAGATACTGCTATCGCAGGGTTCCAAGAGACTCTCTTCAAAACAGTGATATTTTAGTGCAGCAAAATCAGGTGGAATTGAATGAAAGCTGTATTCGCTTATTTTTCAAACAGAGGCAACATACTTCTTTCACAGAATTGCAAGGGACGATTTCCATAAAAGTGATTTTTCAGACCAGAGTAATCACGTGCAAGGAATGAAAGCTGTATTCAGCTTAGTTTACATAATGAAGCAACATGCAGCTTTTGAATTCTAAGAAACTGTTTTCAAAAAAGTGATCTTTAAGCACAGAAAAATATAGAAGTGAATGAAAGCTGTATTCAGCTTTGTTTTCAAAGCAGAACAACATATTAAATTTGCAGTTCCAAATGATTTGTTTCAAAAAGTTATTTTTCAAACCAGGAAAATCACATGGAAGTGAATGAAATCGGTATGCAGCATAGGTTTCAGAATGGGGCAACATACTGCTTCTGCAGAGTTCAAAGGGACTGTTTTCAAAAAAGACATTCTTCAGCCCAGGAAAATAATATAGATGTGAATGAAAGCTCTATTCAGCTTATTTTTCAATATGCAGCATCATACTGCTTTTGCAGATTCCAAGGGACTGTTTTCATAAAAGTCATTTTTCAGCCCAGGAAAATAATGTAGATGTGAATGAAAGCTGTATTCAGATAAGTTTTCAAAACGGTGCAGCATACTACTTTCACAGTGTTCCCAGTGACTTTTTTCAAAACAGTGGTTTTTCAGCCCAGGAAAATCATGTAAAAGTGAAAGAAAGCTGTATTCAGCTTAGTTTTCAAAGTGAAGCAACATATTGCTCTTGCAGTTCCAAGTGATTTTTTTCAAAAATTTATTTTTCAACCGAGGAAAATAACATAGAAGTGAATGAAATTGATATGCAGCATAGTTTTCAGAATGGAGCAACATACTGCCTCTGCTGAGTTCCAAGGGACAGTTTTCAAAAAAGTCATTCTTCAGCCCAGGAAAGTAACATAGAAGTGAATGAAAGATGTATTCAGATTAGTTTTCAAAATGGAGCAACATCCAGCTTTCACAGAATTCAAAATGACTGTTTTAGAAAAGTGATTTTTCAGCCCCAGAGAATCCCATAGAAGTGAAAGAAAGGTATATTCAGCAGAGTTTCAGAATGGAGCAACATACTTCTTTCAAAGAGTCCCAAGTGACTCTTTTCCAAAAAGATATTATTCAACCCAGGAAAATCACATAGAATTGAATGAAAGCTGTATTCAGCTGAGTTTCAAAATGGAAAAACATACTGCTTTTGCAGAGTTCCAAGTGACTATATTCAAAAAAGTGATATTTCAGCCCAGGAAAGTCACATAGAAGTGAATGAAATCTGTATTCACCTTAGTATTCAAAAGGGAGCAACATACTGCTTTCAGAGAGTTCTATGTGACTGTTTTCAGAAAAGGGACTTTTCAGACCAGTAAAGTCACATAGAAGTGAAGGAAAGCTGTATTCATCTTAGTTTCCAAAACGGAGTAACATACTACTTTCACAAAGTTCAAATATATGGTTTTCAAAAAAGTGTTGTTTCAGCCTAGAAAATCACATAGATGTGAATGAAAACTGTATCACCTAGTTTTCAAAATGGGTGAACTTAATGCTTTCTCAGAGTTCCAAGTGAATCTTTTCAAAAAAAGTGATTTTTCAGCTCAGGAAAATCAAATGGAAGTTAATGGAAGGTGTATGGAGCTTAGCTTTCAGAATGGAGCAACAGACGCTTTCGGACAGTTCCAAGTGAATGTTTTAAAACAAGTGATTTTTCAGTCCAGGAAAGTCACATAGAAGTGAATGAAAGCTGAATTCAACTTAGTTTTAAAATTGAAGCAATATAATGCTTTCACAGAGATCCAAGAGAATGTTTCAAAAAAGAGATATTTCAGCCCAAGAAAATCACAGGGTAGTGAATGAAAGCTCTTCAAAGCTTAGTTTTGAAAATGGAGCAACATACTGAATCCACAGATTTCCAAAAGACTGTTTTAAATAAAGTGATGTTTCAGCACAGGAAAATCACAGAGAAGTGAATAAAAGCTGTATTCAACTTAGTTTTCAAAATGGAGCAAAATGCTGCCTTGCAGTGTATCTAGTGACTGTTTTCAAAAAAGTTAATTTTTAGCCCAGGAAAATCACATAGAAGTGAATGAAAGCTGCATTCTGTTTAGTTTTCAAACTGGAGGAACATACTGCTTTCACAGAGTTCCAAGTGAATGTTTTCAAAGAAGTGATTTTTCATCCCAGGGAAATCACCTAGAAGTGAATGAAAACTGTATTCACCATAGCTTTCAAAATGGAACAACATAATACTTTCAGAGAGTTCAAAGTGACTGTTTTCATAAAAGGGAATTTGAGCCCAGGAAAATCACATAGAAGTGAATGAAATCAGTATGGAGATTTGTTTTCAAAATGGAGCAAGATACTGCTTTCACAGAGTTCCAAGAGACTGTTTTCAAAAACGTGATTCTTCAGTACAGCAAAATCACATAGAAATGAATGAAAGCTTTATTCAGCATAGTTTTCAAAATAGAGCAGCATACTGCTTTCTCAGGGTTCCAAGTGAGTGTTTTCAAAAAAGTAATTTTCCAGCCTAGGAGAATCACATAGAAGCCAAAGCAAGCTGTATTCAGCTTTGTTTTCAAAATGGAGCAACATACTGCATTTGCAGAGTTCTAAGTGACTGTTTTAGATAAAGTGGTTTTTCGGACCAGGAAAATCACATAGAAGAGAATGAAATCTGTGTTCAGATTAGTTTTCAAAAGGGAGCCACATACTACATTTGCAGAGTTCCAAGTGACTGTTTTCAAAAAAGAGATTTTTCAACACAAAAAAATCACATAGAAGTGAATGAAAGCTGTATTCATCTTAGTTTTCAAAATGGAGCAACATACTGCTTTCACAGAGTTCCAGATGATTGTTTCCAATAATTGATTTTTCAACCCAGGAAAGTCACACATAAGTGAGTGAAATCTGTATTCAGCTTACTATTCAAATTGGAACAACATAATGCTTTCACAGAGTTCCAACTGACTGTTCAAAAAAATGATTTTTCAGCCCATGTAAATCACAGAGATGTAAATGAATGCTTCATTAAGCTTCATTTTCAAAATGAAGCCAGATACTCTTTTTGCATTGTTTCAAGTGAATGTTTTCCAAAAAGTGTTTTTTCAGCCCAGGAAAGTCACATAGAATTGAATTAAAGTTGTATTCAGCTTAGTATAAAAAAATGGAGCAACATACTGCTTTCACAGAGTTCCAAGTGACTGTTCCCAAATAATTAATTTTTCAGCCAAGGATAATCACATAGAAGTGAATGAATTCTGTATTCAGCTTAGTATTCAAAATGAAGCAACATACTGCTTTCAGAGATTTCCAACTGACTGTTTTCAACAAAGTGATTTTGCAACCCAAGAAAATCTCCTTGACATGAATGAAAGCTGTTTTCAGCTTAGTTTGCAAAATGTCACAACTTACTGTTTTCAAATTGTTCTGAGTATTTTCAAAAAAGTGATTTTTCAGACCAGGAAAATCACATAGATGTGAATGAAAGCTTTATTTAGCTTGGTTTTCAAAAAGTAGCAAGGTAGTGCTTACACAGAGTTCCAAGTGACTGTTTTCAAAAGGGGACTTTTCAGCCCTGCAACATCACATAGAAGTGAATGAAATCTGTATTCACTTTTCTTTTCAAAACTGAGTAATATGCTGCTTTCATAGAGTTTCAACTGTTTTCAAACAGTGAATTTTCACCCCAGGAATATGAAATAGAGGTGAATGAAATCTGTATTCACCTTAGGTTTCAAAACAGAGGAACATACAGCTTTTGCAGAGTTCCAAGTTACTATTTTCAAAAAAGTGATTTTTCAGCCTAGGAAAATCACATAGCATTGAATGATATCTGTATTCAGCTTAGTATTCAAATCGGAGCAACATACTGCTTTCACAGAGTTCCAACTGACTGTTTTCCAGAAATGATTTCCAAGCCAAGGAAAATCATATAGCTGTGAATGAAAGTTTTATTGAGCTTAGTTTTCAAAATGGAGCAAGATACTCCTTTCACAGAGTTCCAAGTGGCTGTTTTCAAAAAAGTTATTTTTCAGCACAGGAGAATCACAGAGAATGAATAAAAGCTGTATTCAGATGAGTATTCAAAAAGGAACAACATACTGCTTTTGCAGATTTCCAGGTGTCTGTTTTCAAAAAAGTGATTTTTCATTCCAGGTAAATCACATAGATGTGAATGAAAGCTGTATTCGGCTTAGTTTTCAAAAAGGAGCAACACAATGTATTTGCAGAGTTCCAAGTGCCTGTTTTAAAAAAGTGATTTTTCAGCTGAAGAAATTCACATAGAAGTGAATGAAACCTCTACTCAGCTTAGGTTTCAAAATGGAGTGACATACGGCTTTCAAGGAATTCCAAATGACTGTTTCAAAATAGTGATTTTTCCTCCCACAAATATCACATAGAAGTGAATTAAAGTTCTAATCAGTTTTGTAATGAAAACACAACATACTTCTTTCCCGGATTTCCAAGTGACTGTTTTGTAAAAAGTGATTTTCATCTTAGGAAAATCACATAGAAGTGAATGAAAGATATATTCAGCTTACTTTTCAAAAGGAAGCAAAACACTGCTTTTGCAGGGATCGAAGTGACTGTTATCAAAATAGTGATTTTTCAGCCCTGCAAAATCACATACCAGTGAATGAAAGTTTAATTCAGCTTAGTTTTCAAAACAGAGCAAGATATTCCTTTTGCATTGTTCCAAGTGAATGTTTTCAGAAAAGTGTTTTTTCAGCCCAGGAAAATCATGTAGAATTGGATTAAAGTTGTATTCAGCTTAGTATAAAAAATGGGGCAACATACTGCTTTCACAGAGTTACAAGTGACAGTTTTCAAAAAAATGAGTTTTCAGCCCGGGAAAATCACATAACAGTGATTGGATGCGTAATTCATCTTAGTTTTCAAAATGGAGCAACATACTACTTTCACAGGGTTCGAAGTGACTGTTTACTATAAATGATTTTTCAGCCAAGAATAATCACATAGAAGTGAATGAAATCTGTATTCAGCTTAGTTTTCAAAATGGAGCAACATACTGCTTTTGCAGAGTTCCAAGTGACTCATCAAAAAAGTGATTTTTCATCCCAGGAAAATCCAACAAAGTGAATGAAGGCTATATTCAGCTTAGTTTTGAAAACGTAGCAAGTTACTGCTTTCACCAAGTTCCACCTTACTGCTTTGAAAAAAGTGATTTGTCAGCCCAGGGGAATCATGTAATAGTAAATGAAAGCTGTATTCAGCTTAGTATAAAAAAAGGAGCAACACACTGCTTTCACAGAGTTCCAAGTGACTGTTTTCAAAAAAGTGATTTTTCATTTCACATAAATCACATAGATGTGAATGAAAGCTGTATTCAGCTTAGTTTTCCAAACAGAGAAATGTACTGCTTTCACAGATTTCAAAGTGACTCTTTTCAGTAATTGATTTTTCAGCCCAGCAAAATCACTTAGAACAGAATAAATGCTGTTTTCAGCTTAGAATTCAAAATGGAGCAAAATACTGCTTTCTCAGTGTTCCAAGTGAAGGTTTTCTAAAAAGTGATTTTTCAGGCCAGGAAAATCTCACAGAAGTGAATGAGCATTGTATTCAGCTTAGTTTCAAAATAGAGCAACATATTGCTATCACAGAGTTCCAAGTGTCTGTTTTCAAAAAAGTGACTTTTCAGCCAAGGAAAGTCACCCTGAAGTCAATGAAAGCTGTATTCAGCATTGTTTTCAAATGGAGCCACATACTCCTCTCACAGACTTCCAATTTTCACAATGCAAAAGTGATTTTTCAGCCCAGGAAAATCACATAGCACTGAATGAAAGCTGTATTTCGCTTAGTTTTCAAAACAGAGCAATATTCTACCTTCGCAGAGTTCCAAGTGACTGTTTTCAGAAAACTGATTTTTCAGACCAGGAAAATCACATAGAAGTGAATGAAATCTGTATTCAGCTTAGTTTTCGCAATGGAACATCATACTGCTTTTACAGAGATCCAAGTGACTGTTTCAAAAATGTGATTTCTCTGCCTAAGAAAATCACATAATAGCGAATGTAAACTATATTCATCTAAGTTTTTGAAATGGAGAAACATACTGCTTTCACAGATTTCCATGTGACAGTTTTCAAAAAAGTGATATTTCATCCCTGGAAATCACATAAAGTGCCTGAAAGCTGTATTCAGCTTAGTATTTAAAATGGAGGAACATACTGGTTTTGTAGAGTTCCAACTGACTGTTTTCAAAGAAGTGATTTTTCAGCCCATGTAAATCACATAGATGTGAATGAAAGTTTTTTTAAGCTTTATTTTCAAAACGAAGCTGGATACTCCTGTTGCATTGTTCCAAGTGAATGTTTTCAGAAAAGTGTTTTTTCAGCCCAGGAAAATGATGTAGAATTGAATTAAACTTGTACTCAGCTTCGTATAAAAACTGGAGCAATATACTACTTTCACAGAGCTAAAAGTGACAGTTTTAAAAAAAGTGACTTTTCATCCCAGGAAAATCACATAGCAGTGATTTAATTCTGCTTTCATCTTGGTTTTAATAATGGAGAACCATACTGCTTTCACAGAGTTCCAAGTGACTGTTTCCAATAATTGATTTTTCAGCCAAGGATAATCACATAGAAGTGAATGAAATGTCCATTCACCTTAGTTTTCAAAACTTGTAACATACTACTTTCTCAGAGTCCCAAGTGATTGCTTTCAAAAAAGTGATTTTTCAGCCCAGGGAAAACACATAGAAGTGAATGAAAACTGTATTCAACTTAGTTTTCAAAACTGTGTAACATAATGCTTTTGTGGAGTTCCAAGTGACTGTTTCAAAAAAGTGATTTCTCAGCACAGGAAAACCACATAAAAGTGAATGAATGCAATATTCAGCTTAGTTTTCAAAATGGAGCAAGATACTGCATTCACAGAGTTTCACCTGACTGTTTCAAAAAAGTGATTTTTCAGCCCAGCAGGATCACATAGTAGTGAATGAAATCTGTATCCAGCTTAGTATTCAAAAAGGAGCAACATACTGCTTTTGCAGATTTCCAACTGGCTTTTCTCCAAAAATGATTTTTCAGCCTAGGAAAATGACATAGATTTGAATGGAAGATTCATTCAGCTGAGTTTTCAAAATGGAGAAAGTTATTCCTTTAGCAGTGTCCCAAGTGACTCTTTTCACAAAAGTGAATTTTCAGCACAGGAGAATCACTTAGAGTAAATTAAAGCAGTATACAGCTAGAGTATTCAAAAAGGAGGAACATACTGCTTTCACAGAGTTCCAACTGACTGTTTACAAAAAAGTGATTTTGCAGCCCAGGGAATTCACATAGAGGTGAATGAAAGCTGTATTCAGCTTAGTTTTCAAAAAGGAGAAACACACTGTTTTCACAGACTTCCAAGTGACTGTTTTCAAAAAAGTGATTTTTAACCTGAGGGGAATCACATAGCATTGAAAGAAAGCTGTATTCAGCTTAGTATTTAAAAGGGAGAAACATACTGCTTTCACAGAGTTTCAAATGACTGTTTTCAAAAAAGTGATTTTGCAGCCCAGGAAGATCACATAGAAGTGAATGAAAGCTGTATTCAGCTTAGTATTCAAAACGGAGCAACATACTGCTTTCACAGAGTTCCAACTGATTGAAAAAAGTGATTTTTCAGTCTAGGTAAATCACATAGATGTCAATGAAAACTTTATTCAGCTTAGTTTTCAAAACAGAGCCAGATACTCCTTTCTCAGTGTTTCAAGTGAATGTTTCAAAAAACTCATTTTTCAACACAGGAACATCACATAAATGTGGATGAAAGCTGTTTTCAGCTTAGTTTGAGAAATGGAGCAATATAGTGCTTTCCTGGAGTTCCAACTGACTATTTTCAAAAAATGATTTTTCAACCTAGGAAAATCATAGAATTGAATGCAAGCTGTAGTCTGCTTAGATTTCAAAATGGAGCAACATATTGCTTTCACAGACTTCCAAGTGACAGTTTAGAAAAAGTGAATTTTCAGCCCAGGAATATCACATATATGTGTATGAAAGCTGTGTTCAGCTTAGTTTTCAAAACAGCAACATAAGGCTTTCACAGAGTTCCAACTGACTGTTTTCCAAAAATGATTTTTCAAGCTTGGAAAATCACATAGATGTGAATGAAACCTTTATTGCACTTAGTATTCAAAATGGAGGAAGATTTTCCTTTCATCAAGTTCCAAGTGACTGTTTTCAAAATAGTGATTATTCAGCCCAGGGGAATCATATAGAATGAATAAAAGCTGTATTCAGCTGAGAATTCAAAAAGGATAAGCATACTGCTTTCCCAGAGATCCAATGGACTGTTTTCAAAAAAGTGATTTTTCAGCCCAGGGAAATCACATAGAGGTGAATGAAAGCTGTATTCAACTTAGTTTTCAAAAAGGAACAGTGCACTGCTTTACTGCTTTTGCAGACTTCTAAGTGACTGTTTAAAATAATTGATTTTTCAGCCCTGTAAAATCACAAAGAAGTGAATGAAATCTGTATTCAGCTTAGTATTCAAAATGGAGCAACATACAGTTTTTGAACAGTTCCAACTGACACTTTTCCAAATATGATTTTTCAGCCTACAAAAATCATGTAGATGTGAATGAAAGCTTTATTCAGCTGGGTTTTCAAAAGGGAGCAAGATAGTCCTTTCACAGAGTTCCAAGTGAATGTTTTCAAAAAAGTGATTTTTCAGCCCAGGGAAATCACACAGAGGTGAATGAAAGCTGTAATCAGCATAGTTTTCAAAAAGGAGCAACACACTACTTTCACAGAATTCTAAGTGACTGTTTTCAAGAAAGTGATTTTTCAGCCCAGGAAAATCTCATAGCAGTGAATGAATGCTGTATTCAGCTTAGATTTCAAAACAAGGCAAAATAATGCTTCCACAGAGTTCCAAATGACTGTTTTGAAAAAATTGATTTTTCAGCCCAGGAAAATCACATAGCAGTGAATGAAAGCTGTATTCAGCTTGGTTTCCAAAATGGTGCAACATACTGCATTCACAGAATTCCAGGTGACATTTTTCTAAAAAGTGATTTTTCAGCCCCTGAAAATCACTTAGAATTGAGTGAAATCTGTATTCAGCTTAGTTTTCAAAATGGAGCAACATACTGGTTTTGCAGACTTCCAAGTGACAGTTTAGGAAAAGTGATTTTTTCAGCCCAGGAATATCATATAGAAGTGAATGAATGCTGTATTCTTCTTAGTTTCCAAAACGTAGAAACACACTGCTTTCACAGAGTTCCAAGTGACTTTCCAAAAATTGATTTTTCAGGAGAGGAAAATCACATAGTAGTGAATGAAAGCTGCATTCAGCTTAGTATTCAAAACAGAGCAACATACTGTTTTCACAGAGTTCCAACTCTCTGTTTTCAAAAAAGTGATTTTTTCAGCCCAGGAAAATCACAGAGAAGTGAACTTAAGCTGCATTCAGATTAGATTCCAAAATGGAGGAACATACTTCTTGGAGATTTCCAAGAGACAGTTTTAAAAAAAAGTGATTTTACAGCCCAGGGTAGCCATATAGAAGTGAATGAAAGCTATATTCATATTAGTTTTCAAAACGGAGCAACATACTGATTTGGCAGGGTTCCAATTGAGTGTTATCAAAAAAGTGATTTTTTTAGCCAGGGGAAATCACATTGATGTGAAAGAAAGCTTTATTTAGCTTAGTTTTCAAAACGGAGCCAGATACTACATTCTCAGTGTGCCAAGTGACTGTTTCCAAATAAAAGTGAATTCTCAGCCCAGGAAATTCACATAGAAATGAATGAAAGCTGTATTCAGCTTAGATTCAAAACAAGCAGACATACTGCTTTCTCTGAAATCAAAAATTATATAATTTTTATATAATATATAATTATTTAATATATAATTATTATATAATTGAATGAATTATGTATTCACCTTAGTTTTCAAAATGGAGCAACATACAGCTTTTGCAGAGTTCCAAGTGCCTGTTTTCATAAAAGTGTTTTCTGAGCCCAGGAAAGTCACATAGAAGTGAATGAAAGCTCTATTCAGCTTAGGTTTCAAAATGGAGTGACATACAGCTTTCAAGGAATTCCAAATGAATGTTTTCAAAATAGTGATTTTTTCATCCCATGAATATCACATAGAAGTGAATTAAATCTCAAATTGGCTTTGTAATGAAAATGGAGCAACATACTTCTTTCTCAGATTTCCAGGTGACTGTCTCAAAAAAAGTGATTTCTCATCCTAGGATAATCACATAGAAGTGAATGAAAGCTGTATTAAACTTAGTTTTCAAAAAAGAAGCTACATACTGCTTTGGCAGAGTTTGAACTCACTGTTTTCAAAAAAGTGATTTTTCAGCCTAGGAAAACAACATAGAATTGAATGGAAGCTGTATTCTGCTTAGATTTCAAAATGGAGCAACATATTGCTTTCACAGACTTCCAGGTGACAGTTTAGAAAAAGTGATTTTTCAGCCCAAGAATATCACATATAACTGCATGAAAGCTGTATTCAGCTTAGTTTTCAAAATGGAGCAAAATACTGCTTTTGCAGAGTGCCAACAGACTGTTTTCCAAAAATGATTTTTCAGCCTAGGAAAATCACAAAGATGTGAATGAAAATTTTATTCCTCTTAGTCTTCAAAATGGAGCAAGATACTCCTTTCACAGAGTTCAAAGTGACTGTTTTTGAAGAAGTGATTTTTCATCACAGGAGAATCACAGAGAATGAATTAAAGATGCATTCAGCTGAGTATTCAAAACGGAGAAACATACTGCTTTTGCAAATTTCCAACTGACTGTTTTCAAAAAAGTGTTAATTCAGCCCTGGAAAATCACATAGAATTGAATGAAAGCTGTATTCAGCTTAGTTTTCAAAATGAAGCAAAATACCGCTTTCACAGAGTTCCAAATGACTGTTTTAAAAAAACTTATCTTTCAGCCCAGGTAAATCACATACATGTCAATGAAAGCTTTATTCAGCTTAGTTTTCAAAACAGAGCCAGATACTCCTTTCACAGAGTTCCAAGTGAATGTTTCAAAAAACTGGTTTTTCAACACAGAAAAATCACATAGATGTGGATGAAAGCTGTTATCAGCTTAGTTTGAAAAATGGAGCAACATACAGCTTTCACCGAGTTCCACCTGACTATTTAAAAAAATGAGTTTTTCATACCAGGAAAAACACATATATGTGAATGAAGCTTTATTCAGCACAGTTTTCAAAAAGGAGCAAGGTACTGATTTCACAGAATTCCAAGTGACAGTTTTCAAAAAGTGAATTTTCAGCCCAGGAAAATAACATAGCATTTAAAGAAAGCTGTATTCAGCTTAATATTGAAAAAGGAAAAAGATATTGCTTTTGCAGAGTTCCAACTGACTGTTTTCCAAACAGTGATTTTTCAGCCTAGGAAAATCACATAAAATTGAATGAAAGCTATATTCTGCTTAGTTTACAAAATGGAGGAACACACTTGTTTAACAGAATTCAAAGTGATTGTTCTCAAAAAAGTGACTTTTCATCCAAGGAAAATCACCTAGAAGTCAAAGAAGGCTGCATTCAGCTTCGTTTTTTTTTAATTTTATTTTGAAATAAATTCAAAGTTACATGAATAGTTGCAAAAACAATACTAGCCCCATACACAGAATTCCATCATACACTGACCCCCTCCCCTGATAGCTCAATCCACCAACTTTAACATCCTGTCACATCACTATTTCTTTCCCTCCCTCCCTCCATCCCTCCCTATCATCCATCATATATTTCTCTGTCTTCTGAACATATGAGAGTTAGCTGCACACATCCTTGAACATACACTATAATTCACGTATGTACTTCCCATGAACTGGAAAATTGTTTTATGTAATTCTATTAAGCACAGCTAAGAAGTATAAGAGATTCAACAATGATACAATGCTTACATTCTATATTTCCTTTTCCTTATGTCTCAACTGTGTCCCTTCGAGCCATCTGTCCTCTACCCTCCAATCCCATCCAAGTTCATCCTTAGGATTCAATTGTCGTCTAGTTAGACTGTCTTGTTTTTTTTCCTTTTTTCAATTGTGAAAATATACATACAGCCTAAATCTTCCCATTCCACCCCCTCCTGAGCCTTCCATTAGTGGGATTAATCACATTTAGAATGATGTTATGCTCTTTCCCACCATCCATTGCTAGAAATTTCCCTTCACCCCAAACAGCAACCCTACACTCCTTTCTTAACTTCCCATTGCCCCTTCCCCCATTTCTCTTAACTCAAACTCTAGTTTAATCTCTATGGTTATATTCTCTGATAATTTCTTTGTTTATTGTGGGGCTTAAAATTAACCTCTTAAATCCCTATCAATCTTGTTTTTCTTTGATACCACCTTCACTTCAATATGGCACATAAACTATGTTCCTATACTCCTTCATTCCCCCACCTTTATATAGTTGTCTAAAATTACATATTTTACATTGAGTTCAAAACCACTGATTTCTCCTTAGAGTTTGTGTATTTTTTATCATGTAGGAAGTAAATAGCGGAGTTATAGTTCAAAAATTATTGACTTCTATTTGTATTCCATTGTGTTTGGAGAATGTTCTTTGAGTATATTCAAATTTTTTAAATTTCTTGAGGCTTGTTTTATGTCCCAGCTTATGGTCCCTTCTGGAGAAAGATCTGTGATCACTAGAGAAAAATAAGTGTCCTGGTGATTTGGGATGTAAGATACTATATATGTCTGTTAAAATTCTCTATATCTGTTTCTCCTTTCTTATTCCCTCTGTTGGTAGGGCTCCATTTAGTATCTGAAGTAGGGCAGGTCTTTTATTGGCAAACTGTCTCAGCATTTGTTTGTCTGTGAAAAATTTAAGCTCTCCCTCAAATTTGAAGAAGAGTTTTGCTGGATAAAGTATTCTTGGCTGGAAATTTTTCTCTCTCAGAATTTTAAATATGTCATGCCACTCCCTTCTCACCTCCATAGTGGCCACTGAGTAGTCACTACTTAGTCTTATATTATTTCCTTTGTATGTGGTGAATTGCTTTTCTCTTGCTGCTTTCAGAACTTGCTCCTTCTCTTCAGTATTTGAGAGTCTGATCAAAGTATGTCTTGAGGTGGGTTTATTTGGATTTATTCTATTTGGAGTTCACTGATCACTTATGCTTTGTGTGTTTATATTGTGTATAAGGTTGGGGAAGTTTTCCCCAACAATTTCCTTGAATACTCTTTCTAGACCTTTACCCTTCTCTTCCCCTTCTGGGACACCAATGAGTCTTAAGTTTGGATGTTTTATTTTATCTATTATATCCCTGAGATCCATTGTGATTTTTTCAATTTTTTTTCTCCATTCTTTCTTTTGTGCTTTCATTTTCTGTTCTGTGGATTTCTAGGACACTGAGATGTTGTTCAGCGTCCTCTGGTCTTGTATTGTGAATATCCAGAGTATTTTTAATTTGGCCAACAGTTTCTTTCATTTCCATAAGATCTTCTATTTTTTTATTTACTCTTGCTATGTCTTCTTTATGCTCTTCTAGGGTCTTTTTTATGGCACTTATATCCTGGGCCATGGTCTTTTTGATGTCTTTTAAATCCTTTGCCAAGTTTTCATTCTTTGATTGTAGTTCTTTAATTAAATTTGTGAGGTATAACGTTTCTTCCAAAATCTTGATTTGTGTGTTTGAAGCTGGATTCTCCATATCATCTGGTTTTACCATATGCATTAAGATTTTCTGTTGTTTTTGGCCTCTTGGCATTTGTTTTGCTTGATAGGGTTCTTTCAAATTGTATTCAAAAAAAGGGATATTGATCTAATTTTTCAGAGACACAGTTTGGTGATGTACACTTTCTCTAAGTAACCAGCAGGTGGTGCCTGTGAGCCGCCTAGGCATATTCTCGTATAGTACTATACGAGTCAGTTCTCGTATAGTGAGGGGAAATGATTCTTGTGTGTTCAGTTGGAGAGCTCAGCCTGGGTGCACTGCTGGAGTTGCCTGCCCTGAATGTGGGGCATGCACACAGGTGGCCAGGGAGGAAGGGAAGCTCTCTCTCAGTGTCCCATAAGCCACTGGACTTGGCATAGCACCCCTGGGTTCTTTGAGCAGAAACCCCTCCCAGCTGCAATCCTCCCGCAGCTGAGGGGAATGCCATGCTACATCATCAGTGTGCACCATCCCTCTAGGGAAGCCCTGGGCTGCTTGGCTGTGCCACAGGGCTCTCAGGTCATTTCAGAATGCAGAATGTGTGAGGCTGTCTTTACTGCAATGCCTTGTGGGCTGAGAGCAGCTGAGGTTTTCTCCACAGAGAGAGAGAGAGACAGAATATTTCCCCCAATTCTCCCAAGGTCAGTTGTCACCAAAAGCCTCTGTCTGCTTGTTGAGGATTCGCTGTCTGTATTGAGCAGTTATTATTAAAACCTCACTTGGAGCTGGGCTGAGAAAGTGCGTGGCATGGCTTTTGTGAGGGAAGGGCTCCTGGCTCTAGGTTCTTGGCTCTCAGCATGGGTCCACAATTTTACTTACAGATTTTATGCTGTGATCTCAGGCATTCCTCCCAATTCATGTTGGTGGAAGTTGAGTGTACTGTCACATTTGTCTCTTCACTACAATTCCAGGATACTTCCTGGTTTTTTGTTCATTTGTGAATTGTTCTGGGGGAGACTAAGTCTTCCACTTTTTTCTATGCTGACATCTTCCCAGAATGCCCCCAGCTTCATTTTCAAAACTGAGCTACATACTGCTTTCACAGAGTTCCGAGTGACTCTTTTCAAAAAAGCAATTTTTCATCCCACTAAAATCACATAGAAGTGAAAGAAAGCTGTTATGCAGCTTAATTTTCAAAACAGAGCAACATATTGCTTTCACAGAATTCCAAGTGACACTTTTCAAAAAAGTGATTATTCAACCCAGAAAAATCACATAGTAGTGAATGAAAGCTGTATACAGCTCACTATTCAAAATGGAACTACATACAGCTTTCACCGAGTTCCAAGTGAGTGTTTTCAAAGAAGTGATATTTCAGCCCAGGAAAACCACATAGAAGTAAATGTAAGCTGTATTCAGCTGAGTTCTCAAAATGGAGCAACACTCTGCTTTTGCAGTGTTCCAAGTGACTGTTTTCAGAAAAGTGAATTTTCAGCACAGGGAAGTCACATAGAATTGAATGAAAGCTGAATTCAACTTAGTTCTGAAAACTGAGCAACAAACTGCTTTTGCAGTGTTCCAGGAGACTGTTTTAAAAATGTAAATTTTTGGCTCAGGGAAATCAAATAGCAGTGAATGAAAGCAGCATTCAGCTTAGTTTTCAAAGAGGAGCAATGTACTCCTTTTGCAGAGTTCAAAGAGATTGTTTTAAAAATAGATTTTTAAGCCCAGGAAAATCACATAGCAGTGAATGAATGCTGTATTCAGCTCAGTTTTCAAAATGGAACAACATACTGCTTTTGTAGAATTCAAAGTCACTGTTTTCAAAAAAGAGCTTTATCAGCCCAGTAAAGTCACATAGAAGTGAAAGAAAGCTGTATTCAGCTTAGTTTTCAAAATGGAGCAACATACTATTTTTGCAGAGAATCAAGTATCCATTTAAATGAGATTTTTCAGCCCAGGGTAATCACATAGATGTGAATGAAAGCTGTGTTCATCTTAGTTTTCATAACAGAGCAACATACTGCTTTCACAGATTTTCAAGTGACTGTTTTCAGACAAGGGTTTTTTCAGCCAAGGAAAATAACATAGAAGTGAATGAAACCTGTATTCAGCTTAGTTTTCAAAACAGAGCAACATACAGCTTTTGCAGAGTTCCAAGTGACTGTTTTCCAAAAAGTGATTTTTCAGCCCAGGAATATCACATAGAAGTGAATGAAAGCTGTAAACAGCTTAGTTTAAAAAAAGAACAACCTACTGCCTTCCCTGAGCTTCAAGTGACTGTTTTCAAAGAAGCGATTTTTCCACCCAGGAAAATCACATAGAAGTAAATGAAAGCTGTGTTCAGCTGAGTTTTCAAAATGGAACAACATTCTGCTTTCACAGAGTTCCAAGTGACTGTTTCCAGAAAAGTGAATATTCAGCACAGGGAAATCACATAGAATTGAATGAAAGCTGAATTCAGCTTTGTTTTGAAAACTGAGCAACATACTGCTTTCACAGTGTTCCAAGAGACAGTTTTAAAACAGTATATTTTTGGCTCAGGGAAATCACATAAAAGTGAATGAAAGCAGGATTCAGCTTAGTTTTCAAAGCGGAGCAATACACTTCTTTCACAGAGTTTGAAGAGACCAGTTTATAAAAGATATTTTTAAGCCCAGGAAAATCACATAGTACTGAATGAAAGCTGTATTCAGCTAAGTTTTCAAAATGGAACAACATACTGGTTTCACAGAATTCCAAGTGACTGTTTTCAAAAAAGAGATTTCTCAGCCCAGAAAATCTCATAGAAGTGAATGAAAACTGTATTCAGCTTAATTTTCAAAACAGAGCAACATACTGCTTTTGCAGAATTCCAAGTGACTGTTTTCCAAAAAGTGATTTTTCAGCCCAGGAAAATCACATATAAGTGAATGTACGCTGTATTTAGTTTAGTTTTCAAAACGGAACAACATTCTGCTTTCACAAAGTTCCAAGAGATGGTTTTCAAAAAAGTGCTTTTTTGGCCCAGGAAAATCACATATAAGTGAATGAAAGCTGTATCCAGTTTAGTTTTCAAATAGGAGCGACACACTGCTTCTGCAGAGTTTCAAGGGAATGTTTTCAAAAAAGTGATTTTTCAACCAGGATTATCACATAATAGGGAATGAAAGATGTATACAGCTTAGTTTTCAAAATGGAACTACATACTGCTTTCACCAAGTTCCAAGTGACACTCTTCAAAAATGTTTTCAAGCACACAAAAATCACATAGAATGAAATGAAAGCTGTATTCAGCTTAGATTTCAAAAGGGAGCAACATTCTGCTTTCGAAGTGTTCCAAGTGACTGTTTTCAGAAAAGTGAATTTACAGCCCAAGAATATCACACACTAGTGAATGAAAGCTGTATTCTGCTTAATTTTCAAAGCAGAGGAACATAATGCTTAATAGAGTTCAAAGTAACTGTTTTCAAGAAAGTGATCTTTCAGCCCTGGAAAATCACATAGAAGTGACAGTAGGCTGCATTCAGTTTAGATTTCAAAATGGAGCAACATAGTAGCTTTGCAGAGATCTGAGTAACTGTTTTGAAAAAAGTAATTTTTCAGTGCAGGGAAATCACATAGAAGTGAATCAAGGGTATATTCAGCTTAATTTTCAAAACTGAGCAACATTTCTTTCACAGAGTTCCAAGTGACTGTTTTCAGGAAAGAGATATTTCAGTCAAGGAAAATCAAACAGAAGTGATTGTAAGCTGTACTGAGCTTAGTTTTCAAAAGGGAGGCACATAATTCATTCACAGAGTTCCAAGAGACTGTTTTCAAAAAAGTTACTTTTCTGCCCCATAAAATCTCATGGAATGAATGAAAGGTGATTTCAGCTTAGATTTCAAAACAGAACAACATACTTCTTTCACAGATTTCCAAGGGAGTGCTTTCAAAAAGTGATTTTCCAGCCCATGGAGATCACATAGAAGTGAGCCAATGCTGTATTCAGCTTAGATTTCAAAACAGAGCAACATACTGCTTTCACAGAATTCCAAGTGTCTGTTTTCCAAAAAGTGATTTTTCAGCCCCTGAAAATCACATAGAAGTGAATGAATGCTGTATTCAGCTTAATTTTCAAAATGGAGCAACATACTGCTTTCACAGACTTCAAAGTGACTGTTTCCAAAAATGTGATTTTTCAGCTGAGGAATATCACATGGAAGAGAATGAAAGCTGTATTGAGCTGAGTTTTCAAAAGACAGAAACACACTGTTTTCACAGGGTTCCAAGTGTTTTCAAAAAGTGATATTTCAGCCAAGGAAAATCTCATAGGTGTGAATGAAAGATTTATTCAGCTTAGTTTTCAAAATGAAGCAACATACTGCTTTCGCAGAGCTCCAAGTGACTGTTCTTAAAAAATGATTTTGCAGCCCTGGAAAATCACATAGAAGTGAATGAAAGCTGCATTCAGCTTAGTTTTCATAACAGAGCAAGATACTGGTTTCACAGACTTCCAAGTTAGTCTTTTGAAAAAGTGATTTTTCAGCCAAGGAAAATCGCATAGAAGTAATTGTAGGTTGCATTCAGCTTAGTTTTCAAAATGGAGCAACATATTGCTTTGGCAGTTTCCAGTGACTGTTTTGAGAAAAGGGATTTTTCATTCCTGGCAAATCACATAGAAGTGAATCAAATCTGTATTCAGCTTAGATTTCAAAACTGAGAAACATACTTCTTTCACAGTGTTCCAATTTACTGTTCTCACAGAAGAGATATTTCAGCCCAGGAAAATTGCATAGAAGTGACAGTAGGCTGCATTGTGTTTAGTTTTCAAAACTGTGCATCATACTTCTTTTGCAGAGTTCCAGTTTAGTGTTTTCACAAAAGAGATATTTCACCCCAGGAAAATCACGTAGAAGTGAATGAAAGCTGTATTCAGCTAAGTTTTCAGACTAGAACAACATACAGCTTTTGCAGGCTTCCAACTGACTGCTTTCAACAATTGATTGTTTGGCCCAGGAAAATCACATAGAAGTGAATGAATGTAATATTGTGCTTACATTTGAAAATGGAGCAACATACTGCTTTCACAGAGTTCTAAGTGACTGTTTTCCAAACAGTGATTTTTTAGCCCTAGGAAGTCACATAGAAGTGAATGAAAGCTATATTCATCTTAGTATTCAAAACAGAGCAACATATTGCTTTCACAAGATCCATGTGATTGTTTTAAAAAAGTCATTTTTCAGTCCAGTTGAATCCCAGAGTAGGGAATGAAAACTATATTCACCTTTGTTTACAAAATGGAGCGATATAATGCTTTCACAGACTTCCAAATGACTGTTTTCAAAAAGGTGATTTTTCAGTGAAAAAATATCACACAGAAGTGAATGAAAGCTGTATTCAGCTTAGTTTTCAAAAGAGAGCAACATACTGCATTCACCGAGTTCCAAAAGACAGTTTTCAAAGAGGTGATTTTTCAGTACAGTAAAATCACATAGAAGTGAATGAAAGGTGTATTCAGCTTAGCTTTTGAAATGGAACAACATACTTCTTTCACAGAATTAAAAGTTAGTGTTTTCAAAAAAGTGACTTTTCAACCCAGGAAATTCACACAGTAGTGAATGAAAGCTGTATAAAGCTTAGTTTTCAAATTGGTACAACATACTGCTTTTGCCAAGTTTCAAGTGACTGTTTTCAAAAAAGTGTTTTTTTCAGCCCAGGAAAATCACACAGAAGTAAAAGAAAACTATATTCAGCTTAGTTTTCAAAATGGAGCTACATTCTGCTTTTGCAGTGTTCCAAGGGACAGTTTTCAGAAAAGTGAATTTTCAGCCCAGGAAAACCTAATGGAAGTGAAAGAATTCTGTATTCTGCTTATTTTTCAAAGCAGAGGAACACACTTTTTTCATAGAGTTCCAAGTGACTATTTTCAAAAAAGTGATTTTTTAGTGCACAAAAACACATAGAAGTGAATGAAAGATGTATTTAGCTTACTTTTCAAAATGTAGCAACATTCTGCTTTCATAGATTTCTGAGTGTTTTCAAAAGAGAGATATTTCAGCCCAGGAAGACCACATAGGAGGGAATGAATCCTGTATTCAGCTTAGATTTCAAAACGGAGCAACATACTGCTTTCACAGACTTCCAAGTGACTGTTATCAAAAAAGAGATTTTTCAGCATAGGAAATTCACATAGTGAATGAAAGGTGTATACAGCTTAGTTTTCAACATGGAGCAACATTCTGCTGTCACAGAATTCCAAGTGACTGTTTTCAAAACAGTGATTCTTCATCCCAGAAAAGTCACATAGTAGTGAATGAAAGCCATAATGTGTATAATTTTCAAAATGGAGCAACTTACTGCTTTGGCAGAGTTCCAAGGACTCTTCACAAAAGAGATTTTGAGCCCAGGAAAGTCAGATAGAGGTGAATGAAAGCTGTATTCATCTTAGTATTCAGAATGGAGCAATAGTCTGCTTTCACAGACTTCCAAATGACTGTTTTCAAAAAAGGGATTTTTCAGCCCAGGGAGATCACGTAGAAGTGAATGAAAGGTGTAATGAGCTTAGTTTTCAAAATGGAGCCACATGCAGAGTTCATAGAGTTCCAAGTGTTTTGAAAAAAGTAATTTTTCTGCCCAGTAAAATCTCATACAAGTGAATGAAAGCTGTATTGAGCATAATTTTCAAAACTGAGAACCATACTGTTTTGCAGAGTCCTAAGTGACTTTTTTCAAAAAAGTGATATTTCAGCCAAGGGAACTCACATAGAAGTGAATGAAAGCTGCATTCAGCTTAGTTTTCATAAAAGAGAACCATAATGCTTTCACAGATTTCCAGGTTAGTGTTTTGAAATGTGATTTTTCAGCCCAGGAAAATCACATAGAAGTGACAGAAGGCTGAATTGAGTTTAGTTTTCAAAACTGTGCAATATACTGCTTTCACAGAGTTCCAATTTACTGTTTTCACAAAGGAGATATTTCAGCCCAGGTAAATCATAACAAAGTGAATGAAAGCTGTATTCAGCTTACTTTTAAAAATGGAGGAACATTCTGCTTTTACAGAGTTCCAAGTGATTGTTTTCAAAAAAGAGAGGTTTTAGCCTTGGAAAATCACATAGAAGTGACTCAAAGCTGTATCCAGGTTAGATTTCAAAATACAGCAACATATTGCTTTCACAGAGATCCAAGTGACTGTTTTCAGTAAAAGAATTTACAGCCCAGGAAATATACATAGAAGTGAATGAAAGCTGTATTGATCTTAGTTTTCAAAAGAGAGCAACATACTGCTTTCTCAAAGTTACATGTGATGGTTATCAAAACATTGATTTTTCAGCCAATGAAAATCACATAAAAGAGAATGAAAGCCCTATTAAGCTTACTTTTCAAAATGGAACAACATGCTGCTTTCACAGATTTCCAAGAGAATGTTTTAAAAAAGTGATTTTTCAGCCAGGGAAAATCACAAGAAAGTGAATGAATGCTGGATTCTGCTTATTTTTCAAAGCAGAGGAACACACTGCTTTAGCAGAGTTCCAAATGACTGTTTTGAAAAAAGTGATTTTTCAACACAGGAAAATCACATAGATGTGACAGTAGGCTGCATTCAGCTTAATTTTGAAAATGGAGCAACATACTGCTTTTGCAAGTTCCAAGTTACTGTTTTCACAAAAGAGATATTTCCAACCAGGTAAATCCCATTGATGTGATTGTAAATTCTAATGTGCTTACTTTTCAAAATGGAGCCACATACTCCTTTTATAGAGTTCCAAGTGGATGTTTTCAAAAAAGTGATTTTTAGTGCAGGAAAATCACATAGAAGTGAATGAAAGATGTATTCAGCTTAGTTTTCAAAATGTAACAACATACTGCTTTCACAGACTTCCAAGTAAGTGTTTTCTAAAAAGTGATATTTCAGACCAGGGAGATCACATAGAAGTGAATGAATGCTATCTTCAGTTTAGATATCAAAATGGAGCAACATACTGCTTTTGCAGAGTTCCAAAGTGACTGTAACCAAAAGGTGATATTTCAGCCACAGAAAAATCACATAGAAGTGAATGTAAGGTGCAATGAACTTAGCTTTCAAAATGGAGCCACATGCTGGGTTCACAGAGTTCCAAGTAAATGTTTTGAAAAAAGTAGTTTTTCTGCCCAGTAAAATCACGTAGAAGTGAATGAAAGCCACATTCAGCATAATTTTCACAATGTAGCAACCTACTGTTTTTCACAGTTGTAAGGGTCTATTTCCAAAAAAAGTGATTTTTCAGCCTAGGAAGATCACATAGAATTGAATGAAAGCTGTATTCAGCTAAGTTTTCAAAACGGAGCAACATTCTGCTTTTGCAGAGTTCCAAGTGACTGTTTTCATAATAGTGATTTTTCAGCCCAGAAAAGTCACATGGTAGTGAAAGAAAGTCGTATTGGGCATTCTTATCAAAGTGGAGCAACATACTGCTTTCACAAAGTTCCAAGTGACTGTTTCCAAAAAAGTGATTTTTCAGCCCTGGGAACTCACATAGAAGTGAAAGAAAGCGGTATTCAGCTTACCTTTCAAAACGGAGCAACATAATTCTTTCACAGAAATCCAAGTGACTTTTCTCAAAAAGAGATTTTTCAGCTCAGGAAAGTCACATAGAAGTGAATGAAAGCTGTATCCATCTTAGTATTCAAAATGGAGCAACATACTGCTTTTCTAAGTGGCAAGTGATTGTTTCAAAAAAGTTATTTTTCATTCCAGTTGAATAACATAGTAGTGAATGAAAGCTGTATTCAGCTTTGTTTACAAAATGTAGCAATATACTGCTTTCACAGACTTCTAAATGACTGTTTTCGAACAGGGGATTTTTCTACTGAAAAATATCACATAGAAATGAATGAAAGCTGTATTGAGCTTAGTTTTCAAAATGGAGCAACATACTGCATTCTGAGAGTTCAAAGACACTGTTTTCAAAAGGTGATTTTTCAGTTCAGGAAAATCACATAGAAGTGCATGAAAGCTGTATTCAGCTTAGCTTTCAAAATGAAGCAACAAACTTCCTTTGCAGATTTCCAAGTTAGTGTTTTCAAAAAAGTGAGTTTTCAAACCAGGAAAATCACAAAGTAGTGAATGAAAGCTGCTTACAGCTTTGTTTTCAAAATGTTACAACATACTGTTTTTGTCAAGCTCCAAGTGACTGTTTTCAAAAAAGTGATTTTTCAGCCCAGGAAAATCACACAGAAGTAAAAAGAAAGCTGTATTCAGCTTATTTTTCAAAATGGAGCAACACACTACTTTCACAGAATTCTAAGTGACTGTTTTCAAGAAAGTGATTTTTCAGCCCAGGATAATCACATAGAAGTGACAGTAGGCTGCATTCAGCTTAGTTTTGAAAACAGAGCAACATACTGCTTTTGCAGAGTTCCAAGTTACTGTTTTCAGAAAAGAGATATTTCTGCCTGGGTGAATCCCATAGAAGTGATTGTAAACTCTAATGTGCTTAGTTTTCAAAACGGAGCCACTTACTGCTTTCAATGAGTTCCAAGTGACTATTTTCAAAAAAGTGATTTTTAGTGCAGGAAAATCACATAAAAATGAATGAAAGGTGAATTTAGCTTAGCTTTCAAATGTAGAAACATACTGCTTTCACAGAATTCCAAGTGAGTGTTTTCAAAAAACTGTTATATCAGCCCTGGAAAATCACATAGAAGTGATGGAATGCTGTATTCAGCTTGGTTTACAAAACCGAGTAACATACTGCTTTTGCAGATTTCCAAGTGTCTGATTCCAAAAAAGTGGTTTTTCAGCTGAGGAAAATCACATAGAAGTGAAAGATGGTGTATTCAGCACTCTTTTCAAAAGCGAGCAACATACTGCTTACACAGAATTCCAAGTGACTGCTTTCTAAACAATGATTTCTCATGCCAGGAAACTCACATATCAGTGAATGAAATGTGTATTTAGCTTAGTTTTCAAAACAGAGCAACATTCTGCTTTCACAGAGTTCCAAGTGACTGTTTTCATTAAAGTGATTTTTCAGCCCAGAAAGGTCACTTGGTAGTGAAAGAAAGCCGTACTGGTCATAGTTATCAAAACAGAGCAACATACTGCTTTCACAGAGTTCCAAGTGACTGTTTTCAAAAAAGTGATTTTTCAGCCCTAGAAAATCACATAGAAGTGAATGAAAGATTTTTTGAGATTACTTTTCAGAACAGAGCATCATACAGCTGTCACAGAGGTCCATGTGACTGTTTTCAGAAAAGTATTTTTCACCATGGGGAAGGCAAGTACAACTCTTTGAAAGCAATATTCTGCTTCCTTTTCAAAATGGAGCGACATACTGCTTTCGCAGAGTTGCAAGTGACTTTTTGAAAAAATATTCTTTCAGCTCAGAAAAGTCACATAGAAGTGAAAGAAAGCTCTACTGAGCTTACTATTCAAAATGGAGCAACATACAGGTTTTGCAGTTACAAGTGACTGATTTCCAAAAAGTGATTTTTCAGCCCAGGAAAATCACATAGAGGTGAATGATAGTCATATTCATCTTACTTTTCAAAACGGAGCAACATACTGCTTTTGCAGATTTCCTAGTGACTGTTTTCAAAAAAGTGAATTTTTAGCCCTGGAAAGTCACATAGAAGTGAGTGAAAGTTGTATTCAGCTTTCTTTTAAAAAGAAAACAACATACTGCTTTCTCAGAGTTCCAAGTGACTCTTTTAAAAAAAGAGATTGTTCAGCACAGGAGAGTCACAAAGAAGTGAATGAAAGCTGTATTTGTCCTTGTATTCATAACAGAGCAACATAACGCTTTAGCAAGTTCCAAGTGACTGTTTTAAAACAGTCATTTTTCAGCCCATCTAAATCACATAGAAATGAAAGAAAGCTTTATTCAGCTTTGTTTACAAGACAGAGCAATATACTGCTTTCACAGACATCCAGGTGATGGTCTTCAAAAAAGTGATTTTTCAGCTGAGGAATACCACATAAAAGTGAATGAAAGCTCTATTCAGCTTAGTTTTGAAAATGGAGCAACATACTACTTTTGCAGGGTTCCAAGTGACTGTTTTCAAAAAAAGTGATTTTTCAGCCAAGGAAAGTGACATAGAAGTGACTGAAACCCATATTCAGCTCACAATTCAAAATGCAGGAACATACTGCTTTCACAGATTTCAAAGTGACTGTTTTCAAAAAAGTGATTTTTCAGCCCAAGGTTGTCACATAGAAGTGAATGAAAGCTGTATTCAGCTTAGTTTTGAAAACGGAGCAACATACTGCTTTTGCAGAGTTACAAGTGACTGTTTTCAAAGTAGTGATTTTTCAGCCCAGGAAAGCCACATAGAAGTGAATGAAACCTGCATTCAGCTTAGTTTTCAAAACGGAGAAACATACAGTTTTGCAGAGTTCCAGGTGACTGTTTTCAAAAAAGTGGTTTTTCAGCACAGGAAAATCACATAGAAGTAAAAGAAACCTGCATTCAGCTTAGTTTTCACAACGGGGCTACTTTTGTTTTGCAGTGTTTCAAGTGACTGTTTTCAGAAAGTGAATATTCAGCCTAGGAAAATAAAATAGAAGTGAATGAAAGCTATATTCTGCTTATTTTTCACAGCAGAGGAAGACACTGCTTTAGCAGTTTTCAAAAAAGTGATTTTTAAGCACAGGAAAATCACAAAGTGACAGTAGGCTGCATTCAGCTTAGTTTTCAAAATGGATCAGCATATGGCTTTGGGAGAGTTCCTAGTGACTGTTTTTAAAGAAGTTATTTTTCAGCCCAGGAAGGCCACATAGAAGTGAATGAAACCTGTATTCACCTTATTTTTCAAAATGGAGCAACATAAAACTTTTGCAGTTACAAGTGACTGTTTTCCAAAAAGTGATTTTTCAGCCCAGAAAAGTCACATAGACATGAATGATAGTCATATTCATCTTACTTTTCAAAATGGAGCAACATACTGCTTTCATAGATTTCCAAGTAACTGTTTCAAAAAAGTGAATTCTCAGCCCCAAAAAGTCACATAGAAGTGAATGAAAGCAGTATTCTGCTTTATTTTCCAAACGAAGCAACATACTGCTTTCGCAGAGTTCCAAGTAACTCTTTTCAAAAAAAAAAAAAGGTAGTTCAGCACAGGAGAGTCACATAGAAGTGAATGAAAGCTGTATTCATCTTAGTATTCATAATGGAGCAACATACTGCTTTTGCAAGTTGCAAATGACTGTTTTAATAAGTAATTTTCCGCCCATTTAAATCACATAGAAGTGAATGAAAGCTGTATTCAGCTTTCTTTACAAGACAGAGCAATGTACTGCTTTCGCAGACTTCAAAGTGATGATTTTCAAAAAAGTGATTTTTCAGCTGAGGTTTACCACATAGAAGTGAATGAAAGCTCTATTCAGCTTAGTTTTGAAAATGGAGCAACATACTGATTTGGCAGAGTGCCAAGTGACTGTTTTCAAAAAGAGATTTTTCAGCATTGGAAATTCACATAGAAGTGAAAGAAAGTTGTATTGAGCTTCATTTTCAAAATGGAACAACATACTGCTTTCACAGAGTTCCAAGTAACTGTTTTCAAAAAAGTGATTTTTCAGCCCAAAGAGATCACATAGAAGTGAATGAATGCTGTATTCAGCTTAGATTTCAAACCACAGCAACATACTGCTTTCACAGAGTTCCAAGTGATTATTTTTAAAAACAGATTTTTCAGCATAGGAAATTCACATAGAATTGAAAGAAAACTGTATTGAGCTTCATTTTCAAAACAGAGCAACATACTGCTTTTACAGAGTTCCAAGTGACTATTTTCAAAAAAGTGATTTTTCAGCCCTAGAAAATCACATAGAGGTGAATGAAAGATGTATTGAGATTACTTTTCAGAACAGAGCATCATACAGCTGTCACAGAGGTCCATGTGACTGTTTTCAGAAAAGTATTTTTCACCATGGGGAAGGCAAGTACAACTCTATGAAAGCCATATTCTCTTTACTTTTCAAAATGGAGCGATATACTGCTTTTGCAGAGTTGCAAGTGACTTTTTGAAAAAATATTCTTTCAGCTCAGGAAAGTCACATAGAAGTGAAAGAAAGCTCTATTGAGCTTACTATTCAAAATGGAGCAACATACTGCTTCACAAGTTCCAAGTGACTGTTTTCAAAAAGTCATTTCTCAGAACAGAAAAGACACATAGAAGTGAATGAGAGGGCAGCGGGGCAAGATGGCAGACTAGTGAGCTGTATGTTTTAGTTACTCCTCCAGGAAAGTAGGTAGAAAGCCAGGAACTGCGTGGACTGGACACCACAGCAATCTGACTTTGGGCATAATTCATACAACACTAATGAAAACGTGGAACTGCAGAGATCAGCGAAATCTGTAAGTTTTTGCGGCCAGGGGACCTGTGCCCCTCCCTGCCAGGCTCAGTCCTGTGGGAGGAGGGGCTGTCAGCTCTGGAAAGGAGAAGGGAGAACTGCAGTGGCAGCCCTTATTGGAAACTCATTCTGCAGATCCAAACTCCAACCATAGATAGATGGAGACCAGACACCAGAGAATCTGAGAGCAGCCAGCCCAGCAGAGAGGAGACAGGCATAGAAAAAAAACAACATGAAACACTCCAAAATAAAAGCGGAGGATTTTTGGAGTTCTGGTGAACATAGAAAGGGGAAGGGCAGAGCTCAGGCCCAAGCTCAGGCCCTAAGGCGCATATGCAAATCCTGAAGAAAAGCTGATCTCTCTGCCCTGTGGACCTTTCCTTAATGACCCTGGTTGCTTTGTCTCTTAGCATTTCAATAACCCATTAGATCTCTGAGGAGGGCCCTTTTTTCTTTTTAATCCTTTTTTCTTTTTCTAAAACAATTACTCTAAGAAGCCCAATACAGAAAGCTTCAAAGACTTGCAATTTGGGCAGGTCAAGTCAAGAGCAGAACTAGGAGAGATCTGAGACAAAATGCAATAATCCAGTGGCTGAGAAAATTCACTAAACACCACAAATTCACAAGAAAAGGGGGGTGTCCGCTCACAGCCATCATTCTGGTGGACAGGAAACACTCCTGCCCATCACCAGCCCCATAGCCCAGAACTGCCCCAGACAACCCAATGTGATGGAAGTGCTTCAAATAACAGGCACACACCACAAAACAGGGCGTGGACATTAGCCTTCCCTGCAACCTCAGCTGATTGTCCCAGAGTTGGGAAGGTAGAGCAGTGTGAATTAACAAAGCCCCATTCAGCCATCATTTCAGCAGACGGGGAGCCTCCCTACACAGCCCAGCAGACCATAACTGCCCTGGGGGGACGGCACTCACCTGTGACATAGCACAGTCATCCCTCAACAGAGGACCAGGGGGTGCACAGCCTGGAAGAGGGGCCCACTTGCAAGTCTCAGGAGCCATACACCAATACCTA
>KN192300.1:325941-411846 GCA_000164785.2 Choloepus hoffmanni | reverse complement strand
ACTGTAAACAATCGAAAGTACGATTTGTTTTGTATGACTGCGTGGTATGTGAATATATCTCAATAAAATGAAGATTAAAAAAAAACACACTGTTAAAAAAAAAAGAAGTGAATGAAAGCTGTATTCAGCTTTGTTTTCAAAAAGAGCAACATACTGCTTTGCAGAGTTCCAAGTGACTGTTTTCACAGAAGTGATTTTTCAGCTGAGGAAAATCACATTGAAGTGAATGAAAGCTGTATTCTGTTTAGTTTTCATAACAGAGCAATGTACTGCTTTTGCAGGTTTCCAAGACAGTGTTTTCAAAAAAAGTGATTTTTCCACCAAGGAAAATCACATAGAAGTGAATGAAAGATGTATTCAGCTTAGTTTGCAAAATGGAGCATCATACCGCTTTTGAAGTTACAAGTGAATGTTTTCAAAAAAGTGGTTTTTGAGCCCAGGAAAATTGCATAGAAGTGAATGAAAGGTTTATTCTGTTTGGTTTTCAAAACAGAGTAACATACTTGTTTTGCAGATTTTGAAGTGTCTGTTTTCAAAAAAGTGGTTTTTCAGCAGACAAAAGTCACTTAGAAGTGAATGAATTCTGTACTCAGCTTTCATTTCAAAATGGAGCAGAATACTGCTTTTGCCAAGTTCCAAGTGACTGTTTTCAAAAAAGAGACTTTTCAGCCCACGAATATCACACAGAACTGAATGAAAGCTGTGTTCAGCTTAGTATTCAAAACGGACCAACATACTGCTTTTGAAGAGTTCCAGGTCACTGTTTTCAAAAAAGTGGTTTTCAAGCAGAGGAAAATCACAAAGAACAGAATGAAAGCTGTATTCAGCTTAGTTTTCAAAATGGAACAACATACTGCTTTTGCAGAATTCCAAGTGACTGTTTTCAAAAATGTGGTTTTTCAGCCGAGGAAAATCACATAGAAGGGAATCACTTTTTTGAAAACATAGAAGAAAATCACTAAGCTGAATACAGTCTCTTTCACTTCTATGTGATTTTCGTGGGCTCAAAAGCCGTATGTTGCTCCATTTTGAAAACTATGCTGAATACAGCTTTCATTCACTTCTATTTGACTTATCAGGGCTGAAAAATCACTTTTTTGTAAACAGTCTCTTGGAACTCTGCAAAAGCAATATGTTGCTCCTTTTAGAAAACTAAGCTGAATGCAGCTTTCATTCAATTCTATGTGACTTTTATGGGCTGAAAGTCCCTTTTTTGAAAACAGCCACTTGGAACTATATGAAAGCAGTATGTTGCTCTGTTTTGATAACTATGACCAGTACGGCTTTCTTTCACTACCATGTGACTTTTCTGGGCTGGAAATGTCTATGTGATTTTCCTGGGATGAATAATCACTTTTTTGAAAACAGTCACTTGGATGTCTCCTAAAGCCATACATTGCTCTGTTTTGAAAACTAAGCTCAATACAGCTTTCCTTAAATTGAATGAGACATATATGTGCTGAAAAATCACATTTTTCAAAACAGTCATTTGGAACTATGTGAAAGCAAAATGTTGCTCCTTTTTGAAAAATAAGCTGAATACAGATTTCATTCACATCTATGTAATTTTCCTGGGCTGAAAATTCACTTTTTTGGAAACAGTCACTTGGAACTCTGTAAAAAAGTATGTAGCTCTGTTTTGAAAACTAAGCAAACTATAGCTTCCATTCACTTCCATGTTTTGAAAACAGTCTCTTGGTACTCTGAGTAAGCAGTATGTTGCTCCTTTTTGAAAAAGGTGAGGGTAGCTTTCATCCATTTCCATGTGATTTTCTTGTGCAGAGGAATCACGTTTATGAAAAAAGTCACTTGGGACGCTGCAAAAGCAGAATGCTGCTCTCTTTTGAAACCTAAGCTGAATACATCTTTCATTCACTTCTATGTAACTTTCCTAAGCTGAAAAATCACTGTTTTGAAAACAGGCACTTGGAACTCTGCAAAAGCAGAATCTTTTTCCATTTTGGAAACTAAGCTGAATACAGCTTTCATTCACTCTAGATGATTTTCCTAGGCTGAAAATTCACTTTTTTGAAAACACTCAATTGGAAATCTGTGAAAGCATTATGTTGCTCCATTTTGAAAATTAAGCTGAATACAGCTTTTATTCACTTCTATGTGATGTGCCTGGGCTGATAAATCACTGTTTTGAAAACAGTCACTTGGAACTCTGCAAGAGCTTTATGTTGCTCCATTTTAAAAACTAAGCTGAATACAGCTCTTTCACATCTATGTGATTTTCCTGGACTGAAAAATCACGTTTTTTAAAACAGTGGAACAGTGGAACTCTGCGAAAGCAGTATGTTGCTCCATTTTGAAAAGTATGCTGAATAAAGCTTTCATTCACTTCTATGTGTCTTTCCAGAGCTGAAAAGTAATTTTTCTGAAAACAGTCAATTGGAACTCTGTGAAAAAATTACATTGCTCCGCTTTGAAAAGTAAGCTGAATGCAGCTTTCTTTAACTTCTAGGTGACTATCCTAGGCTGAAAAATCACTTTTTGGGAAACAAATGGAATTCTGTGAAAATAGTATGTTGCTCCATTTTGAAAACTAAGCCCAATACAGCTTTCATTCACTTCTAGCTGAGTTTTCTGGGCTGAAGAACACTTTGTTGAAAACAGTCACTTGGTGTGGGAAAATAGCCTAGCTGGGAATGTGTCCTTGACTTCCCTAGCAACTGCACTGTTGATACAAGAAGCATGCAAGTCTTCGATGGTCTGTCCTTGACTTCCTTGTTTTGCTAACTTCCCTATCTTGCTTTCTCTGGCCTGCTAGTAACTCCCCTATTTTCTGTGAGAAAGCGAAGCTAATAAATATGCTGTGGAGCAAGCAGAGGCATTCTTTGCCTAGAAGGTTCTGAGTCCCCTGCTCCCATAACTTTATATTTTGAGTCCATGTTTCATTCCTTCGCTGCCCTGTCAGCAACAAATGGCACCCAATGTGGGGCATGAAGAACTGGACCTGGTTCCTGACAGAAGAATTGCTTGAATGACTGATGTAAAGAGGTGCTGGAACTTGGGTGGAGGTAATGGCCATGTTTTTATGCATTCCTTGTAGAATGACTCAGAGCATAATAGCAGGGTAATGGGTAATCTGGAAGGACATGATAAATATGTGCCATATATTTCCCTTCTGTGACAGCTGCTGTGGGCCAGTGGCATTAAGGTGGAGAAATCACAGATTTTGGAATTGTTGCAAGTCATTGAGAAATATTGTTCCTGGTTTCCTACTCTTGGCTCTCTTGAATTGCATGACTGGGAATGGGTAGGCAAAGAGATAAGCAAAAACTTTTGCATGGAGTTAACCTGCCCATTACTATTTGGTCCACCTGGACTGTAATTAAATCTGCTCTTGAGCCCTTAAAAACTGATGATGAGGAGGAGGGGGATGAGTTTGAAGATGATGTTGATCCTGATTCCCTTTCCAATGATCATAAAGACCAGATTAAGAGTACTAAAGTATTTTATTCTCTCTCTAAACCCCTCATGGCTCATTGCTGGAAAGAATGGCCCCCACCTCCCCCACCATCTCTTCCCATGCCTGGCAGCACTCTGCTGGCTAAGCCTGCTCACCTCTCTGGCATAAAGCAAGGTCTTTCAGAGGCCAGGTGCCGTGTGGATTTAGATGCTATGTGTTATCCTGTTGCTTTTCCAGTTACAGTAACTGAGGAGATGCCTCCTGGCTGAGATGCTAATCATCCTAGTGGGATATACAGTTTTTCTCATGAAGCCATCCCTTTTGAGATTATTAAAGAATTGAAAAAATCTGTTCAAACATATGGGCTCCACTCTCCTTTTACATTTGGCATTATTCAGGGTTTGGCTGAAGGCTCTTGCTTAATTCCTATTGATTGGACAGCTTTAGCTCAGACAGTCCTTAGTTCAGGGGAATACCTGCAGTTTAGGACCTGGTGGATGGAGCATGCAGAGATGCAAGCTACAGATAATCAGTGAAATAATGAAAATATATCTATTGATCAGTTAATGGGAAATGGAGCTTATTCTACTATTGAAAATCAGTCTGTTTACAATGACCAGGCCATTCAGCAAATTTGGCATTGTTGTTTATGGGCCTGGGATACAATTGAGGCCAAAGGGAAAGATGCTCAGTCCTTTCAAAAGGTTTTGCAAGGACCAAAGGAATCTTATCCAGATTTTGTGTGGCTTAATGAGGCCATAAAATGCCAGGTAATTAACTTAGAGGCTGCAGATACAATCTTACAATTGCTGGCTTATGAGAATGCTAATAAAGACTGCCAGTGAGCTATTGTTCCTTTTAAAGGAAAAACTGACACCACTGGCAAGTTTCTGCCAAGATATTGGAACTGAGGGTTACAAAGCTGAAATGATGGCTCAAGCTATGGCTAATTTGTGGGTTGGAACTTGATTCCTGGGAAAGTGTTTTTCCTGTGGAAAAACTGGTCACACCAGGACAGAATGTAATTGTTCTAAAAATAAGCCTTCTCAAAAGCAGCCTGGTATATGTCCAAAATGTCAAAAGGGATGGCATTGGGCTAGGCAATGCTGGTCTGCTTTTGGTAAAGATGGAACTTCCTTCTCAGGAAATGGCAATTGGGGCAAGCTCCTAGCCCCTTGATGAAAGGGAGCATTCCCAATCCAGCATCAGGATCTGCTTGCAGTCCCTCCATCTCCAAGCCTTCTGTCTTGGAATTTCCCCAGCCACCACAGGGAGTGCAGCAGTAGATCTTACTGTTAATGCTGAGATATGTCTTCTCCCTGACAATTCTCTTGTTAAGTTTCCTACCAGATATTATGGGCCTTTACCTAGGGGTACAGTGGGTCTTTTGCTTGGAGGCAGTTCTCTTAATTTTAAGGGTGTTTGTGTACATACTGGGGTTATTGACTCTGATTATACTGGAGAAATTCAAGTTGTTATGTCTTGCACAAGTCCATGGACTGCTCATAAAGGAGAAAGGATTGTCCAGCTTCTGTTGTTACCATATATCCCCATCAGTTCCTCTTCAAATCAACAGGATGATGGGGGTTTTAGCAGCACTGGCAAAACTGGAATTTTTCTTACAGAGGCTCTTCAGGAGCCATGCCCTATGTGCATGCTCACTATTCATGGACATAAATTCACTGGCTTTATAGACACAGTTACAGACATCTCTATCATCAGCCAACAGCATTGGCCACACCATTGGCCATTGCAAGAGGTGAAAATTAGTGTTGTGGACCTCAGTTCTCCACAAGGATTAATGCAAATTGTTAACATCTTACCATGTCTTGGCCCTGAGGGGAAGAAAGCTACATTACAGCCATATGTAGCTGCTCTGCCTCTAAACATTTGGGGAATGGACTTGCTTGAACAATGGGGGACAACTGTGCATAATCCCCCCTAATGGGGTATATAGTATTCAGAGTCTAACTATGATGGCAGACATGGGGTACGTGTCTGGCTGCAGGCTAGGTGTACATCTTCAAGGTGCTTCTTCACCTGTACAAATCACTACAAAATGCAATCACTTTGGTTTAGGCTACAAGCCTTTTTTGTAGTGGCCACTGTTCATTTGCCTCCACAGTCCATTCCACTGGTATGGTCTACTACAAAACCAGTATGGGTAGAGCAGTGGCTGCTTACAAAAGAAAAATTGGAAGCTTTACATGAACTTATTCAAGAGCAGTTAACATTGCAACATGTGGAGAAATCTGTTAGCCCTTGGAATTCTCCTGTGTTTCCTATAAAGAAAAAGTCAGGGAAATGGAGAATGCTAACTGATTTAAGAGGTGTTAATGTGTTCATTCAGCCTATGGGACCTTTGCAGCCAGGACTCCCAAACCCCAGCATGATCCCTGAAAATTGGGCCTTAGTAGTTATTGATATTAAAGATTGCTTCTTCTTTATCCCTTTGGTGGATCAAGATAAAGAAAAATTTGCATTCGCTGTTTTGTCTCTTAACAATAAAGCTTCCAAATGGTATCAATGGAAAGTTTTGCCACAAGGCATGTTAAATAGCCCTACGATTTTTCAGTATTACGTGGACCATGCTTTGCAGCTGGTCTATTCCAAATTTCCTAATGCTTATATAATCCACTATATGGATGATATCTTATGTTCTGCACCTCAGGAAGCTGAAGTAGAAGCTTTATTCGCTGCTGATCAAAAGGCTTTATGAAATGTAGGTTTAAATGATGCCACTAACAAGGTGCAATGCACTTTGCCAGTGTGGCATTTAGGTTCAAGCATTGACAGACTAACCATTTATCCCCAGAAAGTACAGCTTCATAGGGATGTTATTACCACTTTAAATGATTTACAAAAATTACTAGGGGATATTAATTGGCTTTGCCCTAAAGTGGGTATAGCTAATTATGAACTTATAAACTTATTTTCCTTGCTCTGTGGGAACTCTAAATTAACCAGCCCAAGATCTTTAACTCCAGCAGCAGAAAAGGAATTGCAATTGGTGGAAGCAAAAATCCAACAAGCCCAGGTGTCCCGTGTTAACCCAGAAAAGTCATTGTCCTTGCTGATTTTTTCCACAATGAAATCCCCTATGGGCTTGCTTCCACAAGATAATAAGCTTGTGGAATGGTTATTTTTGCCCAATTCTTCTGTAAAATCCATTTCCCCTTATCTGGATCCCTTGGCCACTCTGGTTCTCAAGCCAGGAAATGAGGAAAACAACTAAATGGTTTTGACTTTTGCTTAATTGTACTCCCTGTGACTGCAAAGGAGCTTGTGATTATTTTGTAACAACATCTATCTTGGCAAATCACTCTCACTGATTATTTTTGTCAGTTAAAAAATCACTATCCAAAAAATGACCATTTCCAGTTCATCAGGCATACACAATGGATTCTGCCTAAATACACTTCTTCTGAACCTTTAATTAATGCCCCAGTTGTGTTTACTGATGGGTCCTCTAAAGGTCAAGCTGCTTATACTGGCCCAAAGTCAAAAGTGTTGCAATTCCCTCATTTCTCTGCCCAGCAGGCTGAACTGGCAGTGGTAATAGCTGTCTTACCTGATTTTCTAGAAGCTGTTAACATTTTATCTGACTCTGCTTACATTGTTCATGTAGCTAGTAAAATTGAAACTGCTTCCATTAAGCAACAATTGCCACCCCATTTATCTGATGTTTTTTCATGATTGCAGTCAATTATTCATGTCTGGGTGGCCCCCTTTTACATTATTCACTCACATACACACCTCTTGGGCCCCTTGGCAGCTGGCAATGCCACTGTTGATAGATTATTGTTATCTGTTTTTCCAAAGCCTCTGATTTTCATTCACTTACTCATCTTAATGTACAAGGACCCATGCAACATTTTCCACTCAATTGAGCACAAGGTAAAGATATTGCTTCTTGTCCTGGTTGTCAGCTCCTTACCTCTCCACCTTTGCAGGACCCAGGTGTTAACCCTCATGGTTTAGCCCCAAATGATTTATAGCAAATGGATATTACTCACATCTCTTCCTTTGGTCATTTAGCTGCAGTTCATGTTAGTATTGATACCTATTCTGATTTTCTTTGTGCTACAGCACAAACTGGTGAAACATTCTGCCATGTTCATGCTCACCTCTTTGTTTTGCTTCTATGGGTTTTCCTCAGACCCTAAAGACTGACAATGGCCCTGTCTATGTTTCTGCAAAGTTTGCTACTTTTACTACTGCCTGGGGTATTCACCACTTCACAGGTATCCCTTATAATCCACAGGGACAACCAATTGTTGAACATGCACATTATACCTTAAAACTATGCTTACAAGACAAAAAGGAGGAAATGATCAGACTTCTCATGAGCACTTGTCAAGAGCCCTGTTTACTTTAAACTTTTTAAATTTTTATGAGAAGCTGAGAGGCACCACAGCAGAGTGACATTTCCCAGCAGGAAAAACAATGTTAAAACATTACTTTCACAAGGCACCCCCTATATGGTGGAAAGATGTATTGACAGAGTGGACAATGGGTACATTGCTAACATGGGGATAAGGTTATGCTTGTGTTTTCCCAGGTGATGGACAGGCACCAACTTGTGTTCTGGCTCAATGACTCAAGCCATATCATGACTCCAGGGAAGAAAAGAAAATGGCTGTGGGACACTGAGCCACCAGTGATGCAGATGCAGGGGCTGACTCTGAAGACAACAGTGATTGGGCCAACACCCTGAACTAGAGAAGCTCAGCATCCCACCTGGGGCAGATAAAGAAATTATGTCAGGATGCTGAAAAACAAGTCCAATGAGACAAGCTACTTATGACAGGTTCTAACCTGATGGCAGCAATGTTGGCTCTTATTGCTATTGCTGTGAGTATATTTCCAGCATGTGCTCATTCTGGAAATTATACCTATTGGGCTTACATTCCTAACCCCCCATTGCTGCAACCTGTGGAGTGGTATCAACCCTCCCCCACAGTATACTTTAGCAATGGTACTTGGCTGCCTCCTCCAATTGGTGAGAGAGTTCCCCAGTTTCCTGAGGATGAAGGAAAAAATTATTCTCATTCATTGGCCTTCACACATTTACCTTTGTGTGTAGGTCAGGGTGAATGGTGTTTAACCTTAACCTGGCAGGCATGGTTGTCAGTCATACCCAAACAAAATAATATTTTGAAGTCATCCTTATTTTTAATATCTGGATATAGTTTTGCCTATAATGAAAATATTACTATTACTGATCATGCTCCCCAATGGCCTATTTGTCACACACCATGATATAGGTTGCCAGAGATGCAATGGGCATATTGGGATGATTGTAGAGCAACTAGTGGAGTGTTGGTGCAGAATGGTTCCTATGGAATTGTAACTGACTGGTCCCCTAAGGGGTATGCAGTTCAGAATTGTACCAATGCAAATTGCTCTGATCACAAGAAGTTGAGATGGAAGGTCTGTAACTATAACCATTCTGTTAGTATTCAAACCCAGGCCAAATATCCTATTATTTGGCATGGGGTTGGCTGGTCCCCACCCAGACCTACTTTAAATAATTCCTACTTTCAAGATACACTTTGGAGGCTCCCCATTAGCTTGTGTAACATCTCCCAATGGGATGGGAATTATACAGATAAGACTATACTCTAAATTTTACAAAGATACTTTTGGAACACAAGCCTGTGTTAAAGATCCTTATGTGTTTTGGATAGGAAACATAACCATTAATACTACTAAAGTTAGTTGTATGAAAAATAAAAGTAGTTCATTATATACTTGCTTAAATAATACTATAGACTCTACTAACATCACTGTTGTTATTCCCAAATGATGAAAACATTTATGGCTCCCTGTTTCACAATGCAGACCTTGGGAGTCATCACCTGATATGCATATGTTATTACAAATATTTGAGAAAGTATATAAAAGAAGAAAAAGATTTCTTGGATTGTTAATCACTTTTCTTGTAGGCTTAATAGATATAGCAACAACAGCTGCTGTCACTGGGACAGCCTTACATCAATCAGTTCAAACTACAGAATTTGTCCAAGAGTGGCATAAGAATGCAAGCAAAGCTTGGGGAAAGCAGCTACAAATTGTTAAAGAGACTAATGCTTACCTTGTTGATTTAGAAAATGCTGTTCTTCTTCTGGGAGAAGAGGAGGAAAATTTGTGATATCAATTTAAATTAAAATGTGATTGGAATATATCAACATTTTGTGTCACTCCTCATGAATATAATCACATGCTTTTTAATTGGGATAAAGTTAAGAAACATTTACTTGGACATTATAATAATCTTACACTAGACATTTTAAAATTACAAGAAACTAGATGATATACAAAATGCAAATTTCAATATCCTTTCAGAATCAGAAACTATGCAAGGCATTATTAATGGCCTTGAACAATTGAATCCCATTTTATGGCTTAAATATTTAGGTGATGGGTTCTTGGGAAGTCTATTTGTAATTCTACTAATTCTAGTATGTCTTTGTTTAGTCCTCAGATTCACAAGAAAAACCCTCTCAGACCTAAAGCAGAAAGAACCTGCTTGGTCCATCTTGTCAGCATTGAAGAGGCAAAAAGGGGGACATGTGGGAAACCGAGCCTTCCATGTGGCTTAAGCCATATCTGGGGTGGTGGCTTGGAATGCTAAGCCACATGCCTGCATGAAATGCTGTGCAGTCACACCTCATAAAGACATATGTCTTGGAACATGACAAAAACTTTTGCTACTTTCCTGTACCTAGATTGCTCCTTCTGATATATGACAAGATGTAAACATTGGCAATGGAAAGGAAACAACCTGCTCAGTTTTCTTCATACAAAAATAAAAAGGGGGATATGTGGGAAAATAGCCTGAGCTGGGAATGCATCCTTGACTTCCCTAGCACCCGCATTGTTGATACAAGAAGCATGCAAGTCTTGGATGGTCTGTTCTTGACTTCCCTGTTTTGCTAACTTCCCTATCTTGCTTTCTCCAGCCTGTTAGTAACTCCCCTATTTTCTGTGAGAAAGTGAAGCTAATAAATATGCTGTGGAGCAAGCAGAGGTGCTCTTTACCTAAAAGTATCTGAGTCCCCTGCTCTCATAACTTTATATTTTGAGTCCATGTTTCATTCCTTCACCGTTCTGTCAGCAACAACTTGGAACTCTGTGAAAAGAGTATGTTGCTCCATTTTGAAAACTAACCTGAATACAGCTTTCATTCATTTCTATGTGATTTTTCTGGGCTGAAAAATCATGTTCTTGAAAACAGTCACTTGGATCTCTGTGAAAACAGTATGTTGCTCCGTTTTGAAAACTAGGCTGAATACAGATTTCATTCATTTCCATCTTAGTTTCCTGGGCTAAAAAGCACTTTTTTGAAAACAGTCACTTTGGACTCTGTGAAAGCAGTATGTTGCTCCATTTTGAAAACTATGCTGAATACAGCATTCATTCACTTCTATGTGGTTTTCCAGGGATGAAAACTAACTGTTCTGAAAACAATCACTTGGAAATATGCAAAAGAAGTATATTGCTCCATTTTGAAAAGTAAGCTGAATGCAGCTTTCTTTAACTTCTAAGTGAGTATCCTGGGCTGAAGAATCACATTTTGGAAAACAATCACATGGCATTCTGTGAAAGCAGTATGTTGCTCCGTTTTCAAAACTATGCTGAATACAGCTTTCATTCACTTCTATGTGTGTTTCCTGGCCTGAAAAAACACTTTTTTGAAAACAGTCACTTGTACTTCTGTGACAATTATATGTTGTTCTGTTTGGAAATCTCAGCTGAATACAGGTTTCATTCAATTCTATGTGATTTTCCTGGGCTGAAAAAAACTTTTTTGAAAACAGTTATTTGCATCTCTGTGAAATCAGTATGTTGCTCCGTTTTGAAAACTAAGCTGAATAGAGCTGTCATGAACTTCTATGTGATTCTCCTGGGCTGAAAAATCACTTTTTTGAAAACAGTCATTTGGAACTCTGTGAAAGCAGTATGTTGTTCCATTTTGAAAATTATGCTGAATACAGATTTCCTTCACTTTTATGTGATTTTCTTTTGCTGAAAAATCACTTCTTTGAAAATGGTCACTTGGAACTCTGTGAAAGCACTACGTTGCTATGTTTTGGGAACAAACCTGAATACAGATTTCATTCAGTTCTATGTGACTTTCCTAAGATGAAACATCCCTTTTTTGAAACAGTCACTTGGAATTCTGTGAAAACATTAAGTTGCTCCATTTTGAAAACTAAGCTGAATACACCTTTCTTTCACTTCTAAGTCACTTATGTGGAATTAAAAATCACTTTTTTGAAAACTATCACTTGCAGCTCTGTGAAAGCCTTATGTTGCTTTGTTTTGAAAACTAAGCTGAATACAGCTTTCATTCACTTCTATGTGATTTTCATAGGCTAAGAAATACCTTTTTTAAAAGAGTCATTTGGAACTCTGTGAAAGCAGCAGGTTGCTCCATTTTGAAAACTAAGCTGAATTGAGACTTCATTCACTTCTGTGTGATTCTCCTGGGCTGAAAAATCATGTTTTTTTAACAGTCACTTGGAACATTGCAAAAGCACATTGTTGCTTCATTTTGAAAACTGAGCTGATTACAGCTTTAATTCACTTCTTTGTGATTTTCCAGGGCAGAAAAATCCCTTCTTTGAAAACCGTCACTTGGAACTGTGCGAAAGCTGTATGTTGCTCTGTTTTGAATATGAAGCTGAATACATCTTTGATTCATTTCTATGTGATTTTCCTTTGCTGAAAAATCTTTCTTGGAAACAGTCACTTGGAAATCTGAAAAAGCAGTAATTTACTCCGTTTTGAAATCTAAGCTCAATACAGCTATCATTCACTTCTATGTGATTTTCCTGTGCTGAAAAATCCCTTTTTGAAAACAGTAAGTTGCAATTCCGTGAAAGCAGAATGTTCCATTTTGAAAACTATGCAGATTACACCTTTCATTCACTTCTATGTGACCTTTGTTGGCTGAAAGATCACTTTTTCAAAAACAGGCACTTGGAACTCTGCCAAAGAAGAATGTTGCTCTGTTTTGAACACTAAGCTGAATACACCTTTCATTCACTTCTATGTGATTCCCTGTGCTGAAAAGTCACTTTTTTGAAAACAGTCACCTGGAATTCTGAGAAAGAAGAATATTGTTCCATTTTGAAAACTAAGCTGAGTACATCATTCATTCACTTTTATGAGGTATTCCTTTTATGAAAAATCACTTTTTTGAAACAATCTCTTGAAACTCTATGAAAGCAGTATGCTTCTAAGTTTTGAAAACTAAGCTGAATACAGCTTTCCTTCACTTCTATGTGATTTCCATGAACTGAAAAATCCCTTTTTGAAAAGAGTCACTTGGAAATCTGTGAATGCAGTATGTTGTTCCATTTTGAAAATTAAGCTGAAGAAAGCTTTCATTCAGTTATCTATGATTTTCCTTGGTGAAAAACCCCTTTTTGAAAAAGTCACTTGGAACCTTGTGAGAGCAGTATGTTGCTCCATTTGGAAACTAAGCTGAATACAGCTTTCATTTAGTTCTAGATGATTACCCTGGGCAGAAAAATCACTTTTTTAAAGGAGTCACTGGGAAATCTGCAAAAGAATTATGTTGCTCCATTTTGAAAGTAAGCTGAATACAGTTTGCATTCACTTCCATGTGACTTTTCTTGGCTGAAAAGTCAATTTTTGAAAACAGACACTTTGAACTCTGTGAAAGCGGTATGTTGCTCTGTTTTGAAAACTAGGCTGAATACTCCTTTCATTCACTTCTATTTGAGTTTCCTGGGCTGAAAAATCATTTTGGAAACAGTCATTTTGAAATCTGTGAAAGCTGAATGCTACTCCTTTTTGAAAAAAAAAAAACCTGAATACACATTTCCTTCCCTTCTATGTGATTTTTGTGTGCTGAAATATCACTTTTTGGAAAAATATAACTTGGAACCCAGCAAAAGCAGAATGTTTCTCCATTTGGAGAACTAAGCTGAAAACCGCTTTCTTTCACTTCAATCTGATTTTCCTAGACTGGCATATCACTTTTTGAAAACAGTAACTTGGAACTCTGTGAAAGTAGTATGTTACTCTGTTTTAAAACCTATGATGAAGACAGCTTTCATTCACTTCTATATGATTTTCCTTGGCTGAAAAATCCCTTTTTTGACAACAGTCACTTGAAACTGTTAGAAAGCCGTATTTTGCTCTATTTTGAAAATGAAGCTGAATACAGCTTTCATTCACTTCATTGTGATCTTCCTGGGTAGAAAATTCTCCTTTTTGGAAACAGTCACTTGGAAGTCTTTGAAAGCAGTGTTGTGTTCCGTTTTGTAAACTAAGCTGAATACAGCTTTCATTCATTTCTATGGAATTTTTTTGGGCTGAAAAATCCCTTTTTAAAAACAGTCACTTGGAAACCCACAAAAGCAGAATGTTGCTTCCTTTTGAAAACTAAGCAGAATACACATTTCATTCACTTCTATGTGACCTTCCTAGGATGAAAAATCCCTTTTTTTAAGCCATCACTTGGAATTCCGTGAAAGCAGAATGTTGTTCCATTTTGAAAACTAGGCTGAATACACCCTTCATTTATTTCTATGTGATTTTCCTGGGCTGAAAAAAATCTTTTATAAAAACAGTCATTTGCAACTGTGTGAAATCAGTATGTTGCTCCATTTTGAAAAGTAAGCTGAATAGAGCTTTCATTCACTTCTATGTCATTCTCCAGTGCTATAAAATCAGTTTTTTGAAAACAGTCACTTGGAAGTCTGTGAAAGCAGTCTGTTGCTCCATTTTGAAAAATGAGCTGAATAGAGCTTTCCTTCACTTCTATGTGATTTTACTTGGCTGAAAAATCACTTTTTTGAAAACAGCCACTTGGAGCACTGTGAAAGGAGTATGTTTCTCCGTTTTGAAAGTTAAGCAGAATACATCTTTCATTCACTTCTATTTGATTCTCTTGGGCTAAAAATCACTTGTTTGAAAACAGTCACTTAGAACTCTGCAAATGCAAAATATTGCTCTTTTTTGAAAACTAAGCTGAATACACCTTTCATTCAGTTCTATGTGAGTTCCTGCACTGAAAAATCTCTTTTCTGAAAACAGTCATTTGTAACTCTGCAAAAGCAAAATATTCCATTTTGAAAACTAAACTGATTACCTCTTTCTTTCACTTCTATGAGACTTTTCTTGAAATTCTGTGCAAGCAGTATGTTGCACTGTTTTGAAAACAAAGCTGAATACAGCTTTCATTCACTTCTAGGTGATTTTCCTGTGCTGAAAAATCACTTTTTTAAAGGAGTCACTGGGAAATCTGCAAAAGTATTATTTTGCTCCATTTTGAAAATTAGGCAGAATGCAGATTTCATTCATTTGCATGTGAGTTTTCTGGGCTGAAAAATCACTTATTTGCAAACAGTCACTTGGAACTCTGGGAAAGCAGAATGTTGCTCCTTTTTGAAAACAAATCTGAATACACCTTTCCTTCAATTCTATGTGACTTTTGTGGGCTGAAATTCATTTTTTGGAAACTGTCACTTGGAACTCTGCGAAAGCAGAATATTTTTCCATTTTGAAAACTAAGATGAATACAGCATTCATTCAATTCTATATGATTTCCCTTGTCTGAAAAATCCCATTTTTGAAAATAGGCACTTTGAAACTTGTGAGAACGGTATGCTGCTCCATTTGGAAACTAAGCTGAATACAGCTTTCATTTATTTCTTAGTGATTTTCATGGGCTGAAATATCACTTTTTTAAAGGAGTCACTGGGAAATCTGTGAAAGAATTATCTTTCTCCGTTTTGAAAACTAAGCTTAATACAGCTTTCATTCACTTCTTTGAGTTCCTGGGCTGAAAAATCACTTTTTGGAAAACAATCATTTGGAATTCCATGAAAGCAAAATGTTGCTCCATTTTGAAAACTAAGCTGAACACAACTTTCATTCACTTCCATGTGACTTTCCTAGGATGAAAAATCCCTTTTCTTTCAAAGAGTCACTTAGGATTCTGTGAAAACAGTATGTTGCTCTGTTTTGAAAAGAAAGCTGACTACTGTTTTCATTCTCTTCTGTTATTTTCCTGGGTTGAAAAATCACTTTTTGAAAATGATCACTTGGAAATCTGTGAAAGCAGCATTTTGCTCCATTTTGAAAACTAAGATGATTACAGCTTTCATTCACTTCTATGTAATTTTCCTGGATTGAAATATCACTTTTTGAAAATTGTCACTTGGAACTCTGCAAAAGCACTATGTTCCTTCATTTTGAATACTAAGTTGAAGACAGCTTTCTTTCACATCTATATGATTTTCCTCAGGTGAAAAAAATCTCTTTTTTGAAAAGAGTAACTAGGAAATCTGCAAAATCTGAATGTTGTTCCATTTTGAAAACTAAGTTGAGTTCACCTTTCTTTCACTTCTATGTCACTTACATGGGAAGGAAAATCACTTTTTTGAAAACTGTCACTTGGAAATCTGTGGAAGAAGTATGTTGCTCTGGATTGAAAGTGGACCTGAACAGAGATTTCATTAAATTCTGTGATTCTCCTGGGATGAAAAACCACTTTTGTAAAATATTCATTTGTAAATATGTGTAAGCAGTCTGTTGCTCCGTTTTGAAAACTAAGTTGAATATGTCTTTCATTCACTTGTATGTAAGTCCCTGGGCTGAAAATTCACTTTATTGAAAGCAGTCACTTGGAATTGTGTGAAAGGAGCATGTTGCACCATTTTGAAAACAAAGCTGAATACAGCTTTCATTCACTTCTTCATGATTTTCCTGGGCTGAAATATCACTTTTTTGAAAACAATCACTTGGAACTCTGAGAATGCAGAATGTTGCTCCATTTTGAAAACTAAGCAGAATATGGCTTTCATTCACTTCTATATGATTTTCCTGTGCTGAAAAATCACTTTTTGGAAAACAGATATTTTGAACTTTACAAAAGCAGTATGTTGCTCCGTTTTGAAATCTAAGCTGAATACAGCTTTCATTCACTTCTATGTGACTTTCCTGAGCTGAAAATCACTTTTTGGGAACAGTCACTTAGAAATCTGAGAAAGCTGAATGTTTCTATGTTTTGAAAACTAAGTTGAATATAGCTTTCTTTCACTTCTATGTGATTTTCTGGGATGAAAAATTAGTTTTTGAAACCATTCACTTGGACCTCTGTGAAAGCAGTATGTTGCTCAGTTTTGAAAATTAAGCTGAATACAGCCTTCATTCACATTTATGTGACATTCCTGGGCTGAAAAATCACTTTTTTGAAAACAGTCACTTTGAAGCCTGTAAAAGAAGAATTTTTCTCTGTTTTGAAAACTAAGCTGAATACACTTTTATTCAGGTCTATGTAACTTTCTTGGGATGAAAATCTAATTTTTGAAAACACTCCTGTGGAACTCTGCAAAAGCAGTTCTTTGGTCCACTTTGAAAACTAAGCTGAATACAGCTTTCATTCACTTCTCTGTGACTTTCCTGGGCTGAAAAATCACTTTTATGAAAACAGTTACTTCAAAAACTGTGAATGCAGTATGTTGTGCCATATTGGAAACTAAGTAGAATATAGCTTTCATTCACTTCTATGTGAATTTCTGTTCTGAAAAGTCACTTTTGTGGAAACAGTCTGTCAGAACTCTATGAAAGCAGAATGTTGCTCCATTTTGAAATCTGAAGTGAATACATGTTTCATTCTCTTCTATATGAAGACCATGTTCTGAAAAATCACTTTTATGGAAAAAAATCACTTGGAAGACTAAGAAACAGTATGTTACTCTATTTTGAAAACTAAGCTGAATACAGATTTCATTCACTTCTATGTGATTTTCCTAGGCTGAAAAATCACTTTTTTTGAAAAGAGTCTTGGAATGCTGTGAAACCAGACATTTGCTCCATTTTGCAAACTAAGTTGAAAACAGCCTTCATTCTATTCTATGACTTTTCTGGGCTGAAAAATCACTTTTATTAAAACAGGCACCTGGAATTCTGAAAAAGCAATACATTGTTCAATTTTGAAATCTAAGCTGAATACAGCTTTCATTCAATTCTTCATGATTTGCTACACTGAAGAAATTCACTTTTATGAAAACAGTCACTTGGAACTCTGTGATAGCAGTGTGTTGTCCCAGTATGAAAACTAAGCTGAATGCAGCCTTCATTCACTTCTATGTGAATTTCCTTAGCTGAAAAATTTTTTTTGAAAACAGTCAGTTGAAATGGTGCAAAAGCAGTATGTTGCTCCATTTTGAATTCTAAGTTGAATACAGCTTTCATTCATCTCTATGTTACTTTCTTGGCTGAAAAATCACCTTTTAGAAAACAGTCACTTGGAATTCTGCGAAAGCAGTATGTTGCTTCATTTGGATAACTGAGTTGAATACAGGTTTCCTTCACTTCTAAGTGATTTTCCTGGTCTGAAAAAAATGACTTTTTGAAAACAGTCACATGGAACTCTGCAAAAGCACTGTGTTGCTCCGTTTGGATAACAAAGTTGAATACAGCTTTCTTTCACTTCCATGTGACATTTCTGGGGTGAAAAACTATTTTTGAAAACAGTCACATGGAATGCTGCAAAAGCAGTATGTTGCTTCCTATTGAAAAGAAAGCTCAATATAGCTTTGTTGCATTTCTCTGTCACTTTCCTGGGCTGAAAAATCCCTTTTTGAAAACTGTTACTTGTAATTCTGTGAAAGGAGTATGTTGCTCCGCTTTGAAAACTAAGTCAAATACATCTTTCACTCCATTCTATGTGGTTTTGTGGGGCTGAAAAGTCACCTTTTGAAAACAGTTACTTGAAACACTGCAAAACCAGTGTGTTGCTCTGTTTTGAAAACAAAGCTGAATACAACTTTCATTCTCTTCTATGTGAGTTTCCTGGGCTAAAAAAAACCTTTTTTGGAAACAGTCACTAGAAACACTGTGAAAGCAGTCTGTCACACCATTTTGAAAACTAAGCTGAATATAGCTTTCATACACTTCTGTGTGACTTTCTTGGGCTGAAAAATCACGCTTTTGAAAACCATATTTTGGAATTCTTCAACAGCAGAATGTTGCTCTGTTTTGAAATCTAAGGTGAATTCACCATTCATTCTCTTCTATGTGAGGACCCTGTTCTGAAAAATCATTTTTTGTAAAAATTCAGTTGGAACACTGAGAGAGTATGTTGCTCTGTTTTGAAAACTAAGATGAATACACATTTTATTCACTTCTAAGTGATTTTCCTAGGCTGAAAAATCACTTTTTTGGAAACAGTCTCTTGGATTGCTGCAAAAACAGTACGTTGTTCCATTTTGCAAGCTAAGTTGCATACCACTTTCATTCTCTTCTATGTGACTTTCCTGGGTGAAACATCACTTTTTTTAAACACTCACTTGGAATTCTCAAAAAGTAATATGTTGTTATATTTTGAAAAATAAGCTGAATACAGCTTTCATTCAATTCTACATGATTTGCTGCACTGAAGAATCACTTGTTCGAAAACAGTCACTTGGAACTCTGTGATAGCAGTATATTCTGGTTTGAAAACTAAGCTGAATACAGCTTTCATTCACTTTGTGAATTTCCTTGGCTGATTTTTTTTTTGTAAACAGTCAGTTGAAACAGTGCAAAAGCATTATTTTGTTCCATTTTGAATTCTAAGCTGAATACAGCTCTCATTCACTTCTATGTGACTTCCTTGGCTGAAAAAATCACCTTTTAGAAAACAGTCACTTGGAATTCTGCGAAAGCAGTATGTTGCTTCATTTGGATAACTGAGGTGAATATAGGCTTCCTTCACTTCTAAGTGATTTTCCTGGTCTGAAAAATGACTTTTTGGAAAACAGTCATAGGGAACTCTGTGAAAGCGCTATTTTGCTCCTTTTGGATAACTAAGCTGAATACAGCTTTCTTTCACTTCCATGTGAAATTTCTGGGGTGAATAATTATTTTTGAAAACAGTCACATGGAATGATGTGAAAGCAGTATGTTGCTTCCTATTGAAAAGTAAGCTCAATACAGCTTTCATGCATTTCTACATTACTTTCCTGGGCTGAAAATTCCCTTTTTTGAAAACTGTCTCTATGAAATCTGTGAAAGTGGTATGTTGCTCCATTTTGAAATCTTAGCTGAATACAGCTCTCATTGACTTCTATTTGATTTCCCTGGGCTGAAAAATCACTTTTTTAAAAAGAGTCACATGGAATTCTGGAAAAGCAGTGTGTTTCTCCATTTTGAAAACTAAGCTGAATACAGGTTTCATGCACTTCTATTTGATTTTTGAGGGCTGAAACATCTCTTTTTGAAAACAGTCACTTGAAACACTGTGAAATCAATATGTTGATCCATTTTGCAATCAAAGCTGAATACAGCTGTCATTCTTTTCTATTGGAGTTTCCTGGGTTGATAAATACCTTTTTGAAAACAGTCACTTAGAACTCTGTGAAAGCAGTATGTTACTCCCTTTTGAAAACCAAGCACAATACAACTTTCATTCACTTATATGTGATTTTCCTGGGCTGAAGTATCCCTTTATTGAAAAGAGTTATTTGGAACCCTGTGATAGTAGTATCTTGCTCCATTTGGAAAACTAAGCTGAATAAAGCTTTCATTCACTTCTAAGTGATTTTCTTGGGCTGAAAAATCACTTTTTTGAAAACACTCTCTTGGAATGCTGTGAAACCAGAATGTTGCTCCATTTTGCAGACTGAGTTGAACACAGCCTTCATGCTCTTCTATGTGACTTTCCTGGGCTGAAAAATCACTTTTATTAAAACAGTCATCTGGAATTCTGAAAAAGCAATATGTTGTTCCATTTTGAAATCTAAGCTGAATACAGCTTTCATTCAATTCTTCATGATTTGCTACACTGAAAAAGAATCACTTTTTTGAAAACAGTCACTTGGAACTCTGTGATAGCAGTATGTTGTTCCTGTTTGAAAACTAAGCTGAATACAGCTTTCATTCACTTCTATGTGAATTCCCTTGGCTGAAAATTTTTTTTGAAAACAGTCAGTTGAAACGGTGCAAAAGCCATATCTTGCTCCATTTTGAATTCTAAGCTGAATACAGCTTTCATTCACTTCTATGTGACTTCCTTGGCTGAAAAATCACCTTTTAGAAAACAGTCACTTGGAACTCTGTGAAAGCAGTATGTTGCTTCATTTGAATAACTGAGTTGAATACAGGTTTCCTTCACTTCTAAGTGATTTTCCTGGTCTGAAAAATTACTTTTTGGAAAACAGTCACATGGAAATCCATGAAAACACTATGTTGCTCCATTTGGATAACTAAGCTGAATACAGATTTCTTTCACTTCCATGTGACATTTATGGGGTGAAGAACTATTTTTGAAAACAGTCACATGGAATGCTGTGAAAGCAGTATGTTGCTTTCTCTTGAAAAGGAAGCTCAGTACAGCTTTCTTGCATTTCTCTGTCACTTTCCAGGGCTGAAAAATCCCTTTTTTTGGAAAACTGTCACTTTGAATTCTGTGAAAGCAGTATGTTGCTCTGTTTTGAAAACTTAGCTGAATACAGCTTTCATTCACTTCTATTTGATTTTTCTGTGCTGAAAAATCACTTTTTTGAAATCAGTCACTTGCAATTCTGCAAAAGCAGTATGTGGCTCTGTTTTGGAAACTAAGCTGAATACAGATTTCATTCACTTGAAAGTGATTTTCCTGAGCTGAAAAATCGCTTTTTTAAAAACAGTCACATGGAATTCTGAGAAAGCAGTATGTTGCTCCATTTTGAAAATTAAGCTGAATACAGGTTTCATGTATTTCTATCTGATTTTTGAGGGCTGAAAAATCTCTTTTTGAAAACAGTCAGTTGAAACACTGCAAATCAGTACATTGCTCCATTTTGCAAACAAAGCTGAATACAGCTTTCATTCTCTTCTATGTGATTTTACTGGGCTGAAAAACACTTTTTTGTAAACAGTCACTTGGAACACTGCCAAAGCAGTACGTTGCTTCATTTTGAAAACTCTGAGGAATACAGTTTTCATTCACTTATTTGTGACTTTCCTTGGCTGGAAAATCACTTTTTGAAAACAGCCTCTTAGAACTCTGTGAAAGCAATACGTTACTGCCTATTGAAAAATAAGCACAATGCAACTTTCATTCACTTCTATGTGATTTTCCTGGGCTGAAGCATCCCTTTTTTGTAAAGAATCACTTGGAACTCTGTGATAGTAGTATGTTGCTCCGTTTGGAAAACTAAGCCAAATACAGATTTTATTCACTTCTAAGTAATTTTCCTGGGCTAAAAAATCACCCTTGTGAAAACAGTCACTTTGAACTGTGCAAAAGTATTATGTTACTCCATTTTGAAAACTAGGCAGAATACAGCTTTAATTCACTTCCATGTGAGATTCCTGGGCTGAAAAACAACTTTTATGAAAACAGTCACTAGGAACACTGTGAAAGCAGTATGTTGCTCCGTTTTGAAAAGTATGCTGATTACAGCTTTCATTGAGTTCTATGTGACTTTCCTTGGCTGAAAAATCACTTTTTTGAAAACAGTGGCTTTGAAATCAGCAAAAGCAGTATGTTGTTCTGTTTTGAAAACTTAGCTGAATACAGGTTTCATCATTTCTTTGTGATTCTCCTTGGCTGAAATATCACTTTTTTGAAAGCAGTGAGTTGGAACGTTGTGAAACCAGTAAGTTTTTCCGTTTTGAAAACTAAGCTGAATGCCACTTTCTTTCACTTCTATGTTATTTTCCTAGGGTGAAAAGTCACTTTTAGAAAACAGTCGCTTGGAACTCTGTGAAAACAGTATGTTGTTCTGTTTGGAAAACTAAGCTGAGTAGTGCTTTCATTCACTAACATGTGATATTCCTGGGGTGAAAAATCACTTTTTGAACACAATCATTTGGAATGCAGTGAAGGCATTATGTTTCTTCATTCTGAAAACTAAGGTGAATAAATCTTTCATTCTCTTCTTTGTGAGTTTACTGGGCTGAAAAACACTTTTTTGAAAACAGTCACTTGGAAATCTGTGAATGCAGTATGCGGTTTTCTTTTGAATACTAAGTTGAAGACTGCTTTCATTCACTTCTTTGTGTTGTTCCTGGACTGGAAAATCAGTTGTTTGAAAACAGTCCCTTGGAAGTCTGTGAAAAGAGTGTGCTGCTGCCTTTTGAAATCTAAGCTGAATACAGCTTTCTTTCGCTTCTATGCGAATTTCCTGTGCTGAAAATTCACTTTTTTGAAAACAGTGACTTGGAAATCTGTAAAAGCTGTATGTGGCTTCATTTAGAAAACTAAGCTACATACATTTCCATTCACTTCTAAGTGATTTTCTTGGGCTGAAATATCACTTTTTTAAAACAGTCACATGGAACTCTGTGAAAGCAGTATGTTGTTCCATTTCTATAACTAAGCTGAATACAGCTTACTTTCAATTCCATGTGACATTCCTGGTCTGAAAAGTTATTTTTGAAAACAGTCACTAGGAACTCTGCTATAACAGTATGTTGCTCTGTTTTGAAAACTAAGCTGTATACAGCTTTCTTTCACTTCTATGTGACTTTCCTGTGCTGAAAATTCACTTTTTTGAAAACAGTGACTTGGAAATCTGTAAAAGCAGTATGTGGCTTCATTTAGGAAACTAAGCTGCATGCACTTTCCATTCACTTCTAAGTGATTTTCCTGGGCTGAAATATCACTTTTTTGAAAACAGTCACATGGAACTCTGTGAAAGTGGTATGTTGCTCTGTTTTGTAAACAAAGCTGAAAACAGCTTTCATTCAATTCTATGTGATTTCCCTGGGCTGATAAAGCACTTTATTTAAAACATATGTGCTCCATTTTGAAAACTAAGCTTATTAAAGCTTTCTTTAACTTCTATGTGCTTTTCAAGGACTGCAAAAGGACTTTTTGAAAACAGTCACTTGGGACTCTGAAAGCAGCATGTTGCTCCGTTTTTGAAGACTCAGCTAAATACAGCTTTTGTTCCCTTCTATCTGATTTTACTGGGCTGAAAAATCCCTTTTTTGGAAGCAGTCACTTGGAACTCTGCAAAAGCAGCATGTTTCTCCGTTTTGAAAGCTAAGCTCAATACAGCTTTCATTCAATTCTATGTGATTTTCCTGGTCTGAAAAATCACTTTTTTTAATACAGTCACCTGGAACACTGACAAAGCAGTATGTAGCTACACTTTGAAATCTAAGCAGAAAAAAAGTTTCATTCACTTCTATGTGATTTTCCTAGGCTGAAAAATCACGTTTTTGAAAACATTCCCTTGGAACTCTGCCAGAGCAGTATGGTGCTCCATTTGAAAACTAATCAGAATACAACTTTCATTCACTTCTCTGTGATTTCCTGGGCTGAAAAACCCCTTTTTTGAAAAGAATAATTTGGAACTCTGCAAAACCAGTTTGTTGCTCTGTTTTGAAAACAAAGCTGAATACAGCTTTCAATCACTTCTGTGTGATTTTCCTGGGCTGAAAAATTACTTTTCTGAAAAGTGTCATTTGGAATTCTGGGAAAGCAGTATGTTGTTCTGTTTTGAAAACTAAGTTAAACTGAGCTTTCTTTCACTTCTATGTGTTTTGACTGTGCTGAAAAATCACTGTTTTTTGAAAAGAGTTACTTTGCACTCTGTGAAAGAAGAATCCTGCTCCTTTTTGAAAACTATGCTATATACAGATTTCATTCACTTCTATGTGATTTTCCTGGCCTGAAAAATCACTGTTCTGAAAAGAGTTACTTTGAACTCTTTTAAAGCAGAATCTTGCTCCTTTTGGAAAACTAAGCTGAATAGAGGTTTCATTCACTTCTATGTGGTTTTCCTTGGCTGAAAAACCACTTTTTTGAAAACAGGCAATTGGATCTCAGTGAAAGCAGTATGTTGCTCCATTTTGAAAACAAGGCTGAATACAGCTTTCATTGAAATCTATGTGATTTTAATTTTCTGAATAGTCACTCTTTTGAAAACAGTATCTTGGAACTCTGAGAAAGCAGCATTTTACTCCATTTTGAAAACTAAGCTGAATACAGCTTTCATTCAATTCTATTTGATTCTCCTTGGCTGAAAAGTCCCTTTTTTGAAAACAGTCACTTGGAACTCTGCAAAAGCAACATTTTGCTCCATTTTGAATACTAATCTGAATACAGCTTTATTTCACTCCTATGTGATTTTCCTGTGCTAAAAAATGTCTTTATGGAAACAGTCACCTGGAACTCTGTGAAGGCAGCATGTTACTTCATTTTTAAAATGAAGCTGAATACAGCTTTCATTATTTCTTAGTGACTTCCCTTGGATGAAAATAACTTTTTTGAAAAAGTCACTTGGAAATCTGCAAAAGCACTATGTTGCTGCATTTTGAAATGTATGCTTAATACAGCTGACTTTCACTTCTATGTATTTTTCCTGGACTGAAAAATGACTTTTTTGAGAACAGTGCCTTGGAACTCTGCAAAAGCAGTACATTGCCCCTTTTTGAAAAGTAAACTGAATACAGATTTCTTTCACTTCTATGTGATTTTCCTGGGCTGATAAATCACTCTTCTGATAACATTCACTTGTACCTCTGCAAAAGGTATGAAAAGTAAGCTGAATACAGCTTTCTTTCACTTGTGTGTGATTTTCTTGGGGTGAAAAATCACTTTTTTGAAAAGAGACACTTTGAACTCTGCAGAAGCAGTATGTTGCTCCGTTTTGAAAACTAAGCTGAATACAGCTTGCATTCACTTCTATGTAATTTTCCTGGGCTGAGATATCACTTTTTGGAAAACGGGCACTTGGAATGCTTCAAAAGCAGTATGTTACTCCATTTTGTAATCTAAGCTGAATACAGCTTCCATTCACTTCTAAGTGACATCCCCAGGATGAAAAATTTCTTTTTGAAAAAAGTCAGTGGAACTCTGCAAAAGCAGTATGTTGCTGCATGTTGGAAAGTAAGCTGAATACAGCTTTCATTCATTCTAAGTGACTTTCCTTGGCTGAAAACTCTCTTTTCTGAAATCACTGAATTTGAAACCTGTGAAAATTTTATGTTTCTGCATTTTGAGAGCTAAGTTGAAGACAGCTTTCATTCACTACTAAATTACTTACCCAGACTGAAAAATCACCTTTTTGAGAACAGTGACTTGGAGCTATGTGAAAGTAGTATGTAGTTCCTTTTTGAAATGTATTTTGAATACCGTTTTTGTTCAATTTTATGTGATTTTCCTGGGATGAAAAATCTATTTTTTGGAAACAATCACTTGGAACTCTGCTAAATCAGAATGCTTCTCCATTTTGAAAACTAATCAGAATGCACCTTCCATTCACTTCTGTGTGAGTTTCCTTGGCTGAAAAAACACTTTATGAAAACTGTCACTTGGAACACTGCCATAGCTTTATGTAGCTCTGTTTTGAAGACTAAGAAGAACATAGCTTTCATTCACTTCTGTCCGATTTTCCTGGGCTGAAAAATCACTTTTTTGAAAACAGTCACTTGGAATTCTGTGAAAGCAGCATATTGCTCTGTTTTGAAAACTAAGCTGAATACGGCTTTCATTCAATTATATATGATTTTCTTGGACTGAAAAAATGACTTTTGAAAATAGTCACTTGGTACTCTGCAAAAGCAGTATGTTGCTCTGTTTGTAAAAAACTCTGAATGCAGTTTTCATTCACTTTTATGTGACTTTCCAGTGGTGAAAAATCACTTTTTTGAAAACAGTTGGCATGCTGTGAATGCAGAGTGTTGCTCCGTTTTGAAAGCTAAGCTAAATACAGCTTTCATTCAATTCTACATGATTTTCCTGGGCTGGAAAATCAATCTTTTGAAAACTGTCACTTGAACTCTGCAAAAGCCTTATGTTCCTCAGTTTTGAAAACTAAGCTGTATACAGCTTTCATTAACCTCTGTGTGAGTTTCCTGGCTTGAAAAATCACTTTTTTGCAAACAGACTCTTGGAACTCTGCAAAAGCAGAATATTACTCCGTTTTCAAAACTAACCTGAGTACACCTTCCATTCAATTCTGTGTGAGTTTCCTGGGTTGAAAAATCACTGTTTTGGAAACACTCACTTAGAATTCTACAAAAGCAGTATGTTTCTCCATTTTGAAAGCTAAGTTGAATACAGCTTTCATTCACTTCTATGTAACCTTACTGAGCTGAAATATCACTTTCATCAAAACAGTCACTTGGAACTCTGTGAAAGCAGTATGTTTCTCCATTTGGAAAGTAAGCTACATACAGCTTTCATTCAATTCTATTTGACTTTCCTGGGCTGGAAAATCACTGTTTTCAAACAGTCATTTGGAAGCCATCAAAAGCAGTGTGCTGCTCGTTTTTGAAATGTATGCTGAATGCAGCATTCATTCACTTCTATGTGACTTACTGGGGCTGAAAAATCTTTTTGAAAACAGTCACTTGGAAATCTATGAAAGCAGTATGTTGTGCCACTGTGAAAACTAAGATGAATACAGCTTTCATTCATATCTCTGTGATTTTCTGTGGGTGAAAAATCTCTTTTTTGAAAACAATCACTTGGAAGTATGCGAATGCAGTATGTAGCTCTGTTTTGAAAACTATTCTCACTACAGCTTTCATTCACTTCTGTGTGATTTTCCTGGGCTGAAATATCACTGATTGGAAATCAGTGATTCTGAACCCTGCAAAACCAGTATGTTTCTCCATTTTGAAAACTAAGCTGAATACAGCTTTCATTCACTTCTATGTGATTTTTGTGGACTGAAAAATGACTTTTTTGAAAACAGACACGTTGAAACCTGCGAAAGCGGTATGATGATCCATTTTGAAAACTAAGCACAATACAGCTTTCATTCACTTCTATGTGACTGCCCTGGGCTGAAAAATCACTTTCTTGAAAACACTTACTTGGAACTCTGTGAAAGCAGTATTTTCCTCCGTTTTGAAAACTCAGCTCAATATGGATTTCATTCACTTCAATGTGCTTTTCATGGGCATTAAAGTCACTTTTTTTGGAAACTGAACTTGGAACACTGCCAAACAGTATGTTGCTCCATTTTGAAAACTAAGCTGAATACAGCTTTCATTCACTTCTATGTGACTTTCCTTGGCTGAAAAATTCCTTTTTTGTTAACAGTCTCTTGGATCTCTGTGAAAGCAGTATGTTGCTCCATTTTGAATACTAATCACAATATAGCTTTCATTCACTTCAACGTGACTCTCCAGGGCTTAAAAATCAATTTTTTGAAAACATTCACTTGTAACTGTGTGAAAGTAGAATGTTGTTCCCTTTTTGAAAACTAAGCTGAATACAGCTTTCATTCACTTCTATGTGACTTTCCTGGGCTGAAAACTCTCTTTTTTGAAAACAGCCAGTTGGAACTCTGTAAAAGCAGTATGTTGCCCTGCTTGAAAACTAAGCTGAATACAGCATTGTTTCAATCCTATGTGATATTCCTGGGCTGAAAAATCACTTTTTGAAAAGAGTCACTTTGCACTTTTTGAAAACAGTATGTGGTTCCGTTTTGAAAACTAAGCTGAATACAGCTTTCATTCACTTGTATGTGATTTTCTTGTGTTGAAAATCCAGTTCATGATAACAATCACTTGGAACTCTGTGAAAGCAGTATTTAGCTCCGTTTTGAAAAGTCAGCTGAATTCAGATTTCATTCATTTCAATGTGATTTTCATGGACTGAAAAACGACTTTTTGAAAAGAGTCAATTGTAACTCTGCCAAAGCAGTATGTTGCTCTGTTTTGAAGAATAAACTGAAAAAAGCTTTCATTCACTTCTATATGATTTTCCTGGGCTGAAATATCCCTTTTTTTGAAAACAGTCACTTGGAACTCTGCCAAAGCAGCATTTTGTTCCATTTTGAATACTAATCTGAATGCAGCTTTCATTCACTTCTATGTGATTTTCCTGGGCTGAAAAATCACTTTTTTGAAAATGGTCACTTGGAAATCTTTGGAAGCAGTATGATGCTCCATTTGAAAAGATAGCTGAATATGGTTATGATAGACTTCTATGTGACATTCCTGGGTTGAAAAATCACATTTTTGATAACAGTCACTTAGAAACCTGTGAAAGCATTATGTTGTGCCTTTTTGAAAACTAAGCTTTACACACCTTTCATTCATTTCTGCATGAGTTTCCTGGGCTGAAAAATCACTTTTTTGAGACAGGCACTTGGAACTATGTGTGATGGTTGTGTTCATGTGTCAACTTGGCTAGGTGGCCTAGCTGTCTGGTCAAGTGAGCACTGGCCTGACAATTGCTGTGAGGATATTTTGAGGCCAGAGCTTTGGAGCAGATGTCAGCTGCCTTCCTAGCTAACAGGTTTTCCAGACGCCATTGGCCATCCTCTGGTGAAGGTACCTGATTGCTGAGGTGTTACCTTGGACACTTTGTGGCCTTAAAACTGTAACTGTGTAGTGAAATAAACCCCCATTTTATAAAAGCCTATCCATCTCTGGTGTTTTGCATTCTGCAGCATTAGCAAATGAGGACAGATTTTGGTACCAGAAGGTAAATGTCTGTCATGCATTTTCTTCTCTCTCTGAATTTTTAAAATAAACTTAATTTTGGAGGCTTATAAGCCGGACAGTTAGAGAACCTTCACTTGTTCTTCAGCTGCTTAGTGAAGCATTTTCTGGGGAGCTCGTTGAAGTTGCCAGTTCATTTCCTGAGGAGTTCATCAGAGTTGTCGGTTCATTTCCTGAGGAGTTCATCAGATGTCTTCCTTGGAGTTGACAGCTTGTTGACGGCCCTTCAGAATTTGGACTGGTTTGCTACCACAGTTGTGTGAGTCACTTTTACAATTTGATAATCAGAGACATCTCTCATTGATTCTGTTTCCAAGGAGAACCCTAACTAATACAGCTTCTAACTTACCACACTGTGAGAGAATAAATTTCTGTTGTTTTAAGCCACCCAGTTTGTGGCAATTTGTTACAGCAACCCCAGGAAACTAATACAGGGTATGATAGGAAAAAGTCCCATTGAGTTTCCAAGGTGCCAAGCAGAGTTCTATGTCTTGATCTGGATTGAGAGCACAAGGGTTTCATTTCATTATTATTCTTTTAAATGCATCATACATATTGCTTTACAATATTAAATGAAAAAGAAGTGGTAAGATTTATGGGATACTGTCTACCTTGTCAGAAAAGATATGGTTTTAGGTGATGTGTACAACTGCCAAGTTGACAAGGGGTGGACTGTGATGGTTGGGTTCATGTGTCAACTTGGCTAGGTGGTCTAGCTGTCTGGTCAAGTGAGCACTGGCCTGACAATTGCTGTGAGGATATTTTGAGGCTGGAGCTTTGGAGCAGACGCCAGCTTCCTTCCTAGCTAACAGAGGTTTTCCGGATGTCATTGTCCATCCTCTGGTGAAGGTACCCGATTGCTGAGGTGTCACCTTAGACACTTTGGGGCCTTAAGACTGTAACTGTGTAGTGAAATAAACCCCCGTTTTATAAAAGCCTATCCATCTCTGGTGTTTTGCATTCTGCAGCGTTAGCAAACTAGGACACTATGCTAAAGCAGAATGTTGCTCCCTTTTGAAAACTAAGGTGAATACAGCTTTCATTCACTTCTATGTGATCTCCAAGGCTGAAATTCACTTTTTTGAACACTGTCCCTAGGTAATCTATGAAAGCAGTATATTTTTCTGTTTTTAAAACTAAGCTGAATACAGCTTTCTTTCACTTCTTTGTGATTTTCCTGTGCTGAAAAGTCACTTTTTTGAAAACAGTAACTTGGAACTCTGCTAAAACATTATGTTGCTCCATTTTGAAAACTAAGCTGAATACAGCTTTCATTCACTTCTTTTTTAAATATTCCTTTTTTTGAGATATAGTCACATACCATGCAGTCATACAAAACAAATCATACATTCAATTATTCACAGTACCATTACATCACTGTACATTCATCACCAAAATCAATCCATGACACCTTCATTACCACACACAAAAATAACAAGAAGAGTAATCAAAGTGAAAAAGGGCAATTAATGTAAGAAAGAACACTGGTTGCCTTTGCCTGCTTGTTTGTTTCCTTCCCATATTTTTCTACTCATCCATCCATAAACTAGACAAAGGAGATTATGGTCCTTATGACTTTCTCAATCCCATTGTCACCCTTCATAAGATACATTTTTATACAATTCTCTTCAAGATTCATGGTTTCTGGGTTGTTGTATGATAGTTTCAGATATCTACCACCAGCTACCCCAATTCATTATCACCTAAAATGGGTTGTCTATATTGTGCATAAGAGTGCCCACCAGAGTGACCTCTTGGCTCCTTTTGGAATCTCTCTGCCACTGAAGTTTATTTCATTTCCTTTCACGTCACCCTTTTGGTCAAGGTGTTCTCCATCCCATGATGCTGGGTCTATATTCCTCCCTGGGAGTCATAATCCATGTTGCCAGGGTAATTCACAACCCTGGGTGTCTGAACCCACATAGGGGGGAGGGCAGTGATTTCACCCTGCCAATTTGGATTAACTAGAGTGGGCCACATCTGAACAACAAACAGGCATTTGGGAGGAGGCTGTTAGGCACAATTATAGGTATGCCTAGCCTCTCCTATGCAGCAACAGTTTTCCAAGGACAAATCCTGTGATAGAGGGCTCAACCCATTAAACCACCAGTCCCCTATTTCTGTAGGCATGTTAGCAACCCTCGCCGTGGGACAGGTCAATACCCCTGCATTCTCCACCAGCACCTCAAGGGGGATCTGCATATGTTTTTCCCTGTTTTCTTTCAAACTTTTTTTAAATCAACTGTATGAAAAATAAAGAATAAAAAAAATTTAAAATCATACAATAGAAGAACATTTCAAAGTGACCATAACAAGGAGTAAGAAGAAGACAACTAACCTAAGATAAAAACTTTACTTCCAACATCATGCTACTGTACCCCAAGAAAGTAACCTAATATAGCAACATTTCTGTGAACCTATTCGTACTATACCCATCAGAAATTAACAGACCATAGCATCCTGGGCATCTGAGAATGTTAAATTTACCCATGATAGCTTATCTGTTCTTATTGGATTAATGTTCCCCCTACCTTAATTGCTCTCTATCACTAGTTCCCCTACATTCTACATTATAAACCATTTGTTTTACATTTTTCAAAGTTCACATTATTGGTAGCAAATAATATTTCTCTTTTTCTGCCTGGCTTATTTCCCTCAGCATTGTCTCTTCAGGTTCATCTATGTTGTCATATGTTTCAAGACATCATTCCTTCTTACTGCCGTGTAGTGTTCCATCATGTGAATATACCACATTTTATTTACCCACTCATCTGTTGAAGGACATTTGGGTTGTTTCCATCTCCTGGCAATTGTGAATAATGCTGCTATGAACATTGGCATGCACATATCTGTTCGTGTCACTGCTTTCTGATCTTCTGGGTATATACCGAGAAGTGCAATCACTGGATTGAATGGTAACTCTATATCTAGTTATCTAAGGAACTGTCAGACTGACTTCCAGAGTAGCTGAACCATTATACAGTCCCACCAACAATGAATAAGAGTCCCAATTTCTCCACATCCCTTCCAACATTTGTAGTTTCCTGTTTGTTTAATGGCAGCCATTCTAATTGGTGTGAGATGGTATGTCATTGTGATCTTAATTTGCATCTCTCTAACAACTAGTGAAGCAGAACATTTTTTCATCTGTTTCTTGGCCATTTGTATTTCCTCTTCAGAGAACTGTCTTTTCATAACTTTTGCCCATTTTATAATTGGCCTGCCTGAACTATCATCATTGAGTTGTACAATTTCTTTATATATGCAAGATATCAGTCTTTTGGCATATACATGGTTTCCAAAATTTTTTCCCATTGAGTTGGCTGTCTCTTTACCTTTTTGACAAATTCCTGTGAGGTGCAGAAACCTAAGTTTGAGCAGTTCCTATTTTTCTGTTTTTCCTTTTGTTGCTTGTGCTTTGGGTGTAAAGTCTAGGAAGTGGCCACCTAATACAAGGTCTTGAAGATGTTTTCCTACATTATCTTCTAGGAGTTTTATGGTACTTTCTTTTATACTGGGATCTTTCATCCATTTTGAGTCAATTTCTCGGTAGGGTGCAAGGTAGTGGTTGTCTTTCATTCTTTTGGATATGGATATCTGACTCTCCCAACCCCATTTGTTGAAAAGAGCATTATGACCCAGTTCAGTGACTTTGGGGGACTTATTAAAGATCAGTTGGTCATAGATCTGGGTGTCTATCTCCGAATTCTCAATGCAATTCCATTAATCTATGTGTCTATCTTTGTGCCAGTACGATGCTGTTTTGACAACTGTGGCTTTATAATAAGCTTCAAAATCAGGGGGTGTAAGTTCTCCCACTTCGTTTTTCTTTTTAACAGCATCTTTAGCAATCTGAGGCATCTTCCCTTTCCAAATAAATTTGATAACTAGCTTTTCCAAGTCTGCAAAGTAGGTAGTTGGAATTTTCACTGGAATTGCATTGAATCTGTAGATGAGTTTGGGTAGAACTGACATCTTAATGACATTTAGCCTTCCTATCCAAGAACATGGATTATTTTTCCATCTTTTAAGGTCCCCTTCTATTTCTTTTAGTAGACTTATGCAGTTTTCTTTGTATAGGTGTTTTACATCTTTGGTTAAGTTTATTCCTAGGTACTAGATTTTTTTAATTGCTATGGAAAATGGTATCTTTTTCTTGAGTGTCTCTTCAGTTTGTTCATTTATAGCATATAGAAACATTACTGACTTATGTGCATTAATCTTGTATCCCACTACTTTGCTAAATTTATTACCTCTAGTAGCCATATTGTCTATTTCTTGGGGTTTTCCAGATATAAGATCACATCATCTGCAAACAATGACAGTTTTACTTCTTCCTTTCCAATTTGGATGCCTTTATTTTTTGTCTTGGTGGATTGCCCTGGTTAGCACTTCCACCACAATGTTGAATAACAATGGTGATAGCGGGCATCCTTGTCTTGTTCCTGATCTTAGAGGGAAGGCTTTCAGTCCCTCACCATTGAGTACTATGCTGGCTGTGGGTTTTTCATCTATGCTCTTTATCATATTGAGGAAGTTTCCTTCAATTTCTACTTTTTGAATTGTTTTTATCAAAAAGGGATGTTGGATTTTGTTGAATGCTTTTTCAGCATCTGTTGAGATGATCATTTGTTTTTCCCTTTTGATTTGTTAATGTGTTGTAATACATTGATTGATTTTCTTATGTTGAACCATCCTTGCATGCCTGGAATGAACCCCACTTGGACATGGTGTATGAATTTTTTAATGTCTCTTTGGATTCGATTTGCAAGTATTTTTTTGAGGATTTTTGCATCTATATTCATTAGGGAGATTGGCTGGTAGTTTTCATTTTCTGTAGCATCTTTGCCTGGCTTTGGTATTAGATTGATGTTAGGTTCATAAAATGAGTTAGGTGGTGTTCCATTTTCCTTGATGTTTTGAAAGATTTTAAGTACAATTGATGTCAGTTTTTTTTTTTGGAAAGTTTGGTTGAATTCCCCTGTGAAGCCATCTGGCCCTGGGCATTTATTTTTTGGAAGCTTTTTGATGGCTGATTGAATATCTTTGCTTGTGATAGGATGGTTGAGGTCTCCTGTTTCTTCTCTGGTCAGTCCAGGTTGTTTATATGTTTCCAGGAAATTGTCCATTTCCTTTACATTATCTAGTTTCTTGCCATACAGTTATTCATAGTATCCTCTTATAATTTTTTTAATTTCTTCAGGATCTGCAGTAATGTCAACTTTCTCATTCATTATTTTGTTTATATGGGTCTTCTCTCTTTTTGATTTTGTCAGTCTACCTAGGGGCTTGTCAACCTTGTTGATCTTCTCAAAGAACCAACTTTTGGTGTTATTTACCCTTTCTATTGTTTTTTGTTCTGTATGTCATTTATTTCTGCTTTAATCCCTGTTATTTCTTTTCTTCTACTTGGTTTAGGATTGGTTTGCTGTTCATTGTCTAGAATCTTCAGTTGATCTGTTAATTCTTTGATTTTGGCTCTTTCTTCCTTTTTAATATATGCATTTAGTGCTCTAAATTTCCCCCAATACTGCTTTTGCTGCATCCCATAGGTTTTTATATGTTTTCTTCTCATTTTTTTTCATCTCTATATATTTAGCAATTTCTCTTGCTATTTCTTCTTTAATCCACTGATTGTTTAGGAGTGTGTTGTTTAACGTCCAAGTATTTTTGAATTTTCTGTCTCTGATGGTTATTGATTTCTAATTGTATTCCATTGTGTTCAGAGAATGTGCTTTGAATAATTTCAATCTTTTTAAATTTATTGAGCCTTGTTTTATGTCCCAGCATATGATCTATTCTGGAGAAAGTTCCATGAGCACTAGAGAAGTATGTGTATCCTGGTGATTTGGGATGTAATGTTCTATACATGTCTGTTAAATCCAATTCATTCATCAGATTCTTTAGGTTTTCAATTTCCTTATTGGTCTGTCTGGTTGATCTATCTATAGGGGAGAGTGATGTGTTGAATACTCCCACAATTGTTGTGGAAACATCAACTGCTTCCTTTAGTTTTGCCAGTGTTTCTCTCATGTATTTTGTGGCACCTTTATTGGGTGCATAAAGATTTATGCTTGTTATTTCTTCTTGTTGAATTTTCCCTTTAATTAGTATGTAGTGGCCTTCTTTTCTCTCAAAACATCCCTGCATTTAAAGTCTATTTTATCTGAGATTAATATTGCTACACCTGCTTTCTTTTGGCTGTAGCTGGCATGAAATATTTTTTCCATCCTTTCACTTTCAATTTCTTTGTGTCCCTGTGTCTAAGATGAGTCTCTTGTATGCAACATATTGATGGTTCATTTTTTTGATCCATTCTGCGAGTCTACATCTTTCAATTGGGGAGATTAATCCATTTACATTCAATGTTATAACCGTGAAGGCATTACTTAAATCAGCCATCTTATCCTTTGGATTATGTTTGACATATATATTTTTCCCACTCTCTATTAATATCATTTAATGTACCCACACTGAATTTCTTTAGTACTGAACCTATCTCCATGTCTCTCTCTCCTTTCTTTGTTTCTCTGTCTGTAGGGCTCCCTTTAGTATATGAAGTAGGGCAGGTCTCTTGTTAGCAAATTCTCTCAGCATTTGTCTGTGAAAAATTTAAGCTCTCCCTCAAATTTGAAGGAGAGCTTTGCTAGATAAAGTATTCTTGGTTGGAAATTTTTCTCACTCAGAATTTTAAATGTGTCATGTCACTGCCTTCTCGCCTCCATGGTGGCTACCGAGTAGTCACTACTTAGGCTTATGCTGTTTCCTTTGTATATGGTGAATTGCTTTTCTCTTGCTGCTTTCAGAACTTGCTTCTTCTCTTTCATATTTGACAGAGTGATCAGAATATTTCTTGGAGTGGGTTTATTTTGATTTATTCTATTTGGAGTTCACTGGGCACTTATGATTTTTGTATTTTTTGGTGTTTGTAAGATTTGGAATGTTTTCCCCAACAATTTCTTTGAATACTCTTCCTATAACTTTACCCTTTTCTTCCCCTTCTGGAACACCAATGAGTCTTATATTTGGACATTTTATATTATCTATCATACCCCTGACATCCATTTCAGTTTTTTCAATTTGGTCCCCATTCTTTCTTTTGTGCTTTCTTTTTCCATTCTGTCATCTTCCAGGTCACTGATTCATTGTTCAACTTTCTCTAGTCTTGTACTATGAGTATCCAGAAACTTTTTAATTTGGTCAACATTACCTTTAATTTCCATAACATCATGTATTTTTTATTTAGTTTTGCAATGTCTTCTTTATGCTTTTCTAGGGTCTTCTTGATGTCCTTTATATCCTGTGCCATGCTCTTCTTCATGTCCTTTATATCCCATGCCATGGTCTTGTTGTTCATCTTTAGTTCTTTGATTAGTTGCTATAGGTACTGTGTCTCCTCTGACCTTTTGATTTGGGTTCTTGGGATTGGGTTACCCATATCATCTGGTTTTTTCATATGCTTTAAAATTTTCTGTCGTTTTTGGCCTCTTGGCATTTGCTTAACTTGATAGGGCTCTTTTAGGATTTGTAGACCAATTAAATCCTTATCTCTAATTTGTCCAATCTACAGATTCATAGAGTACACTTTCTCTAACTAACCAGCAGATGTCATCCATAAGCCACCTTTTCCCTTCAAGTCAGTTCTCCCCCACTTTGCCTTTGTTGTGAGTGGGGGAGTGAGTCTTGTGGGATCCAATTGGTGTACCAAGCTTGCATGTGTTGTTGGTGTTGCCTGTCCTTTGTATGGAGAGTGTGTCTGGGTGGTCACGGAAGGGGGGCAGCTCTAACAATCAAATATCCCTGGTGTTTCCTGGAGTTTTAAAGCTTCTGCAATAGTCTAATCCTTCAGTTCATTCCTGCCACAGTTTGTCTCTTCCACTGACCCACAAGTCTTGGTATTTTACCTGAGACTTGCGAGTGGGTCCCTCTTCCAGGTCCTGCACCCCGTGGTCCTCTGTTTAGGATGACTGTGCTATGTCATAGGTGAGTGCCATCGCCCAAGGGCATTTCTGGGCTGCAGGGCTGTGGAGGGAGGCTCCCTGTCTGCTGAGCAGATGCCCCCTTCTCAGGAATTTTACATTCACTTCTAAGTGACTTCCATGGGATGAAAAATTACATTTTGAAAGCAATCACTGGAACCCTGAGAAAGCAGTATGTTGCTGCATTTTGAAATGTAAGCTGAATACAGCCTTTGTTCATTCTAGGTGACTTTTCTGGGCTGAAAAATCACTTTTTTGAAAGCAATCACTTGGAACTCTGCAAAAGCAAAATATTGTTCCATTTTGAAAACTAAGCTGAATACACCTTTCATTCACTTCTTTGTGATTTTCTTGGGCTGAATAATCACTTTGTTGAAAAGTCACCTGGAAATCTGCAAAAGCTATATGTTGCTCCATTTTGAAAACTAAGTTGAATAAATCATACTTTCACTTCTATGTGATTTTCCTGGGCTGAAAAATTACTTTTTGAAAACACTCACATTAAATCTGTGAAAGCAGTATGTTGCTACATTTTGAAAACCAAGCTGACTACAGCTTTCATTCACTTCTATGTGATTTCCTGGGTTGACATTCAGTGTTTTGAAAACAGTCACTAGGAGGTCTGAGAAAGCTGCATATGGCTCTGTTTTGAAAACTAAGCTGAATACAGCTTTCATTCACTTCTGTTTGATTTTCCTGGGACGAGAAACCACTTTTTTTAAAACAGTCACCCATTACTCTGTGAAAGAGGAATGTTTCTCCATTCTCAAAACTAAGTTGTATACACCTTTCATTAACTTCTATGTGAGTTAACACGCCTCAAAAATTACTTTTTTCAAGAGAGTCACTTGGAACTGTGTGAAAGGGGGATGTTGCTCCTTTTTGAAAACAAAGCTGAATACACTTTCATTCACTTGTATGCGATTTTCCTGGGGAGAAAAATCACTTTTTGAAAATATTCAGTTGGAAATCTGTGAAAGCATTATGTTGCTCTGTTTTGAAAATTAAAATCAGTACAGCTTTCTATCACTTCTATGTGATTTTACTGGTCTGAAAAGTCACTTTTTTAAATAAAGTCACATGGAATTCTGTGAAAGCAGTATGATGGTCTGTTTTGAAACGTTAGCTGAATAAGGCTTCCATTCATTGTATATGAATTTCCTTGTTTGAAAAATCACATTTTTAAGAACAGTAACTTGGAAATTTGTGAAAGCAGCATGATGCTCTGTTTTGAAAACTAACTGCAATACAGCTTTCATTCACTTCCATGTGATTTTCCTGGGATGAAAAATCACTTTTTTGAAAATAGTCACATGGAACTCTGTGAAAGCAGTATGTTCCTCCATTTTGTAAACAAAGCTGAATACAGCCTTCATTCACTACTACATGATTTCTCTGGGCTGAATAATTACTTTATTTAAAACAGTCACTTTGAATTATTTGAAATCACCATGGTGCTCTGTTTTGAAAACTAAACTCAATAGAGTTTTCACTCCCTTCTATGTGATTACCCTTGGCTGAAAAATCTCTTTTTTGAAAACAGTCACTTGGAACTCTGTGAAAGCTGATTGTTCCTCTGTATTGAAATCTATTCTCAATACAGCTTTCATTCACATCGATATGATTTTCCAGGGCTGAAAAATCACTTCTTTGGAAACAGTAATTTGGAAATCTGTGGAAGAAGTATGTTGCTCTGTTTTGAAAACTAACCTGAATGCACCATTCATTCACATCTATGTGATTATCCTGGGGTGAAAAACCAAGTTTTAGAAAACAGTCACTTGGAAATCTGCCAAAGCAGTTTGTTGCTCCATTATAGAAACTAAGCTGAATACAGCTTTCATTCACTTCCGTGTGACTTTCCTTGGCTGAAAAATCACTTTATTGGAAACAGTGACTAAGAATTCTGTAAGTGCATTATGTTTCTCCATTTTGAAAACTAAGCTGAATATAGATATCATTCACTTCTATGTGACTTTCCTGAATGAAAAATCACTTTTTTTTTAACACTCTTACTTGGAAATCTGTGAAAGCAGTATGTTGCTCCATTTTGAAAACAAAGCTGAATGCAACCTTCATCCACTTCTAAGTGACTTCCCTGGCATGAACAATTACTCTTTTGAAAACAGTCACTGGAACTCTTTGAAAACAGTATGTTGCAGCATTTGGAAATGTAAGCTGAATACAAGTTTTGTTCATTCTTTGTGACTTTCCTGGGCTGAAAAATCACTTTTTGGAAAAGAGTCACTCTTTATTCTTTGAAAGCAGTATGTTGTCTGTTTTGAAAACTGAGCTGAATACAGCCTTCATTCACTTCTCTGTGATTTTCCTGGGCTGAAAAATCCCTTTTTTGAAAACAGTCACTTGGAACTCTGTGAAAGCAGTATGATGCTCCATTTTGAAAAGTAAGCTGAATGCAGCTTTCAGTCTCTTCTATGTGATTTTTCTTGGCTGAAAAATAAGTTTTCTGAAAACTGTCAGTTGGAATTCTGCAAAAGCAGTACATTGCTTCTTTTTGAAAACTAAGCTGAATACAGCTTTCTTTCACTTCTATGTGATCTCCTGGGCTGAAATTCTGTTTTTTGAAAGCAGTCACTAGGAGCTCTGTGAAAGCATTATGTGGCTCCATTTTGAATATTAAGCTGTATACAGCTTTGATTCACTTCTGCTTGACTTTCCTGGGATGAAAAACCACTTCTTTAGAAACAGTCACCTATTACTCTGTGAAAGAAAAATGTTGCTCCATTTTCAAAACTAAGATGTATACATCTTTCATTAACTTCTATGTGTTAACAGGCCTCAAAAATCACTTTTTTCAAAAGAGTCACTTGGAACTATGTGAAAGCAGAATGTTGCTCCATTTTGAAAACAAAGCTGGATACACTTTCATTCACTTGTATGCGATTTTCCTGGGGAGAAAAATCACTTTTTTTGAAAGCATTCAGTGGGAAATCTGTCAAAGAATTATGTTGCTCTCTTTTGAAAACTAAGATCAGTACAGCTTTCTATCACTTCAATGTGACTTTTCTGGCATGAAAAATCACTTTTTTGAAAAAAGTTACTTGGAACTCTGTGAAAGCAGTGTGATGTCCTGTTTTGAAAAGTTATCTGAATACAGCTTTCATTCACTTCTGTGTGACTTTCCTGGGTTGAAAAATCACATTTTTAAAAACACTCACTTGGAAACCTGCGAAAGCATTATGATGTCTGTTTTGAAAACTAACTGCAATACAGCTTTCATTCCCTTCCATGTGATTTTCCTGGGATGAAAAATCACTTTTTTGAAAACAGTCACATGGAACTCTGTGAAAGCACTATGTTCCTCCGTTTTGTAAAGAAAGCTGAATACATCCTTCATTCACTTCTGTGTGATTTCTCTAGGCTGAAAGATCACTTTATTAAAATAGTCACTTGGAATTCTTCAAAATCACAATGGTGCTTGGTTTTGAAAAATAAGCTGAATACATATTTCATTCCCTTCTATGTGATTTCCCTGGGCTGAAAAATCTTCTTTTTGAAAACAGTCACTATGAACTCTGTGAAAGCAGATTGTTCCTCTGTGTTGAAATCTAATCACAATACAGCTTTCATTCACATCTATGTTTTTTCCTGGGCTGAAAAATCACTTTTTGTAAACAGTAATTTTGAAATCTGTGCAAGCAGTACAATGCTCTGCTTTGGAAACTAACCTGAATACACCATTCATTCACTTCTAGGTGATTATTCTGGGTGAAAAATCAGGTTTTAGAGAATGGCAACTGGAAATCTGTGAAAGCATTATGTTATTCCTTTTGAAAACAAAGCCCAATGGTGCTTTTGTTCACTTATTTGTGACTTTCCTGGGCTGAAAAATTATTTTGGAAAATATCTCTTGGAATCCTTTGAAAGCAATATGATGCCCCATTTGGAAATGGAAGCTGAATACCGCTTTCATTCACTTCTTTGAGACTTTCCTGGGCTGAAAAATCACGTTTATGAAAACAGTCACTTGGAATTCTGTGAAAGCAGTGTGTTTCCCCATTTTGAAACCCAAGGTGAATACAGACATCATCCACTAGGAAGTGATTTTCCTGGGCTGAAGAATCACTTTTTTTAAAAGAGTCACTTGGAACTCTGTGAAAGCAGTATGTGGCTATGATTTGAAATCTAAGCTGAATACAACTTTCATTCACTTCTAAGTGATTTTCCTGGGCAGAGAAATCATTGTTTTAAAACAGTCACATGAAATTCTGTGGAAGCAGTATGTTGCTTTGTTTTGAAAACTAACATGAATACAGCTTTCATACACTCCTATGTGATTTCCTTTGGCTGAAAAATCACTTTTTTGTAAACAGTCAGTTGGTACCCTACAAAAGCAGTATGTTGCTCCATTTTGAAACTAAGCTGAATACAGCTTTCATTCTCTTCTATTTGATTGTCCTGGGCTGATAAATCACTTTTTTGATATCAGTCACTTGGAACACTGCAAAAGCAGTATGTGGCTCCATTTTGAATTCTAAGATGAATACAGCTTTTATTCACTTCTAAGTGATTTTCCTGAGCTAAAAAATCACTTTTTTGAAAACAGCCACATGGAATTCTGTGAAAGCAATATGTTGCACTGTTTTGAAAACTAACCTGAATACAGGCTTCATTCACTTCTTCATGATTTTCCTCAGCTGAAAAAATCTCTTTTTTTAAACAGTCACTTGGACCTCTGTGAAAGCAGTATGTTGTTCTGTTTGAAAACTAAGGTGAATACAGTTTTCACTCATCTATGTGACATTCCATGACTGAAAAATCACTTTTTTGAAAACAGTCACTTTAAATGCTGTGAAACCAGTATCTTGCTCCATTTTGAAAACAAAGATGAGTACAGGTTTCATTCTCTTCTATGTGAGTTTCCTGGGCTGAAAAATCACTTTTTAAAAACTGTCACTTGGAACTCTGCAAAAACATTATGTTACTCGCTTTTGAATGCTAAGTCGAATACAACTTTCATTAACTTCTATGTGACTTCCCTGGGTTGAAAAATCACCCTTTTGAAAACAGTCACTTGGAATTCTGCAAAAGCAGTGTGCTGCTCCATTTTGAAAACTAGCTGAATACAGCTTTTATTCAATTCTAAGTGATTTTGCTGCACTGAGTTATCCCTTTTTTAAAACAGTCACTTGGAATTCTGTGAACGCAATATGTTGCTCCATTTTGAAAACTAAGCTGAATACAGCTTTCATTCAATTCTATGTGACTTTCCTGGGCTGAAAAATTATGTTTGAATACTCTCACTTGGAATGCTGTGAAAGCAGTATATTTCTCCATTTTGAAAAGTAAGATGAATACAGATTTCATTCATTTCTATGTGATTTTCCTGGGCTGAATAAACACTTTTAAAAGCTGTCACTTGGAATTCTGTGAAAGCAGTATGTTGTTCCGTTTTGAACACTAAATTTAACACAGCTGTAATCCTCTACCATGTGATTTTCCTGGCTTGAAAATTCACTTTTTAGAAAACAGCCACTTGCAACTCTGTGAAAGCACTATGTGTCTATGGTTTGAAAACTAAGCTGAAGACAGCTTGCATTCACTTCTTTGTAGTTTTCCTGGACTGAGAAAGCAATTTTTTCAAAACAGTCAATTGAAACGCTGGAAAATCAGTGTGTTGCTCCCTTTTGAAAACTAAGCACAATACAGAGTTCATTCACTTCTGTGTGATTTTCCTGGGCAAAAATAATTACTTTTTTGAAAACAGTCTCTTGGAACTGTGACTTAGCATTATGTTGCTACGTTTTCTAAACTAAGCTGAATACAGCTTTCATTCACTTCAGTGTGAATTTCCTTGGCTGAAAATTACATTTTGAAAACCATCAGTTGGAACTCTGCAAAAGCAGAATGTTGCTCCTTTTTGAAAACTAGCTGAATAGAGCTTTCATTCACTTCTCTGTAACTTTTCTGTGCTGAAAAATCACTTTTATGAAAAAAGTTACTTGGAACACTGTGAAAGCAGTATGTTGCACTGTTTTGGAAACTAGGCAGAATATAGCTTTCCTTCACTTCTATGTGACTTCCTGTTTTGAAAAATCACTTTTTAGAAAAAAGGCACTTGCACATCTGAGAAACTGTATGTTGTTCTTTTGAAAACTAAGATGCATATAGATTTAATTCACTTCTATGTGATTTTCCTAGGCTAAAAAGTCACTTTTTTAAAAAACAGTCTCTTGGAATGCTGCAAAACCAGTATTTTGCTCCGTTTTGCAAACTAAGCTGAATACAGCTTTCATTCTCTTCTATGTGACATTCCTGGGCTGAAAAACACTTTTTTGAAAGCAGTCACTTGGAACACTGCCAAAGCAGTGTGTTGCTCCATTTTAAAAACTCTTCAGAATACAGTTTTCATTCACTTATTTTTTACTTTCCTTGCCTTGAAAATCACTTTTTTGAAAAGACTTCACTTAAAAATCTGTGAAAGCAGTATGTTACTCCTTTTTGAAAACTAAGCACAGTACAACTTTCATTCACTTCTATGTGATTTTCCTGGGATGAAATATCAATTTTTTGAAAAGAGTCACTCTGAACTCTTCAAGAGCAGTGTGTGGCTCCATTTTGAAAACTAAGCTGAATAGAGCTTCCATTTATTTCTAGATGATTTTCCTGTTCTGATATATCACTTTTTTGAAAACAGTCACATGGAGTTCTGTGAAAGCAGTATGTTGTTCTGTTTTTTTTATTAAATTCAGTTTTATTGAAATACATTCACACACCATACAATCATCCATGATATACAATCCACTGTCCACAGTGTGATAACATAGTTATGCATTCATCACCACAATGTATCTCTGAACATTTTCCTTACATCAGAAAGAACCAGAACAAGAATAAAAAATAAAAGTGAAAAAAACACCCAAATCATCCCCCCATCCCACCCCATTTGTCCTTTAGTTTTTATCCCCATTCCTCCACTCATTCATACACTAGATAAAGGGAGTGTGATCCACAGGTCTTCACAATCACACTGTCACCCCTTGTAATCTACATTATTATATAATTGTCTTCAGGAGTTCAGACTGCTGGGTTGGAGTTTGGTAGTTTCAGGTATTTACTTCTAGCTATTCCAATACATTAAAGCCTAAGAAGTGTTCTCTATATAGTGCATAAGAATGTCCACCAGAGTGACCTCTCGACTCCATTTGGAATCCCTCAGCCACTGAAACTATTTCATCTCATTTTGCATCCCCCTTTTGGTCAAGAAGATACTCTCAGTCCCACGATGCCAGGTCCACATTCATTCCCGGGAGTCATACTCTGCGTTGCCAGGGAGATTTACACACCTGGGAGTTGGGTCCCATGTAGGGGGGAGGGCAGCGAGTTCATCTGTCGAGACGGCTCAGTTAGAGAGAGAGAGGGCCACATCTGAGCAACAAAGAGGTACTCAGGGGGAGACTCTTAAGCACCATTACATACAACTTTAGACTCTCCTTTGTGGTAATGAGCTTCATAAGGGTAAGTCCCATGTTCGAGGGCTCAGCACATCAAACTGCCAGTCCCAATGTTTGTGACAACATACGGGAGGGGATCAGCATCTCAAAGTTTAGAGATAGGCCTTACAATTCAGGGATAGAGTTAACTGCTCTAAGAGCTTACAATCTAGGGACTATTACAATTATTGTGTCCACGTTAGGCTATGTTCTAAGATTAAATTCTGAGTTTACACATTGCAGTCAGTCCATATTGGTGAGGCATCATCTCTCTCACCATGTTTTCTCCAACACTTTTACTCCTATATATATATTTTCCTACAATTTTATAGAGTTATATTCACATACCATACATTTATCCTCGGTGTACAATCAGTTGTTCATGGTATCATCATAAAGTTGTACATTTATCACCACAATCAGCACTTGAACATACTGATTACTACAAGAAAAATTGTTTTTTTTAGCAATAAGAAAAAATGATAAAAAGAAAAATAACATGTCATACAATACAATATACTACTAAGGACAGCAAATAACACCACTACCAAGAATCCCATATTACTCCCCTATATCCCCTTCTCATATACATTTAACATTGGCGTATTGCCTTTGTTACATTTAATGGAGGTATATTACAATGTTACTGTTGACCATAGACTCCAGTTTGCTTTGGTTATGTTTTTTCCTGAATACCATCCCTTTTTCAAATTTCTACATGGTTGACTTTCATTTGCTTTCCCACATGCAAAAACATTTTTATATTTGTATATTTAGTGACAGTCATTGGCCACTCCAGTTTTTGCCATGTTATACAGTCCCAGTCTTTATCATCTATCTTTACCTCTGGTGTCATACATTCTCCTATCCCACCTCTTTCAGCTTTACTCACAGACATCTTTGTTCAGTGTACTTACAATACCGTGCTACCATCACACCATATTATGCTATCTATTTCTGGATCTATGCAATCAATCCTAAACATTCTGTAGTCCTTCAGCATCAAATGGCTGACCTCTGCCCTCTTTCTATCTCCTGGTCGCCTGTGTTGTCAGCTTTTAACTCCCAAAGTTTGTTCATTAATGTCTGTTCATATTAGTGAGACCATACAGAATCTGCCCTTTTGTTTCTGGCTAACTTCACTTAACATAATGTCCTCAAGGTTCATCCACATTATTACATGATCCATGTCTTTGTTCTGTCTTACAGCTGCATAATATTCCATCATGTGTATATACCAGTTTGTTTACCACTCGTCCTTTGATGGACATTTGGGCTGTTTCCATCTCTTGGCAATTGTGAATAATGCTGCAATAAACATTGGTTTACAAATGTCTGTTTGTGTCTTAAGTTTCAGTTCCTCTGAGTATATACCCAGCAATGGAATAGCTGGGTCATATGGCAAATCTATATTTAGCTTCCTGAGGAACCTCCATACTGTCTTCCAGAGTGGTTGCACCATTCTACATTCCCACCAACAATGAATAAGTGTGCCTCTTTCTCCACATCCTTTCCAGCACTTGTCATTTTCTGTCTTTTGGATAATGGCCATTCTGGTAGGTGTGAGATGAAATCTCATTATAGTTTTGATTTGCATTTCCTTAATAGCCAGTGAAGTTGAGCATTATTTCATATGCTTTAGAGCCATTTGTATTTCCTCTTCAGAGAAATGTCTGTTCATGTCTTTTGCCCATTTTTTAATTGGATTGTTTGTCTTTCTGTTATTGAGATGCAGGATTCCTTTATATATTCAGGATATTAAACCCTTTTCTGATATGTGGTTTCCAAATGTCATCTCCCATTGTGTAGGTTGCCTTTTGACTTTTCTGACAAAGTCCTTTGATGTACAAAAGTGTTTAATTTTGAGGAGATCCCATTTGTCTATTTGTTCTTTGGTTGCTCGTGCCTTGGGTGTGAGGTCTAAGAAACCACCTCCTTTCACAAGATCTTTAAGATATTGCCCTACATTTTCTTCTAAGAGTTTTATGGTCTTGGTGCTAATGTTTAGGTCTTTGATCCACTTGGAGTTAATTTTGGCATAAGGTGTGAGATGGACATCCTCTTTCATTCTTTTGGAAATGGATATCCAGTTCTCCAAACACCATTTATTGAACAGGCTGCTCTTTCCCAGTTGCTTCTGCTTCACTGCCTGATCAAAGATCAGTTGTCCATAGATGTGAGGGTCTACTTCTGAACACTCAATTCGATTCCATTGATCAGTATATCTGTCCTTATGCCAGGACCATGCTGTTTTGAGCACTTTAGCTTTGTAATATGCTTCAAAGTCAGGTAGTGTGAGACCTCCCACTTCACTCCTCTTTCTCAAGACATTTTTGGCTATTCGGGGCACCTTACCCTTCCAAATAAATTTAGTTATTGGTTTTTCTATTTCTGTAAAGAAAGTTGTTGGGATTTGAATTGGTATTGCATTGAATCTGTAAATCAGTTTAGGTAAAATTGCCATCTTAACTATATTTAGTCTTCCAATCCATGAACGTGGTATGTTCTTCCATTTTTTTCAGGTCTTGTTCAATTTCTTTTAGCAGTTTCTTATAGTTTTCTATATAAAGGTCTTTTGTGTCCTTGGTTAAGTTTATTCCTAAATACTTGATTCTTTTGGTTGCTATTGTAAATGGGATTTTTTTCTTGATTTCCTCCTCTTGTTGCACATTACTTGTGTATAGGAACAGTACAGATTTTTGCGTGTTGATCTTGTAGCCTGCTACTTTGCTGTATTCATTGACTAGTTCTAGTAGCTTTGCTGTAGATTTTTCTGGATTTCCTTCATATAGAATCATGTCATCTGCAAATAGTGAAAGTTTTACTTCTTCCTCTCCAATTTGGATGCCTTTTATTTCTTTTTCTTGCCTAATTGCTCTAGCTAGAACTTCCAGCACAATGTTGAATAGCAATGGTGATAGTGGGCATCCCTGTCTTGTTCCTGATCTTAGAGGAAAAGCTTTCAGTCTCTCCCCATTGAGTGTGATGTTAGCTGTGGGTTTTTCATATATTGCCTTTATCATATTGAAAAAGTTCCCTTCTATTCTTATCCTTTGAAGTGTTTTCATCAGGAAAGGATGTTGAATTTTGTCAAATGCCTTTTCTGCATCAATCGAGAAGATCATGTGGTTCTTCTGCTTTGATTTATTGATGTGGTGTATTACATTAATTGATTTTCTTGTGTTGAACCAGCCTTGCATACCTGGAATAAATCCCACCTGGTCCTGGTGTATAATTCTTTTAATGTGCTGCTGGATTCGATTTGTGAGTATTTTGTTGAGGATTTTTGTGTTTATATTCATTAAAGAAATTGGTCTATAATTTTCTTTTTTTGTAGCATCTTTGCCTGGTTTTGGTATTAGGGTGATGATGGCTTCATAGAAAGAGTTAGGTAGCTTTCCTTCTTCTTCAATTTTTTTGAAGAGATTGAGCAGGATTGGTACTAATTCATTCTTGAATGCTTGGTAGAATTCACATGTGAAACCATCTGGTCCTGGGCTTTTCCTTTTTGGGAGCTTTTTGATGACTGACTCAATCTCTTTACTTGTGATTGGTTTGTTGAGGTCATCTATTTCTTGTTGAGTTAATGTTGGTTGTTTATGCTTTTCTAGGAAGTTGTCCATTTCATCTAAGTTGTCTAGTTTATTAGCATATAGTTGCTGATAGTATCTTCTCATTATCTCCTTAATTTCTGCAGGGTCGGTAGTTATATTTCCTTTCCCATTTCTGATTGCATTTATTTGCATCTGCTCTCTCTTTTTTTTTTTTTTTTTTTGTTAGCCTAGACAGTGGTCCATCGATTTTATTGATTTTCTCAAAGAACCAACTTCTGGTTTTGTTGATCCTCTCTATTGTTTTCCTGTTCTCAATTGCATTTATTTCTGCTCTAATCTTTGTTATTTCTTCCCTTCTGCTTGCTTTGGGGTTAGTTTGCTGTTCTTTCTCTAATTCCTTCAGGTGAGCAGTTAACTCTTCAATTTTTACTCTCTCTTCTCTTTTAATATAGGCATTTAGGGCAATAAATTTCCCTCTCAGCACCACCTTTGCTGCATCCCATAAGTTTTGATAAGTTGTGTTTTCATTGTCATTTGCCTCGAGGTATTTACTAATTTCTCTTGTAATTTCTTCCTTTACCCTCTGGTTTTCTAAGAGGGTGTTGTTTAGTCTCCATATGTTTGTGAATTTTCTGACCTTCTGCCTTTTTTTTATTTCCAGCTTCATTCCCTTGTGGTCTGAGAAAGTGTTTTGTATAATATCAATATTTTTAACTTTGTTGAGACTTGCTTTGTGACCCAACATGTGGTCTATCCTAGAGAATGTTCCATGAGCACTTGAGAAAAAAGTGTATCCTGCTGTTGTTTGATGTAGTGTTCTATAAATGTCTGTCAAGTCTAGTTCATTTATCATACAATTCAACATCTTTGTTTCTTTAGTGATCCTCTGTCTAGATGTTCTATCCATTGATGAGAGTGGTGTATTGAAGTCTCCAACTATTATTGTAGAGGTATCTATTTCTCCTTTCAGTGATTGCAGTGTTTGCCTCATGAATTTTGGGGCATTCTGGTTTGGTGCATAAATATTTATGACTGTTTTGTTTTCTTGATGAATTGACCCTTTTATTAATACATAGTGTCCTTCTTTGTCTCTTTTAATTGTTTTGCTTTTGAAGTCTAACTTGTCTGATATTAATATAGCTACTCCCGCTTTTTTCTGCTTGTTGTTTGCATGAAATATCTTTTTCCAACCTTTCACTTTCAGTCTATGTTTGTCCTTGTGTCTAAAGTGAGTTTCTTGTAGACAGCATATAGATGGGTCCTGTTTTTTAATCCATTCTGCCAGTCTGTGTCTTTTTATTGGGGAGTTTAATCCATTTACATTTAGTGTTATTACTGTAAGGGCAGAACTTTCTAGTACCATTTTGTTTTTTGGAATTTATATGTCATATCTTATTGTTTCCTCTCCTTTTACCTTTCCTGATAATCTTCATTTCTGCACTCTTCTCCAACTCTCTCTCTCTCCTGTCTTCCTATCAGCCTGTTGCACTCCCTTTAGTATTTCTTGTAGTGCCGGTCTCTTATTCACAAAATCTCTCAGTGTCTGTTTGTCTGAAAATGTTTTAATCTCTCCCTCATTTTTGAAGGAAAGTTTTGCTGGATATAGAATTCTTGGTTAGCAGTTTTTCTCTTTCAGTATCTTAAATATATCATGCCACTGTCTTCTTGCCTCCATGGTTTCTGCAGAGAAATCTGTACATAGTCTTATTGACTTTCCCTTGTATGTGATGGATTGCTTTTCTCTTGCTGCTTTCAGAATCCTCTCTTTGTCTTTGACATTGGACAATCTGACCAGTAAGTGTCTTGGAGTAGGTCTATTGGGATCTATTCTATCTGGGGTATGTTGTACTTCTTGAATCTCTAATTTTCTGTCTTTTATAAGAGTTGGGAAATTTTCAGTGAATATGTCTTCTATTACTCTTTCTGCCCCTTTTCCCCTCTCTTCTCCTTCTGGGATACCCATAACACGTATGTTTGTGAGTTTCATGTTGTCACTCAGCTCCCTAAGACCCTGCTCATATTTTTCCATTTTTTTCACCATCTGCTCTTTTGTGTGTATGAATTCGAATGACCTGTCTTCCAGTTCACTGATCCTTTCTTCTGTCTGTGCAAATCTACTGTTGTGTCCCTCCATTGTGTTTTTCATCTTCTCCATTGTGACCGTCATTCCCATGAGTTCTGCCATTTGTTTTTTGAAGTTTATGAATTCTTCTTTATGGTCAGCCAGTGTCTTCTTTATATCCTTCAGCTCTTTTGCTATATCTTCCTTCATTTCATTGAATTTATTTAGCATTAGTTGCCTCCACTCCTGTGTCTCAGCTGAGCTATTAGTTTGTTCCTTTGGCTGGTCCATGTTTTCGTGTTTCCTGGTATGGCTTGTTATCTTAAGTTGTCTAGGCATCTGATTCTCTTGATTAGTTTATTTTGGAGCTTGTTTCCTGTCTTTTACCTAGTGGTTTTCTTGTTGGTTGGCTTTGTTTTCTGGCCTCTGTTATTCAGTTCAACTTATTCTAGACCTCTAACTTAGGTTCTTTTTAGTTGATCAGAATTTTTCCCCTCTTGTTTTTTCTGTTTCTTGCTCTGCCTCTATGTAACCTTTTTGTGACTGGGTCTCCTCAGATATGGTCGACCCTAGTCAGATTTTCCCAGTCTAGTGAGGCCCAGGTCTCATTTGGGATGGTATGGAGTTTTCCTGAGAATGAGACCCTCATATGAGGCCTTTAGAATTGGTGTTTTTTCCTCTCCTGTCCAGCAGGTGGCGCTGGCCAGCCTGCAGCTCCCCAACCAGTGTAAGGAGGTATGGAGCCTTTAGTTCTCCTGGTGACTCTGATCCTGTCAGGGGTGTGGCTGACTGAAGCTGGAATCTGAATTCCAGCCCCTGGGGTCTGAATTCCCAGAAGGAGGACTGCCAGTTGAGCTGGGCCTCCCTCCACTCTCCCAATCCTCAGAACTCCAGTTGTCTCTCAGGGGCACTATTCCCTTCTCCCCTCTCCTCTTTGGGGCCTCTGCAGGTAGATTCCTTGGTCAGCCTGAGTTGCCAATTAAAGACGGGGGTGGAGGCCATCAGTAGTGAATACGGAATTCAAAGACACTGTGGGTACTCTGTCTCCCCTCAAGCCCAGCCTAGTCCCTCAACCTGAGCTTTCTGATAGAAAATAACCACATATATTACTTTTACATTAAAAAAAAAAGTAGAAAAGAAATCAAGAAAAAGAAAAAAGGGGGGGAGAAAAGAGTCTCTTTTAAATGTCTTTCCCCAGCCTGGAAGTTTTGTCAGTGTCAGAATAGAGCATTTAAAGATATGCTTTGGGCTATTGTCTGATAATTACTCTCCAACCGCTTCAGTTCCACCCCTGCAGGGGGCTATTGAAATGCAAAAAGATAAGGGATCAATGAGAAGCCAGAAGGGACAAAATGTAAGGGAAAAAAATGGCTTTTTTGGAGTCTGGGAATGGGTGCCTGCTTTTACGTGCCCCCACTTCTCGGAGCCCAGCCCTTCTTTAGCACCCCAGCTCCCAAAGTTAGTTAATTAATCTGTTAATCAATTCTGCAGTTGAGGCTGGGCCAAGCCTCCCCTCTTGCCCTCAGCAGATCGCTGTTTCTTGGTTTCTCTTCTCCCCCCCTTTCAGGGAGCTGGCAGCAAGACAGTCTGTGAGGTCTGGGTGGGGAGGGGTGCCGGACCCCTGGTCCGGGGAACTTACAATGTTCGCTGCGATCTCAGCTTTTCCTCCAATTCCAAACTTGTGTCCAATGTGTGACTGGTTACTGGAGACCCCGAAAACACTGTTTCATATAGTTCTTGGGTAATTGCCAGCTGCTCTAATGGAGAGATGAAATTCTGCTCCTCACCACTCCGCCATCTTGCCCCGCCTCTCTGTTGTTCTGTTTTGATATCTAAGCTGAATAGAACTTTCATTCACTCCTTTGTGATGTTCCTGGGCTTAAAAACCTCTTTTTCAAATACATTCAATAGGAGCACAGCAAAAGCAGTATGGTGCTCCATTTTGAAAACTAAGCTGAATATAGCATTCTTTCTCTTCTATGTGAGTTTTCTGGGCTGAAAAACACTTTTTGAAAACAGTCATTTGGAACATTGTAAAAGAAGTATGTTGTTCCATGTTGAAAACTAAGCTGAAGACAGCTTTCATTCACACCTATGTGCCTTTCCTGGAATGAAAAATCAGTTTTTTGAAAATAGTAACTTGGAACTCTCCAAAACCAGTATGTTACTCTCCTTTGATAACTAACCACAATGCACCTTTCATTTACTTCTATGTGATTTTCCTTGCTAAAAATCACTTTTTTGAAAGCTGTCACTTGGAACTCTGTGAAAGCAGAATGTTCCTCCATTTTGAAAACTAAGCTGAATAGAGTTTTCATTAACTGCTATGTGACTTTCCAGGGCTGAAAAATCAGCTTTTGAAAGCAGTGACTTGGAAATCTGCAATAGCGGTATGTTGATCTGTTTTGAAACTAAAGTTGAGTATAGCAGTCATTCACTACTATGTGACTTAACTGTGCTGAAAAATCATCCTTTCAAAAACACCCACTTTGAATTCAGCAAAAGCAATATGTTGCTTCGTTTTGAAAACTAGCTGAATACAGCTTTCATTCAATTGTAAGTGATTTTGCTGCATTGAAAAATCATTTTTTTGAAAACAGTCACTTGGAATTCTGCAATAGCAGTATGTTGTTCTGATTTGAAAACTAACATGAATACAGTTTTCATTCACTTCTATGTGATTTTCCTGGGCTGAAAAATCACTTTTTTGATAACAGCCAATAGGAACATTGCGAAAAGAGTATGTTGCTCCTCCATTTTGAAAACTGAGCTGAATACAGCATTCTTTCTCTTCTATGCGAGTTTCTGGGCTGAAACACACTTTTTGAAAACAGTCATTTAGAACACTGTGACAGCAATATGTTTCATTTTGGAAACTAGCTGAATATGGCTTTCATTGAATTCTAAGTGATTTTGCTGCTCTGGAAAGTCACTTTCCTGAAAACAATCACTTGGAACTCTGTGATAGCACTATGTTGTTCTGGTTTGAAAAGTAGGCTGAATACAGTATTCATTCACTTCTATGTGATTTTCCTGGGCTGAAAAATCACTTTTTTGGAAAGAGTAAAGAGGAGCTCTGCAAAAACAGTGTGTTTCTCTGTTTGGAAAATGAAGCTGATTAAGACATTCATTCACTTCTGTATGACTTTCTGGGGCTGTAAAATTAGTTTTGAAAACAGTCATTTTGAATGCTGTGAAAGCAGTATGTTGCTCCATTTTGAAAACTAAATGAAATACACCTTTCACTCAGTTCTATGTGATTTCCCAGGGCTGAAAATTCACTGTTTTGAAAACAGTTACTTGAAACACTGCAAAACCAGTATGTTGCTCTGTTTGGAAAACAAACTAGAATACAGCTTTCATTGTCTTCTATGTGAGTTTCCCATGCTAAAAAAACCCTTTATTGGAAACAGTCACTTGGAACACTGCAAAAACAGTATACTGCGTCATTTTGAAAACTAAGCTGAATATAGCTTTCATTCACTTCTATGTGACTTTCCTGGGCTGAAAAATCACTTTTTTGAAAACCATCTGTTGGAACTCTGCCAAAGCAGAATGTTGCTCTGTTTTGAAATCCAAGGTGAATACACTTTTCATTCTCTTCTATGTGAGGACCCTGTTCTGAAAAATCATTTTTTTTAAAAAGTTCAAATGGAACTCTGAGAAACAGTATTTTGCTTCATGTTGAAAACTAAGCTGAAAACACATTTCATTCACTTCTATGTGATTTTCCTAGGCTGAAAAATCACTTTTTTGAAAAGAGTCTCTTGGAATGCTGAGAAAACAATATGCTGTTCTGTTTTGCAACCAAAGTTGAATACTGCTTTCATTCTCTTCTATATTACTTTCCTGGGTGAAAAATCTCTTTTTTTAAACCCTCACTTGGAATTCTGAAAACATAATATGTTGTTCTGTTTTGAAAACTAAGCTGAATACAGTGTTCATTCAATTCTACATCATTTTGCTGTGCTGAAAAGTCTCCTTTTTGAAAACAGTCACATGGAACTCTGTGATACCAGCATGATGTTCTGGTTTGAAATCTAAGCCGAACACAGTTTTCATTCACTTCTATGGGATTTTCCTGGGCTGAGAAAACACTTTTCGGTAAACAGTCACTGGGAACTCTGCAAAAGTAGTATGTTGCTCCGTTTTGAAAACTAAGCTGAATACACCTTTTATTCACTTCTATGTGACTTTCCTGGACTGAAAAATTATTTTTGAAAACAGTCACTTGGAATGGTGTGTAAGAAGTGTGTTGCTCCATTTTGAATAGTAAGCTGAATACAGCTTTCATTCAGTTCTATGTGATTTTCCTGGGCTGAAAAATCACCTTTTAGAAAACAGGCATTTGGAACTCTGTGAAAGCAGTATGTTGCTCTGTTTTGAAAAATAAGCTTAATACAGATTTCATTCACTTCTATGTGATTTTTTTTGTGCTGAAAAATCACTTTTTTGCAACCAGTCACTTGGAAGTCTTGGAAAACAGGATGTGGCTCCGTTTTGAAATCTAAGCTGAATACAGCTTTCTTTCAATTCTAAGTGATTTTCCTGGGCTGAAAAATCACTTTTTGAAAACAGTCACATGGAATTCTGCAAAAGCAGTATGTTACTCCCCTTTGAAAACTAAGAACAATACTCCTTTCAGTCACTTCTATGTGACTTCCCTGGGCTGAACACTTTTATGTAAACAGTGAATTGGAACACTGTGAAAGCAATATATTGTGCCATTTTGAAAACTAAGCTGAATATAGATTTCATTCAATTATATTTGACTTTCCTGGGCTGAAAAATCACTGTTTTGAAAACAGTCTGTTGGAAATCTGCAAAAGCAGATTGTTGCTCCATTTTGAATTCTAAGTTGAATACATCTTTCATTCTCTTCTAGGTGAGGACCCTGTTCTGAAAAATCACTTTTTTGAGAAAAGTCACTTGGAACTCTTAGAAACAGTATTTTCCTCCATTTTGAAAACTAAGCTGAATACAGAGTTATTAACTTCTATGTGATTTTCCTAGGCTGAAAAATCACTTTTTTGAAATGGTCTCCTGTAATGCTGTGAAACCAGTATGATGCTGCATTTTGCAAACTAAGTTGAATACAGCTTTCATTCTCTTGTATGTGACTTTCCTGGGCTGAAAAAAATCACTTTTTTTAAAACAGTCACTTGGAATTCTGAAAAAGCAATATGTTGTTCCATTTTGAAAACAAAGCTAAATACACCTTTCATTCAATTCTACGTGATATGCTGTGGTGAAAAAACACTTTTTTGAAAGCAGTCATGAAGAAATCTGTGATAGCAGTTTGTTCTGGTTTGAAAACTAAGCTGAATACAGCTTTCATTGATTTCTATGTGAATTTCCTTGGCTGAAAAATTATTTTTGAGAACAGTCAGCTGAAACAGTGCTAAAGCAGTGTGTTTCTCCGTTTTGAATAATAAGCTGAATACAGCTTTCATTGACGTCTATGTGACTTTCTGGGCTGAAAAATCACCTTTTAGAAAATAGTTACTTGGAACTCTGTGAAAGCAGTATGTTGCTCCGTTTGGTTAACGTAGCTGAATACAGCTTTCCTTCATTTCTAAGTGATTTTCCTGGGCTGAAAAATCACTTTTTGAAAAACAGTCACATTGAACTCTTCAAAAGCACTATGTTGCTCCATTTGGATAACTAAGATGAATATGGCTTCCTTTCACCTCTATATGACATTCCTGGGGTGAAAAAATATTTTTGAAAACTGTCACTTGGAATGCTCTGAAAGCAGTATGTTGCTTCCTATTCAAAATTAAGCTGAATACAGCTTTCATGCATTTTTATGTCATTTTCCTGGGCTGAAAAATCCCTTTTTTGAAAACTCTTACTTGGAATTCTTTGAAAGCAGTATGCTGCTCCGTTTTGAAAACTTAACTGAATACAGCTTTCATTCACTTCTATTTGATTTTCCTGGGCTTAAAAATCACCTTTTTGAAATCAGTCACTTGAAATTCTACAAAAGCGGTATGTGGCTCCATTTTTAAAACTATGCTGAATACAGGTTTCATTCCCTTCTATCTGATATTTGTGTGCTGAAAAATGTCTTTCTGTAAACAGTCATTTGGACCTCTGCAAAAGCTGTATGCTGCTCTGTTCTGAAACCTAAGATGCATATAGATTTCAGTCACTTCTATGTGAATTTCCTGGGCTAAAAAATCACTTTTTTTACAACACTTACTTGGAACTCTGAGAGTAGTAGGGTGTTCTTTGTTTGAAAACTTCTTTTCATTAACTTCTATGTGATTTTCCAGGGCTGAAAAATAACTTTTTTGAAAACAGTCACTGCAAACTCTGTGAAAACACTATGTTGCTCCATTTGGAAAATGAGGCTGATTACAAACTTTCACTCTCTTCTGTCTGACTTCCCAGAGCTGAAAAATTAATTTTGAAAACAGTCATTTGGAACACTGTGAAAGCAGTATGTTGCTTTGTTTTGAAGACTAAGCTGAACACAGCTTTCACTCACTTCTATGTCATTTTCTGGGGCTGAAAAATCACTTTTTTGAAAACAGTCACTTGAAAGACTGCAAAACCAGTATGTTGCTTCGTTTTGAAACAAAGATGAATACAGCTTTCATTCTTTTCAATGTGAGTTTATTGGGCTGAAAAACACTTTTTTGAAAACAGTCACTTGGAACTCGGTGAAATCAGTATGTTACTCCCTTTTGAAAACTAAGACCAATACTACTTTTATTCACTTCTGATTTTCCTATGCTGAAAAATCAGTTTTTGAAAAGAGTCACTTGGAACTCTTTGATGGCAGTATGTTGCTCCGTTTGAAAACTAAGCTGAATATAACTTTCATTCACTTCTCTGTGACTTTCCTGGGCTGAAAAATCACTTTTTGAAAACAGTTACTTGGAACACTGAGAAAACAGTATGTTGTGCCATTTTGAAAACTTAGCATAATATGGCATTCATTCACTTCTATGTGATTTTCCTGGGCCAAAATAACACTTTTTAAAACAGTCTCTTGGAACTGTGACTTAGCGGTATATTGCTACATTTACAAATCTAAGCTGAATACAGCTTTCATTCTCTTCTGTTTGAATTGGCTTGTCTGAAAATCACATTCTGAAAACCAACAGTTGGAACTCTGCAAAAGCAGAATGTTGCTCCATTTTGAAAACTAACTGTATACAGCTTTCATTTTCTTCTATGTGACTACCCTGGGCTGAAAAATCACTTTTTTTAAAACAGTCACTTGGAATTCTGAAAAGGCAATGTGCTGTTCCAATTTGAAAACATAGCTAAATACAGTTTTCATTCAAATCTATGTAATATGCTGCACTGAAAAATCACTTTTTTTGAAAGCTGTCACTTGGAACTCTGTGATAGCAGTATGTTGTTTCAGTTTGAATATTAAGCTGAATACAGCTTTCATTCATTTCTATGTGAATTTCCTTGGCTGAAAAATTATTTTTGAAAACAGTTGTAACAGTGCTAGAGCAGTGTGTTTCTCCATTTTGAATAGTAAGCTGAATACAGCTTTCATTCACTTCTATGTGACTTTCCTGAGCTGAAAAATCACCTTTTAGAAAACAGTCACTTGGAACTCTGTGAAAGCAGTATGTTGCTGCATTTGGATAACAAAGCTAAATACAGTTTCCTTCATTTCTAAGTGATTTTCCTGGGCTGAAAAATCACTTTTTGGAAAACAGTCACATGGAACCCTATGAAAACACTCTGTTGCTCCATTTCGATAACTAAGCTGAATGCAGCTTTCTTTCACTTCTATGTGACATTCCTGGGGGGTAAATTATTTTGAAAACAGTCTCTTGGAGTTCTTGAAAGCAGTATGTCACTCCATTTTGAAAACTTAGCTGAATACAGCTTTCTTTCACTTCTATTTCATTTTCCTGGGCTGAAAAATCACTTTTTTGATATCATTCACTTGAAATACTGCAAAAGCAGTATGTGGCTCCTTTTTGAAAACTAAGCTGAATGCATCTTCATTCACTTCTAAGTGATTTTCCTGGGCTGAAAAATCACTTTTTTAAAACAGTGACATGGAATTCTGCAAAAGCAGTATGTTGCTGTATTTTGAAACGAAGCTGAATACAGGTTTCATTCACTTCTGTCTGATTTTTGTGGGCTGAAAAATCTCTTTTTGAAAACAGTCACTTGGACCTCTGCAAAAGCAGTATGCTGCTCTGTTTTGGAAACTAAGATGCATACAGATTTCAGTCCCTTCTATGTGACATTCCTGGACTAAAAATCACTTTTTTGAAAACAGTCACTTGAAATGCTGTGAAACCAGTATGTTGTTCCATTTTGCAAACAAAGCTGAATACAGCTTTCATTCTCTTCTATGTGATTTTCCTGAGCTGAAAACCCCTTTTTTTGTAAGCAGTCACTTGGAACACTGCCAAAGCATTATGTTGCTCCATTTTGAAAACTCTGTGAAATACAGTTTTCATTCATTTATCTGTGACTTTCCTTGGCTGGAAGATCACTTTTTTAAAACAGTCACTTAGAATTCTGTGAAAGCAGCATGTTACTCCTTTTTGAAAACTAAGCACAATACAACTTCCATTCACTTCTATGTGATTTTCCTGGGCTGAAATATCACTTTTTTGCAAAGAGACACTTGGAACTCTGTGAAAGCAGTATGTGGCTTCGTTTTGAAAGCCAAGCTGGATACAGCTTTCATTCACCTGTAAGTGATTTTCCTGGGCTAAAAAAACCACATTTTTGAAAACAGTCATGTGAAATTCCGCAAAAGAAGTATGTGGCTCCTTTTTGAAAATTAAGCTGAATACAGATTTCATTCATTTCTAAGCGATTTTCCTGGGCTGAAAAATCACCCTTTTGAAAACACACTCTTGGAATGCTATGAAACCACCATGTTGCTCTGTTTTGAAAACTATGATGAGTGCAGCTTTCATTCTCTTCTATATGACCTCCCTGGGCTGAAAATTTATTTTTGACAACAGTCACTTGGAATGCTGCAAAAGCAGTATGTTCCTCCATTTTGAAAACTAAGCTGATTACAGGTTTCATTCATTTCTATGCCATTTTCCTGGGCTGAAAAGTCAGTTTTTTGAAAACAGTCACTAGGAACTCTGTGAAACCAGTATGTTGCTCCCTTTTGAAAACTAAGCACAATACAGGATTCATTCACTTCTAGGTGATTTTCCTGGGCAAAAAGCATCACTTTTTTGAAAAGACCTTTGGAACTGTGACTTAGCAGTACGTTCCTACGTTTTGAAAATGAAGATGAATACAGCTTTCTTTCACTTCTATGTGGAGTTCTTTGGCTGAAAATCACATTTTGAAAGCAGCCAATTGGAACTCTGCAAAAGCAGAATGTTGCTTTGTGTTGAAAACTAAGCTGAATACACCTTTCTTTCCCTTCTATGTGAGGACCCTGTTCTGAAAAACCACCCTTTTGGGTAAAGTTACTTGGAACTCTGAGACATATGTTCCTCCATTTTAAAAATTAAGTTGAATACAGATTTCATTAACTTCTATGTGATTTTCCTGGGCTAAAATATCACTTTCTTGAAATCAGCCTCTTGGAATGCTGTGAAGGCACTATGTTTCTCCATTTTGCAAACTAAGTTGAATAAAGCTTTCATTCTCTTCTACGTGACTTTCTGAACTGAAAATCACTTTTTTAAAAAAGTCATTTGGAATTCTGAAAAAGCAATATGTTTTTCCATTTCCTAAACAAAGCTAAATACAGCTTTCGTTCAATTCTACTTCATATGCTTTGCTGAAAAATCACTTTTTTGAAGGCAGTCACTTGGAACTCTGCAATAGCAGTATGTTGTTCCAGTTTGAAAACTAAGCTGAATACAGCTTTCATTCATTTCTATATGAATTTCCTTGCCTGAAAAAAATATTTTTGAAAAGAGTCAGTTGAAATGGTGCTAAAGCAGTGTGTTTCTCCATTTTGAATATTAAGCTGAATACAGCTTGCATTCACTTCTATGTGACTTTCCTGGGCTGAAAATCACATTTTGAAAACAGTGAGTTGGAACTCTGCAAAAGCAGAATGTGGCATTGTTTTGAAAACTCTGCTGAATACAACTTTCATTCACCTCTATGTTAGTTCCATTTTCTGGAAAATCACATCTTTAAAAAAAGGCTCTTGGAACTCTGAGAAACAACATGTTGCTCCTTTTTGAAAACTAAGCTGAATAGAGCTTTCATTAACTTCTATGTGACTTTCCTTGGCTGAAAAATCACTTTTTGAGATCCGTCACTTGGAAATCTGCAAAAGAAGTGTGTTGCACCATTTTGTAAACAAAGCTGAGCACCAGAGTCATGCATTTCTATGTGAATTTCCAGGGCTGAAAAATCACTGTTTTGAAAACAGTCACTTGGAATTCTGCAAAAGCAGTATGTTGTTTGGTTTTGAAAACAAGCTGAATACAGCTTTCATTCAATTCAAAGTAATTTTGCTGCTATGGAAAATCACTTTTTTAAAACAGTCACTTGGAATTCTATGAAAGCAGTATATTGCTCACTTTTGAAAACTAAGCTGAATACAGCATTCTTTCACTTTTAAGTGATTTCCTGGGGTGAAAAATCACTTTTTGAAAATAGTCACGTGGAATACTGTTAAAGTAGTGTACTATTCCTCTTTGAAAACTAAGAACAATACTCCTTTTAGTCACTTCTATGTGATTTTCCTGGGCTAAAAAATCACTTTATTGACAGCAGTCACTTGGGACTGTGATAGTACTAGGCTGTTCTGGTTTGAGAACCAAGCTGAATACCATTTTCATTCACTTCTATGTGTTTTTCCAGGGCTGAAAAATCACTTTTTTGAAAACAATCACTGCAAACTCTGTGAAAACACTATGTTGCTCTGTTTGCAAAATGAAGCTGATTACAACTTTCATCCACTTCTATCTGACTTTCCAGGGCTGAAAAATTAATTTTGAAAACTGTCATTTGGAACACTGTGAAAGCAGTATGTTACTACCTTTGGAAACTAACACCAATACAACTTTCATTCACTTCTATGTGATTTTCCTGGACTCAAAAATCACGTTTTTGAAAACAGTCTGAACTCTGCAAAAGCAGATTGTTGCTCCATTTTGAAATCTAAGGTGAATACACCTTTCATTCTCTTCTATGTGAAGACCCTGTTCTGAAAAATACCTTTTTTGAGAAAAGTCACTTGGAACTCTGAGAAACAGTATGTTACTCCATTTTGCAATCTAAGCTGAATGCAGATTTCATTAACTTCAATGTGATTTTCCTAGGTTGAAAAATCACTTTTTTGAAATCAGTCTCTTGAAATGCTGTGATACCAGTATGTTGCTCCATTTTTCAAACTAAGCTGAATACAGCTTTTATTCTGTTCTATGTGACTTTCCTGGGCTGAGAAATCACTTTTTTAAAAAAGTGATTTGGAATTCTGAAAAAGCAATATGTTGTTCCATTTTAAAAACAAAGCTAAATACAGCTTTCATTCAATTCTACTTGATATGCTGTGCAGAAAAATTACTTTTTTGAAAGTAGTCACTTGGAACTCTGTGATAGCACTATGTTGTTCTGGTTTGAAAACTAAGCTGAATACAGCTTTCATTCAATTCTATGTGAATTTTTTTGGCTGAAAAATTATTTTTGAAAAGAATCAGTTGAATCAGTGCTAAAGCAGTGTTTTCCTCCATTTTGAATATTAAGCTGAATACAGCTTTCATTCACTTCTATATGACTTTCCTGGGCTGAGAATCACATTTTGAAAAGTCAGTTGGAACTCTGCATAAGCAGAATGTTGCTTTGTTTTGAAAACTAAGCAGAATACAACGTTCATTCACTTCTATGTCATTTCCATGTTCTGAAAAATCTCTTCTTTAAAAAAATCTGCTTGGAACTCTGAGAAAGAGCATGTAGTTCCATTTTGAAAACTAAGCTGAATACAGCTTTCATTAACTTCTATGTGATTTCCTGGGCTGAAAAATCACTTTTTGAAATCAGTCACTTGGAAATCTGCGAAAGCAGTATGTTACTCCATTTTGAGAACAAAACTGAGTGCCAGAGTCATTCACTTCTATGTGACTTTCCAGGGCTGGAAAGTCATCCTTTTGAAAACAGTCACTTTGAAATCTGCAAAAGAAGTATGTTCCTCCATTTTGAAAACTAAGCTAAATATAGCTTTCATCCAATTCAAAGTGAATTTGCTGCTATGGAAAATCACTTTTTTAAAACAGTCACTTGAAATTCTATGAAAGCAGTATGTTGCTCAGCTTTGAAAACTAAGCTGAATACAGCTTTCATTCACTTCTATGTGATTTTCCTGGGCTGAAAAAGCACTTTTTTGAAAACTGTCACTTGGAACTCTGAAAGCAGTATGTGGCTCTGTTTTGAAAACTAACCTGAATACAGCATTCATTCACTTCTAAGTGATTTCTGGGCTGAAAAATCACTTGTTTAAAACAGTCACATGGAATTCTGTGAAAGCAGTATATTACTCCCCTTTGAAAACCAAGAACAATAATCCTTCCTGTCACTTCTACGTGATTTACCTGGGCTAAAATATCATTTTTTTGACAACAGTCAGTTGGAACTCTGATAGTAGTAGGTTGTTCTGGTTTGAAAACTAAGTTGAATACAGTTTTCATTCAATTCTATGTGGTTTTCCAGGGCTGAAAAATCACTTTTTTGAAAACAGTCAGTGCCAACTCTGCAAAAACACTCAGTTGCTCCATTTGGAAAGTGAAGCTGATTACAACTTTCATTCACTTCTGACTTTCCACAGCTGAAAAATTAATTTTAAAACAGTTATTTGGAACACTGTGAAAGCAGTATGTTGTTCCGTTTTGAAAACTAAGCTGAATACAGCTTTCACTCACTTTTATTTCATTTTCGGGGCTGAAAAATCACTTTTTTGTAAACAGTCACTTGAAACACTGTAAAACCAGTATGTTTCTGTTTTGAAATAAACCTGAATACAGCTTTCATTCTTTCTTATGTGAGTTTCTTGGACTGAAAAACACTTTTTTGAAAACAGTCACTTGAACTCAATGAAAGAAGTATGTTACTCCCATTTGAAAACTAAGACCAATACAAATTTCAATCACTTATATGTGATTTTCCTGGGCTGAAAAATCACTTTTTTGAAAGCAGTACTTTGGAATGGTGAAAAAGCAGTATGTGGCTCTGTTTTGAATACTAAGCTGAATAAACCTTTCCTTCACTTCTATGTGATTTTCCTTGGCTGAAAAATGACTTTTTGAAAACAGTCACTAGGAATGCTGTGAAACCAGTATGTTGCTCCATTTTGAATACTAAGCTAAATACAGCTTTCATTCACTTCTATGTGATTTTCCTGGGCTGAGTAATCCATTTTTTGAAAACAATCACTTGGAAATGTGACCTGGCAGTATATTGCCACATCTTGAAAAGTAAGTTGAATACAGCTTTCTTTCAATTCTACCTGATTTTGCTGTGCTGAAAAATCCTTTTTGATAACATTCACTTGGAACTCTGCTATAGCAGTATCTTATTCCGTTTTGAAAACTTAGCTGAATACAGCTTTCATTCACTTCTATGTGATTTTCCTGGGCTTAAAATCTCTTTTTTGAAAACAGACCCTTGGAAATCTGTGAAAGCAGTATTTTGCTCCATTTTGAAAACTAAGCTGAATACAGCTTTCATTCAATTCTATGGGATTTCCCTGGGCTGAAAAATCTCTTTTTGATAACAGTCACTTGGACCTCTGCAAAAGCATAGTGTTGCTCTGTTTCTAAAACTAAGATGAATACATATTTCATTACCTTCTATGTGACTTTCCTGGGCTAAAAAATCCCTTTTTCTGAAAATAGACACTTGAAATGCTGTGAAACCAGTATATTGCTCCTTTTTGAAATCTAAGCTGAATACACCTCTCATTATCTTCTATATGAGTTTCCTGCACTGTAAAGCACTTTTTGTATAAAGTCACTTGGAACACTGTCAAAGCACTATGTTGCTTCATTTTGAAAACTGAGCTGAACACAGTTTCTTTCACTTCTATGTGAATTTCCTAGGCTGAAATATCAGTTTTTTGAAAACGGTCTCTTGGAACCCTGCGAAAGCAATACGTTACTCCCTTTTGAAAACTAAGCCAAATACAGCTTTCATTCACTTCTATGTGATTTTCCTTGCTGAAAAATCACTTTTATGAGAACAGCCACTTGGAACACTGTGAAAGCATTATGTCGCACCATTTTGAAAACTAAGCTGAATATAGCTTTCATTCACTTTTATTTGACTCTCCTGGGCTGAAAAATCACTCTTTTGAAAACAGTCATTTGGAAATCTGTGAAAGGAGAATTTTGCTCCGTTTTGGAAACTAAGCTGAGTACACCTTTCTTTCTATTGTTTGTGAGGTCCCTTTTCTGAGAAATCACTTTTTTGGAAAAAGTCACTGGGAACTCTGAGAAACCATATGTTACTCCATTTTGCAAACTAAGCTGAATGCAGATTTCTTTCACTTCTATATGGTTTTCCTGGGCTTAAAAGTCACTTTTTTTGAAAACAGACCCTTGGAAAGCTGTGAAACATGTATGTTGCTCAGTTTTGCAAACTAAGTTGAATACAGCTTTCATTCTCTTCTAGGTGTGTTTCCTTGGCATAAAAACACTTTTTTGAAAACAGTTATTTGGACTCTGGAAAGTAGCAGGTGGCTCTGTATTGAAAACGAATCTGAATACAGCTTTCTTTCAATTCTAAGTGACTTTCCTGAGCTGAAAAATCACTTTTTTGAAAACAGTCACATGAAACTTGGTGGAGGAATTTTGTTGCTCCCTTTTGAGAACTAAACTCAATACAACTTTCATTCACTTCTATGTGACTTTCCTGGGCTGAAAAATTATTTTTGGGAACAGTCACTTGGAATGCTCTGAAAGTAGTATGTTTCTCCAATTTGAAAAGTAAGCTGAGTACAACTTTCAACCATTTCTATCTCATTTTGCTGGGCTGAAATATCACTTTATTTAAAACAGTCACTTGGAATTCTGTGAAAGCACTATGTTGCTGTGTTTGGAAAACTAAGCTGAATACAGCAGTCATCCACTACTATAAGATTTTCCTGGGCTGAAAAATCACTTTTTTGGAAACTGTTACCTAGAACACTGCAAAAGCATTGTGTGGCTATGTTTTGAAATCTAAGCTGAGTACAGCTTTCATTCACTTCTAAGTGATTTTCCTAGGCTGAAAAATAACTTTTTGAAAACAGTCACATGGAATTCTGTGAAACCAGTATGTTCCTCCATTTTGAAAACTATGGTGAATACAGCTTTCATCTCTTCTATGTGAGTTTCCTTGGTTGAAAAACACTTTTTGGAAAACAGACATTTGTAACTCTGTGAAAGCAGTATGTTGCTCCATCTGGAAAAGTAAGCTGAATACAGCTTTCATTCATTTCTATGTGACTTTCATGTGCTGAAAAGTCCCTTTTTTGAAAACACGCACTTCAAATTCTGAGAAAGCAGTATGTTGCTCCATTTTGAAAACTTACCCGAATATGGCTTCCATTCACTTTTCTGTGATTTTCCTTGTCTGAAAAATCACTGTTTTGAAAAGAGTCAGTCGGAACTCTGCAAAAGGTGTATGTGGCTCTGTTTTGCAAACTAAGCTGAATAAAGCTTTTATTCACTTCTAAGTGATTTTCCTGGGCAGAAAAATCACTTTTTTGAAAAGAGTCACATGGAATTCTGTGAAACCATTATGTTGCTCCATTTTGAATACTGACCTGAATACAGCTTTCATTCTCTTCTATGTGAGTTACCTGGGCAGAATTACACTTTTTGGAAAACAGTCATTTGGAACTCTGTGAAAGCAGTATGTTGCTTCATTTTGTAAACTAAACTGAATACAGATTTCATTCACTTATATGGTGTTTACTGACGTGTAAAATAAGTTTTTTGCAGCCTCTTGTAACTCTGGAATGCAGTATATTTCTCCATTTTGAAAACAAAGCTGGATACGTCTTTTGTTCAACTGTAAAGTGTTTTTCCAGGCTGTAAAACCACTTTTATGAAGTTTCCTTGGATATCTGCAAAGCAGTATGTTGCACCTTTATGAAAACTAAGCTGAATATAGATTTCATTCACTTTTATCTCTTTCCCTAGATGAAAAATCACTTTTTTGCAGTCTCTTGGAATACTGTGTAAGAAGTATGATGCTCCTTTTTGAAAACTAACTTGAATACAACGTTCATTCATTTCTAAGGTATTTACCCAGGCTGAAAAACCAGTTTTTTGCAAACAGTCACTTGGAACAATGCAAAAGGAATATGTTGCTCCGTTTTGAAAACTAAACAGCATACATCTTTCATTGATGTCTACAGTGATTTTGCAGGCAGAAAAATCACTTTCTTGCAGTCTCTTGGAACTGTGTGAAAGCAGTATGTTGCTCTGTTTAGAAACCAAATCTTAATACAGCTTTCATTCACTTCTAAAGTGTTTTCCAAGCCTGAAAAATAACTTTTTTACTAATGGTCACCTGGACATCAGCATAAGCCCTATGTTCCTCCTTTTTGAAAACTAAACAGAATACAGATTTCACTCCCTTATATGGTGTTTCCCCAAGCTGAAAAATCACTTTTTTCCCATCACTTCAAAGTCTGCAAAAGCAGTATGTTCCTCTGTTAAAATACTAAGCTGAATACAGCTTTCATCACTTCTATGGTGTTTTCTGACTGAAAAGTCACTTTTGTGCAAACAGTCACTTGGAATTCTGCAAAAGCAATATGTTGCTCCATTTTGAAAACTAAGATGAATATAGCTTTCATTCACCTCTGTGGTGTTTTCCCAGGCTGAAGAAACCCTTTTTCAAAACAGTCACTAGGACCTTTGTGAAAGCACAATGTTGCTCCATTTTGAAAACAAAGATTAATACAGCTTTCATTCACTTATATGGTATTTCCCAAGCTGACAAATCATGGTTTTCCAATTTCTTGGACTCTGCAAAAGCAGAATTTTCCTGCATTTTGAATACTGAGCTGAATACAGTTTCATTCTGTTCCATGGTGTTTTCCCAGGCTAAAAAAATCCCTTTTTTGGAAACAGTTGCTTGGAACTCTGAGAAAGCAGTACGTTGCTCTGTTTTGAAAACTATGCTGAAGACAGCTTTCAATCATTTAGATGGTGTTACTCTACTTGAAAAGTCAGTTTTTGAAGACATTTGGAAATCTGTGAAAGTAGTATGTTTTTTCACTTAGAATTCTAAGCAGAATGCAGCTTTTGTTCACTTCCATGGTGTTTTCCATAGCTGAAGGTAACTTTTTTTGCAGTGACATAGAATTCAGTGAAAGCATAATGTTGCTTCATTTTCAATACTAAGCTAAATACAGCTATCTTTCATCTTTATGGTGTTTTCCCATGCTGAAAAATCAGTTTTTTGCCATCATTTGGAATTCTGTGAAAGAATTCTCTTTCTCCATTTTGGAAATCTAGTTAATACAGCTTTCCTTCACTTATATGGTGTTCCCAAGCTGAAAAAAGTCTTTGGCAGTCACTTGGAACCCTCCAAAAGCCGTACATTTCTCCATTTTGAAAACTAAGCTGAATAGAGATTTCATTCACTTCTATGGTGTTTCTAAATGCTGAAACTTCACTTTTTTGAAAACATTCTTTTGGAACTCTGTGAAAGCAGTACATTGAACCACTTGGAAAAATAAACTTAAAATAGCTTTTGTTCACTTCTATGGTCTTTTCCCAGGCTGAAAAGTCACTTTTCTGCAAACAGTCACAAGGAACTCTGCAAAAGCAGTATATTGCGCTCTTCTGAAAACTAAGCTGAATACAGCTTTCCTTCCCTTCTATGGTGTTTTCCCATGCTGAAATATCACTTTTTTGGAAACAGTTACTTGAAAATGTGAAAGCAGTATATTGCTCTCTATTGAAATCTAAGCTGAATACAGCTTTCTTTCAATTCTATGGTGTATTCCCAGATTGAAAGATAAATTTTTTGCAGTCACTTAGAACTCTGCGAAAGCAGTATGTCGCTCCATTTTGAAAACTAAGCAAAAGACAGCTTCATTCACTCATATGGTGTATACCAAGGAGATATATCAGCTTTTTGCATTCACTGGGAGCTCTATGAAAGCAGTATGCAGCTCTGTTTTGAAAACTAAGTGAAATACATCTTTCATTCACTTTTACAGTGTTTTCCAAAGCTGAAGAGTCATTTTTTTTTTTTTTGCCAACAGCCACTTTGAATTCTGCAAAAGCTGTATGTTACTCCATTTTGAAAACTAAAGTGAATACAGCTTTCATTCACTTCTATGGTGTTTTCCTAGTCTGAAAAGTCACATTTTTTCAAACAGTCACTTGGACTTCTTTGAAAGCTGTATGTTGCTCCATTTTGAATATTAATCTGAATACAGCTTCCATTCTCTTCTATGATGTTTTCCCTGGCAGAAAAATCACTTTTATTGCAAACAGATACTTGGAATTCTGCAAAAGCATTATGTTTCTCCTTTTTGAAAACAAAGCTAAATGCAGTTTTCATTCATCATATGGGGTTTCCCAAGCTGGAAAACCACGTTTTTTCCCAACAGTTGTAGCTCTGCAAAAGCTATGTGTTTCTATGTTTTGAATACTAAGCTTAATAGAGGTTCCTTCACTCCTATGGTGTTTTCCCAGGCTGTAAAATCATTCTTATGAAAACAGTCACTTGGAACTCTGACAAAGAAGTATGTTGCTCCATTTTGAAAGTTGAGCTAAATACAACATTCATTCTCATCTCTGATGTTTTCCAAGAACAAGAAATCACTTCTTTGCAGTCACTTGGAGATCTGTGAAAGCAGTGTCTTGCTCTCTTTTGAAAACTAAGCTGAATACAGTTTTCATTAACTTATATGGTGTCTACCAAGCTGAAAGATCTGTTTTTTGCAGTCACTTAGAACTCTGGAAAGCAGTATGTATCACTGTTTTGAAAACTAATATGAATGCAGATTTTGTTCACCTCTATGGCATTTTCCCATTCTGAAAAATCACTTTTTTGCAGTCTTTTGAAACTCTACAAAAGTATGTTGCTCCTTTTTGAAAACTAAGCTGAATATAGCTTTAATTAACTTTTATTTATTTTGCAAGCTGAAAAATCACGTTTTTCCCATCACTTGGAACTCTGTGAAAGCAGTATGTTCCTCTGTTAGGAATACTAAGATGTTTACAGCTTTCATTCACTTCTATAGGGTTTTCCCATGCAGAAAAATCACTTTTTGGCAGACAGTCACTTGGAAATCTGCAAAAGCAGTATGTTGATCATTTTAGAAAACTAAGCTGAATAGAGCTGTCATTTACTTCTATGGTGTTTCTCAAGCTGAAAAGCCACTTTTTTTGCTGTAACTTGAAACTCTGCAAAAGCAGTATGTTACTCCATTTTGAAAACAAACATAAATAGAAATTTCAGTCATTTCTTGGTTGTTTTCCCAGGATGAAAAACCACTTTTTTTGCAAAGTCACTAGGAATTCAGCAAAAGTACCATGTTGGTCCATTTTGAAAACTAAGGTGAGTACATCTTTCATTCAGATCTGCAGTGTTTCCCAGGCTGAAAAATCGCTTTTATGGCAAGCAGTCTCTTGGAAGTCTTGAAAGGAGTATGTTGCTCCATTTTGTAAACTAATCTGAATACAGCTTTCATTCACTTATATGGTGTTTATTGAGCTGAAAAATCAGATTTTTGTAGTCACTTGGAAATCTGGAATGCAGTACATTTCTCTGTTTTGAAAACTAAGCTGAATACAGCTTTCATTCACTTCTATTGTGTTTTCCCATGCTGAAAAATCATGTTTTGAGGTCACTTGGAACTCTGCAAAAGCAGTATGTTGCTCCTTTTTGAAACGTAAGCTGAATATAACCTTCATTCACTTTTATGTTGTTTCCCAAGATGAAAAATCACTTTTTTGCAGTGTCTTGGGACACTGCAAAAGCAGTATGTTGCTCCATATTGAAAACTAAACTGAATACAATTTCATTCACTTCTAAGGTGTTTTCTCAGGCTGAAAAACCACTTTTTGGTAAACAGCCACTTGGAACACTGCAAAAGTAATATGTTGCTCCGTTTTGAAAACTAAACAGCATACATCTTTCATTGATGTCTATGGTGATTTTGCAGGCAGAAAACTCACTTTCTTGCAGTCTCTTGGAACTGTGTGAAAGCAGTATGCTGCTCTGTTTAGAAACCAAAGCTTAATACAGCTTTCATTCACTTCTAAAGTGTTTTCCAAGCCTGAAAAATAACTTTTTTTTTCACTAATGGTCACTTGGACATCAGCATAAGCCCTATGTTCCTCCTTTTTGAAAACTAAGCAGAATGCAGATTTCACTCCCTTATATGGTGTTTCCCCAAGCTGAAAAATCACTTTTTTCCCATCACTTCAAAGTCTGCAAAAGCAGTATGTTCCTCTGTTAAAATACTAAGCTGAATACAGCTTTCATCACTTCTATGGTGTTTTCTGACTGAAAAGTCACTTTTGTGCAAACAGTCACTTGGAATTCTGCAAAAGCAATATGTTGCTCCATTTTGAAAACTAAGATGAATATAGCTTTCATTCACCGCTGTGGTGTTTTCCCAGGCTGAAGAAACCCTTTTTCAAAACAGTCACTAGGACCTTTGTGAAAGCACAATGGTGCTCCATTTTGAAAACAAAGCTTAATACAGCTTTCATTCACTTATATGGTATTTCCCAAGCTGACAAATCATGTTTTTCCAATTTCTTGGAAGTCTGCAAAAGCAGAATTTTCTGGCATTTTGAATACTAAGCTGAATACAGTTTCATTCTGTTCCATGGTGCTTTCCCAGGTTAAAAAATCCCTTTTTTGGAAACAGTTGCTTGGAACTCTGAGAAAGCAGTACGTTGCTCTGTTTTGAAAACTATGCTGAAGGCAGCTTTCATTCATTTATATGGTGTTACCCTACTTGAGAAGTCAGTTTTTGAAGACACTTGGAAATCTGTGAAAGCAGTATGTTTTTCCATTTAGAATGCTAAGCAGAATGCAGCTTTTGTTCACTTCTATGATGTTTTCCGTGGCTAAAGGTAACTGTTTTGCAGTCACATAGAATTCAGTGAAAGCATAATGTTGCTTCATTTTCAATACTAAGCTGAATACAGCTATCTTTCATCTTTATGGTGTTTTCCCATGCTGAAAAATCAGTTTTTTTGCCATCATTTGGAATCCTGTGAAAGAATTCTCTTTCTCCATTTTGAAAATCTAGTTAATACAGCTTTCCTTCACTTATATGGTGTTCCCAAGCTGAAAAAAGCCTTTGGCAGTCACTTGGAACTCTCCAAAAGCCATAAGTTTCTCCATTTTGAAAACTGAGCTGAATTCAGCTTTCATTCACTTCTATGGTGTTTCCGAATGCTGAAAATTCACTTTTTTGAAAACATTCTTTTGGAACTCTGTGAAAGCAGTACATTGGACCATTTGGAAAACTAAATGTAAAATATTTTTGTTCACTTCTATGGTCTTTTCCCAGGCTGAAAATCACTTTTCTGCAAACAGTCACAAGGAACTCTGCAAAAGCAGTATATTGCGCTCTTTTGAAAACTAAGCTGAATACAGCTTTCCTTCCCTTCTATGGTGTTTTCCCATGCTGAAATATCACTTTTTTGGAAACAGTTACTTGAAACTGTGAAAGCAGGATATTGCTCTCTATTGAAATCTAAGCTGAATACAGCTTTTGTTTGTGTCTATGGTGTTTTCCAATGGTGAAAAGTCAGTTTTTTTGTGGTCTCTTGGAACTCTGCATAAGCATTGTTTTCCTCTGTTTGAATACAAATCTGAATGCAGCTTTCATTCCCTTCTATAGTGTTTTCCCAGCCTAAAAGCCACCTTTTTGAAAACAGTCACTTGGAACTCTGCGAAACAGGATGTTGCTCCATTTTGAAAACTAAATTGAAATTAGCTTTCTTTCACTTCTATGGTGTTTTCCCATGCTTAAAAAGTCAATTTTTGTCCAACAGTCACTTGGAACTCATTGATACCACTATATTACTCCATTTTGAAAAGTAATCTGAAAACAGCTTTCATTCACTACTATGGTGTTTTCCAAGGGTGAACAATCACTTGTTTGCACTCACTTGGAACTCATTGATACCACTATATTACTCCATTTTGGAAGCTAAGCCAAATACAGCCTTCATTCACTTCTGTGGTGATTCTCCATGCTGAAAAATCACTTTTCTGCAAACACACACTTGGAATTCTGAGTAAGCAGTACATAGCTTGTTTTTGAAAAATATGCTTAATGCAGTTTTCATTCACTTATATGGTATTTCCCAAGCTGAAAAATCATGTTTTTCCCATCACTTGGAACTCTGCAAAAGCAGTATGTCCCTCCTTTTGATTGCTAAGATGAATACAGTTTTCATTCTCTTCTATACTGTTATCCCAGCCTAAGAAATCACTTTTTGCAAAGAGTCACTTGGAACTTGAGGACAGAACAATGTTGCTCCATTTTGATAACTAAGCTGCATGCCCATTTCTTTCACTACTGTGTTATTTCTGAGGCTAACTACATTTTTGCAGTCACTTGGAACACTGTGATAGTGGTATGTTGATCCATTTTGAAAACTACACTGCATACAGCTTTCACTCTCTTCTCTTGTATTTTCCCATGCTGAAAAATCACTTTCTTGAAACAGTCACTTGGAACTCTGTGAAAGCAGTGTTTTTCTCAGTTTTGAAAGCTAAGCGGAATGCAGCTTTCATTCACTTATATGGTGTTTACTGAGCTGAAGAATCTGATTTTTGAGTCACTTGGAAATTTGGAAAAAGGTATGTTGCTCCATTTTGAAAACTACTCTGAATATGTCTTTTGTTCCCCTCTATAGTGTTTTCCAAGTTGGAAAACCTCTTTTTGCACAGACACTCGGAACTCTGCGAAAGCAGTGTTTTGCTCAGTTTTGAAAACTAAGCTTAATACAGCTTTCATTCACTTCTATGCTGTTTTATGAGGCTGAAAAGTCACTTTTTTCAAAGAGCCAATTGGAATTCTGTGAAAGCAGAATTTTATGCCATTTTGAAAACTAAGGGGAATATAGGTTTCATTCACATCTATGCTGTTTACGCAGGCTGAAATATCACTTTCTTGCAAATAGTCACTTGAAACACAGTGAACACATTATGTTGCTCCTGTTAGAAACCTAAGCTTAATACAGATTTCATTCACTTTTATGGTGTTTTCCCAGGCTGAAATATCACGTTTTTACTAATGGTCACTTGGAACTCGGCAGAAGTACTATGCTGATCTGTTTTGAAAACTAAACTGAATACAGTTTTCATTCAATTCTATGGTGTTTTCCCAGATTGAAAGATAAATTTTTTGCAGTCACTTAGAACTCTGCGAAAGCAGTATGTTGCTCCGTTTTGAAAACTAAGCAAAAGACAGCTTCATTCTTTCATATGCTGTTTACCAAGGAGATATATCAGCTTTTTGCATTCACTTGGAGCTCTATGAAAGCAGTATGCAGCTCTGTTTTGAAAACTAAGTGAAATACATCTTTCATTCACTTTTACGGTGTTTTCCAAAGCTGAAGAGTCATTTTTTTTTTTTTTTTTGCCAACAGCCACTTTGAATTCTGCAAAAGCTGTATGTTACTCCATTTTGAAAACTAAAGTGAATACAGCTTTCATTCACTTCTATGGTGTTTTCCTAGTCTGAAAAGTCACATTTTTTCAAACAGTCACTTGGACTTCTTTGAAAGCTGTATGTTGCTCCATTTTGAATACTAATCTGAATACAGCTTCCATTCTCTTCTATGATGTTTTCCCTGGCAGAAAAATCACTTCTATTGCAAACAGACACTTGGAATTCTGCAAAAGCATTATGTTTCTCCTTTTTGAAAACAAAGCTAAATGCAGTTTTCATTCATCATATGGGGTTTCCCAAGCTGGAAAACCACGTTTTTTCCCAACAGTTGTAGCTCTGCAAAAGCTATGTGTTTCTATGTTTTGAATACTAAGCTTAATAGAGGTTCCTTCACTCCTATGGTGTTTTCCCAGGCTGTAAAATCATTCTTATGAAAACAGTCACTTGGAACTCTGACAAAGAAGTATGTTGCTCCATTTTGAAAGCTGAGCTAAATACAACATTCATTCTCATCTCTGATGTTTTCCAAGGACAAAAAATCACTTCTTTGCAGTCACTTGGAGATCTGTGAAAGCAGTGTGTTGCTCTCTTTTGAAAACTAAGCTGAATACAGTTTTCATTAACTTATGTGGTGTCTACCGAGCTGAAAGATCTGTTTTTTGCAGTCACTTAGAACTCTGGAAAGCAGTATGGTTTACCATTTTGAAAACTAAGCTGAATACAGATTTTGTTCACCTCTATGGCATTTTCCCATTCTGAAAAATCACTTTTTTGCAGTCATTTGGAACTCTACAAAAGTATGTTTCTCCTTTTTGAAAACTACGCTGAATATAGCTTTAATTAACTTTTATTTATTTTGCAAGCTGAAAAATCACGTTTTTCCCATCACTTGGAACTCTGTGAAAGCAGTATGTTCCTCTGTTAGGAATACTAAGATGTTTACAGCTTTCATTCATTTCTATAGGGTTTCCCCAGGTTAAAAAATCACTTTTTTTGCAAACAGGTGCTTGGAACTCTGTGAAAGCAGTATGTTGCTCCATTTTGAAAACTAAACTGAGTACAGCTTTCATTCACTTCTATGGTATTTTCCCATGCAGAAAAATCACTTTTTGGCAGACAGTCACTTGGAAATCTGCAAAAGCAGTATGTTGATCCTTTTAGAAAACTAAGCTGAATAAAGCTGTCATTTACTTCTATGGTGTTTCTCAAGCTGAAAAGCCACTTTTTTGCTGTAACTTGGAACTCTGCAGAAGCAGTATGTTACTCCATTTTGAAAACAAACGTAAATAGAGATTTCAGTCATTTCTCGGTTGTTTTCCCAAGATGAAAAACCACTTTTTTTGCAAAGTCACTAGGAATTCAGCAAAAGTACCATGTTGGTCCATTTTGAAAACTAAGGTGAGTACATCTTTCATTCAGATCTGCGGTGTTTCCCAGGTTGAAAAATCGCTTTTATGGCAAGCAGTCTCTTGGAAGTCTTGAAAGGAGTATGTTGCTCCATTTTGTAAACTAATCTGAATACAGCTTTCATTCACTTATATGGTGTTTATTGAGCTGAAAAATCAGATTTTTGTAGTCACTTGGAAATCTGGAATGCAGTACATTTCTCTGTTTTGAAAACTAAGCTGAATACAGCTTTCATTCACTTCTATTGTGTTTTCCCATGCTGAAAAATCATGTTTTGAGGTCACTTGGAGCTCTGCAAAAGCAGTATGTTGCTTCTTTTTGAAAAGTAAGCTGAATATAACCTTCATTCACTTTTATGTTGTTTCCCAAGATGAAAAATCACTTTTTTGCAGTGTCTTGGGACACTGCAAAAGCAGTATGTTGCTCCATATTGAAAACTAACCTGAATACAATTTCATTCACTTCTAAGGTGTTTTCCCAGGGTGAAAAACCACTTTTTGGTAAACAGCCACTTGGAACACTGCAAAAGGAATATGTTGTTCCGTTTGAAAACTAAACTGAACTCATCTTTCATTCACATCTATTTGGATTTCACAGACTGTAAATATGCTTTCTTGTACTGACTTGGAACTCTGCAAAAGCATTATGTTGCTCCGTTTAGAAACCTAAAGTTAATACAACATTCATTCACTTCTAAAGTGTTTTTCCAGGCTGAGAAAGCACTTTTTTCGATCACTTGGATCTCTGACAAAGCAGAATATTTCTCCAGTTGGAAAACTAAGGTGAATACAACTTTCATTCATTTCTATGGTGTTTAATGAGCTGAAAAAATCAGTTTTATGCAGTCACTTTGACTGTGGAAAACTGTATGTTGTTCCATTTTGAAAACAAAGCTGAAGAAAGCTTTGCTTCACTTATATGTTGCTTTCCCTGGCTAAAAGATCACTTTTACTCAGTCACTTGCAACTCCGTGAAAGCAGAATGTTGCCCCATTTTGAAAACTAAGCTGAATACAGCTTTCTTTCAGTTCTATGGTGTTTTCACATGCTGAAAAATCAATTTTTTTCCAACAGTCAGTTGGTACTTGGTGATACCACTATGTTTCTCCATTTTGAAAACTAACCTGAAAACAGCTTTCCTTCACTACAATGGTGACTATGCAGGGTAAATAATCACTTTTCTGCAAAGAGTCACTTGGAATCTTGTGAAAGCAGTGTGTTGAGTATGTTGCTCCCTCTTGAAAATTTAGCTGAATATAGGTTTCATTCACATCTATGGTGTTTTCCCATTCTGAAATGTCAGTTACTTGCAAACAGTGATTTGGAACCCTGTGCAAGAAGTATGTTGCTCCATTTTGAAAACTAGGTTGAATACTGATTTCAATCACCTCTATGGTGTTTTCCCAAGCTGAAAAATCACTTTTTTACAAAAGACACTTGGAATTGGCCAAAAGCACTATGTTGCTCCATTTTGAAAACTAACCTGAATACAGCTTTCTTTCACTTCTATGGTGTTTTCTTATGCAGAAAAATGACCTTTTTGTAGGCAGTCTCTTGGGAATTGGCAAAAGCAGTGTGTTGCCCCTTTTGGAAAACTAAACTGCATACTGCTTTCATTCAATTCTATGGTGTTTTTCCATGCTGAAAAATAACTTTTTTTGCTAAGGTTCACTTGGAACTCTACAAATAAGAATACTGATAACTTTTGAAAACCAAGCTGAATACATTTCTTTCACATCTGTGGTGTTTCCCAGGATGAAAAATCACTTTTTGCAAACAGCAAACTGGAACTCTGTGAAAGCATTATGTGGCTCCATTTTGATAGCTCTCCTGAAAGCAGATTTCATTCACTTCTTTGTGTTTTCCCATCCTGAAAAATCACATTTTGGCAAAAAGTCACTTGGAATTCATCAAAAGCCCTATGTTTCATTTTGAAAACTGACTTGAATACAGTTTTCATTCCCTTTTATGGTGATTTCCAAGGATGAAATATCACCTTTATGTGAAAAGCCACTTGAAACTCTGCAAAAGTGGCATGTTGCTCTTTTTGATATATAAGCTAAGTACAGCATTCATTCAATTCTATAGTGATTTCCTGGCTGAAAAATCACTCTCTTGCAAACAGTCACTTGGAAATCTATGAAAGCAGTGTGTTGCTCTGTTTTGAAAACTGTACTGAATAAGTTTTCATTCACTTCTATGGTGTTTTCCTATGTAGAAAAAATGACTTTTTTGTTGACATTCACTTGGAATTCTGCAAAAGCTGTATGTTGCTTCTGTTTGAAAACTAAACTGAATAAAGATTTCATTAAATTCTATGGTGTTTTCCAAGGCCAAAAAATCACTTTTTTTCAAAAAGTCACTTTGTACTCTGTGAAAACAGTATGTTGCTCCCTTTGAAAACTAAGGAGAATACAGTTTTCATTAACATCTATGGTATTTTGCCAGTCTGGAAAATCACTTTTTTGCAAACAGTAAATTGGAACTCTGTGAAAGAAGTATGTGACTGAGTTTTGAAAAAAATCAAAATTCACTTTTCATTCATTTCTATGGTGTTTTCCCAGAGTGAAAAATCACTTTTTTGCATTCAGCAATTTGAAAACCTGTGAAAGCATTATGTGGCTCCATTTGGATAACTAGGCTGAATACAAATTTTGATCACTTCTTTGTGTTTTCCCATGCTGAAAAATCACTTTCTGGCAAATGGTCACTTGGAACTCATCAAAAGCCCTACGCTGTTCCATATTGAAACCTAAGCTGAATACAGTTTTCATTCCCTTTTATGGTGATTTCCCAGGGTGAAATATTGCTTTTATGTAAACAGTCACCCAAAACTCTGTGAAAGCATTATGTTGCTCCGTTTTGGAAACTAAGCTGAATACAGCGTTCATTCACTTCTACGTTTTTTTCCCTGCCTGAAAAATCACTTTCTTGCAAACAGTCACTTCAAAATCTGCGAAAGCATTATGTTGATCCATTTTGAAAACAGAGCTGAATAAACTTTCATTCAGTTCTATGGTGTTTTCCTACATAGATAAATAACTTTCTTGCAGTCCCTTGGAACTCTGCAAAAGCTGTATGTTTCATCAACTAGAAAACAAGCATCCTTTTTGAAAACTAGGGTGAATAGAGATTTCAATCACATCTGTGGTGTTCTCCCAAGCTGAAAACTCACTTTTTTGCAAACAGTCACTTGGAACTCTGTGAAAGCAGTATGTTGCTCCATTTTGTAAACTAAACCGAATAGAGCTTTCATTCATTTCAATGTTGCATTCCTAGGCTGAAAAAATCACTTTTTTTACAAGCAGTCACTTGGAAATCTGTGAAAGCAGTATGTGGCTGTGCTTTTAAATCTAGCTGAATACAGGTTTCATTCACATCTATGGTGTATTCCTGGGCTGAAAAATCCCTTTTTGCAATCAGTCCCTTGCAAATCTATGAAAGCAGTACACTGCTCCATTTTTAAAACTTAGCTGAATACAGCTTTCATTCAGTTTTAAGGTGCTTCTCTGGGCTGAAAAATTGTTTCATTGCAAACAGTCCCTTGGGACTCTGTGAAAACTCTGTGTTGCTCCATTTTGAAAACAAAGATGAATGCAGCAGTCATTCAATCATATGGTGTATTCCTGGCCTGAAAAATCACTTTTTGGCAAGCAGTACCTTGGAACTCTGCAAAAACTCTATGTTGCTCCATTTTGAAACTAAGTTGCATACAGAATTCATTCACTTCTATGGTGTTACCCTAGGCTGAAAAATAACTTATTCACAAACAGTCACTTTGAATTCTTGTAAACATTGTCTGGCTCCGTTTGGAATAGTATGCTGAAGAGAAATTTCATTCACTTCTGTGGTGTTTTCCTGGGCTAAAACTGTTCCTTTTTGCAAGTAGTCACTTGGAATGCTCTAAAAGCAGTTTGTTGCTCCATTTGGAATGCCAAGCTGAATACAGTTTTCCTTCACTTCTATGGTGCTTTCCAGGGTAGAAAAATCTTTCTGCAAACAGTCACTTGAAACTCTGTGAAAGCAGTATGTTGCTGTATTTGAAAACTCATCTGAATACAGCTTTCATTCACTTCTATGCTGTTTTCCAGGACAGAAAAACCTCTCTTTTGCAAACAGTCACTTGGAAATTTGCAACCACAGTGTGTTGTTTCATTTTGAATACTAAATTGATGACAGCTTGCATTCACTTTTATGATGTTTCCCTGGGCTGAAAAAATCACTTTTTGCAAACAGTCAATTGGAAATCTGCAAAAGCAATGTGTTTCTCCTTTCTGTAAACATAGGTGAATTCAGCTCACATTCACTTCTAAGTTGTTTCTATGGGCTGAAAAACCAATTAATTGAAAACAGTCACATGAAAATCCATGAAAGCAGTATGTTGCTCCATTTTGAAAACTAAGAATAGAACTTTCTTTCACTTATATTGTGTATTCTGGGCTGAAACATCACTTTTTGGCAAACAGTCACTTAGAAAACTGCAAAAGCAGTATGTTGTTCTGTTTTGAATACTAAGCAGAACAGAGTTTTCATTTATTTCCACAAAGTTTTCCTAAGCTGAAAAATCACTTTTTTGCAAACAGCCACTTGGAACTCTGCAAAAGCAGCATGTTGCTCCATTTTGAAAACTAATCTGAATACAGATCTTTCAGTTCTATTGCTTATCCCTGGGGTGAAAAACCATTTTTTTTTTGCAAACAGTCACTTTGAAATATGCTCATGGAGTATGTTGTTTCATTTTGGAAACTAAGCTGAATACAGATTTCATTCATTTCTATGGTATTTCCCTGGGCTGAAAAACTGTTTTTTGCACTCACTTGGAATTCTGTGAATAGAGTATGTTGCTCAGTTATGAAGACTAACCTAAATACAGATCTGTTTCCATTCTATGCTGTTTCCCTGGGGTGAAAAATCCCTGTTTTCAAATTGTGACTTTGAACTCTGTGTAATCAGTATATTGTTGTGTTTTGAAGACTAAGCTGATTGGAGCATTAATGCACTTCTAAGGTGTTTCCCAGAGCTGAAAAGTCACTTTTCAGCAGACACTTGGAAATCTGTGAAAGCAGTATGTTGCTCTGTTTTGGAAGTTAAGCTGAATAGAGCATTCATTCACTTCTATGGTGTTTTCCTGGGCTGAGAAATCACTTTTTTCAAACAATCACTTGGATCTCTGTAAAGGAGTACTTTGCTCCATTTGTAAAACTATGCAGAATACAGCTTTCATTCACTTCTATGCTGTTTCCTTGTGCTGAAATATCATTTTCTGCAAACAGCAAATTGATCTCTGTGAAAACACTATGTTGCCCCTTTTTGAAAACTAAACTTTGTACATATTTCCTTCACTTCTATGGTGTTTTCCTGGGCTGAAAAATCATTTTCTGCAAACGGTCAGTTGATCTCTATGAAAACATTATGTTGCTCCCTTTTGAAAAGTAAGCTGTATACAGCTTTCTTTCACTTCTATGGTGTTACCCTGAGCTGAAAAGACACTTTTTAGCAAATGGACACTTTGAAATAGGTGAAGACAGCATGCAGTTCTGTTGTGAAAACTAAGCAAATACACTTTTCATTCATTACTTTGGTGTTTCACTGGTTTGAATTATAAGATTTTTGCAAATACTCACTTGGAACACTGCAAAAGCAATATGTTGCTCCATTTTGAACACTAAGCTCAATATAAATTTCATTCTCTACTATGATGTAGAATGGGCACTTGGGCTTCTGTGAAAGCATTATGTTGCTCCATTTTGAAGATTAAGTTATATACAGTTTTCACACATATCTATGGTGCTTTCCTGGGCTGAAAAATCACTTTTTTGCAAAAAGTCTTTTGGAAGACTGACAAAACCATATGTTGCTCCATTTGAAAGCTAAGATAAATATAGTGTAATTCACATATATTGTGTTCCCCTGGGGTGAAAAATCCCTTTTATCAAACTATCACTTGGAACTTTGCAAAAGCAGTATGTTGATTTGTTTTGAAAACCAAGCTGAATACAGATTTCATTAACTTCTATGGTGTTTTCCTGAGCAGATAAATCCCTTTTTTGCTAACAGTCACTTGGAAAGATGCAAAAGCAGTATGTTGCTCCATTTTGATAACTAAGCTGAATACAACTTTCATTCACTTCTGTGGTGTTTTCCAGGGAAGAAAAAAATCCCTTTTCTTGCAGTCACTTGGAATTCTCCAAAAGCAGTATGTTTCTCTGTTTTGAAAACAAAGCTGAATAGAGCATTCATTCACATCTGTTGTGTTCCTCTGGGGTGAAAAATCAGTTTATTGCAATCACTTGGGAATCTGGGAAAGCTGTGTGTTGCTCCATTTGAAAACTTAGCTGAATGCAGCTCTCATTCATTCATTGGTGTTTACCTGGGATGAAAAAACACTTTTTGGCAAACAGCGACTTGGATATCTGTGAAAGCAGTAGGTTGCTTCATTTTGAAAACTAAGCTGAATACAGCTTTCATTCACTTCTATGATGTTTTCCTGGGATGAAAAATCATTTGGTGAAAACAGTCACTTTGAAGTCTGCAAAATCAGTATTTTGCTCCATTTTGAAGACTAAGCTCAATACAGCTTTCTTTCACTTCTGTGGTGTTTTCCTGTACTGATTACTGCTTTTTTGCAAACACTCAATTGTAAACCTGTGAAAGCAGTATGTTTTCTATTTTCAAAACGAAGCTGAAGAGAGCTTCCATTCACTTCTATGGTGTCTGCCTGGGCTGAAAAATCTCTTTTTGGCAAACCATCATTTGCAACCCTCGAAACAATTATGTTGCTCCATTTTGAAAACGAAGTTGAATACAGATTTCACTCACTTTTAGGGTGTTTCCCTGGGCTGAAAAATCACTTTTTTGCAAACTGTCACTTGGATCTCTTCTAAGTACTATGTTGCTCTGTTTTAAAAACTAAGCTGTATATAGCTTTCATTCCATTCTATTGTGTCTCCCTTGGACAAAAAGTAACTTTTTTCAAACAGTCACTTGGAAATCTATGAAAAGAATATGTTATTCCATTTTGAAAACTAACTTGAAGACTGATTTCATTCTCCACTATGGTGATTTCCTCTGCTGAAAATCACATTTTGCAAAATGTCACTTGGAAATCTGCAAAAGCAACTTGCTGTTCCTTTTTGAAAACATAGCTGAATACAGCTTTCTTTCACTTCTAAGGTGTTTCTACAGAGTGAAAAACCAGTTTATTGCAAACAATCACATGGATATCAATGAAAGCAGTATGTTGCTCCATTTGAACACTAAGATTAATACAGCCTTCATTCACTTATATGGTGTTTTTCCAGGCTGAAAAATCACTTTTTAACAGTCATTTCTAACCCTACAAAAGCGATATGTTGCTCCATTTGATTACTTAGCTGAATACAGCTTTCATTCAGCTCTATGGTGTTTTCCTGGACTGAAAAATCACTTTTTGCAAAGAGTGTCTTGGAAAACTGCAAAATATTTATGTTGCCCCATTTTCAAAACTTAGCTGCATACAGCTTTCATTCACTTCCATGGATTTTTTCTGGGCTGAAACATCAGATTATTGCAAACCATCACTTGGAAGTCTGTGAAAACATTATATTTCTCCATTTTAAAACTATACTGAATAGATTATTCATTCATTAATATGGTGTTTTCCTTTGCTTAAAAATACATTTTCATTAAATAGTCACTTGGAAATCTGCAAAAGCAGTATGTAGCTCCATTTTGAAATCTAAGCTGAATATAGATTTCATTCACATCTATGGTGATTCCCTGGGCAGAAAAATACTTATAGGCAAACAGTCACTTGGAATTCTGTGAATGCAGTATGTTGCTCCATTTTGAACCTAAGCTTAATACTGCTTTCATTTACTTCTACGGTGTTTTTCTGAGCTAAAAAATTCACTTTTTGCACACAGTCACTAAGAACTCTGTGAAACCAGGATTTTGTCCTGTATGGAAAACTAGGCTGAATAGAGAATGCATTCATTTCTCTGGTGTTTTCCTAGGCTGAAAAATCACTTCTTTGCAAATAGTCACTTGGAACACTGTGAAAGCAGCATATTGCTCCTTTTGAAAGCTACTATGAATACAGGTTTATTTCACTTCTATTGTGTTTCCTGTGCTGAGAAATCACTATTCTGCAGTCACCTGGAACTCTGTGAGAGGTCTATGTTTCTCCATTTTGAAAACTATGCATTATACAGCTTTAAATCAGTTCTATGATGTCTTCCTGGACTGAAAATTCACTTTTCTCAAACAGTCTCTTGGAACTCTCCAAAAGCAGTATTTTGCCCCATTTTGAAAACTAACAAGAATTCTTATCTCTTTCACAACTGAGTTGTTTTCCTGAGCAGAAAAATCCCTTCTTTTCAGACAGTTTGAACTCAGCAAAAGCACTCTGTTGCTCCATTTTGAAATCTAGGCTGAATACAGCTTTCATCCAATTCCATGTTGCTTTCCTGGGTGGAGAAATCACTTTATTCCAACAGCCACTTGGAACTCCACCAAAGGACTACATTGCTTTATTTTGAGAACTATGCAGAATACAGATTTCATTCATTTCTATGGTGTTTCCCTGCGCAGAAAAATCATTTTTTGCAGTCAGTTGATCTCTGCAAAAGCAGTATGTTGCTCAGTTTTGAAATCAAAGCTGAAAACAGATTTCATTCACTTCTATGGTGTTTTCCTGGGCTGAAAAAATCACTTTTTGCAGACACTTTGTGAAATAATCAAATGCAGTATGTTGTTCCCTTTGGAAAACTAAGCTGAATACAGTTTTCATTCATTTCTATGGTGTTTCCCTATGCAGAAAAATCACTTTTGCAAGCACTCACTTGGAATTCTGTGAAAGGAGTATTTTGCTCCATTATGAAAAGTAAGGTGAATATAGCTTTCATTCACTTCTGTGGTTTTCATGGTCTGAAAAATCCCTTTTTAGACACAGTCACTTGGAAACCTATGAAAGCAGAATGTTGCTCTGTTTTGAAGATTAAGCTATATACACCTTTCTTTTTCTTCTATGGTGTTTCACTGGGCTGAAAAAGCACTTTTTTGCAAACAGATTATTTGAACTCTGTGAAAACAGTATGGTGCTGCATTATATAAACTAAGGAGAATACAGCATTCATTCATATCTATGAGGTTTCCTGGGCTGAAAATTCAGTTTTTTCCAAAATGTCAATTGGACCACTGGGAAAACATGTGTTGCTCCATATTGAAATCTAAGCTGTATAAAGCTTTCATTCACTTATATGTTATCACCCTGGACAAAACATCACTTTTTTTCAAACTGTCACTTGGAACTATGGGAAAGCATTATGTTGCTCTGTTTTGAAATCTAAGCTGAATACAGCTTTCATTCACTTTTATGCTGTTTCCCTGGGACAGAATATCACATTTTTCAAACAGTCTCTTGGACTTGACAAAAGCAGTATGTTGCTCCACTTAAATCTAAGCTAAATAGAGCTCTCATTCACTTCTATGGTTTTGCCTGGGCTGAATCATCACTTTTTGCAAAAAATTCCTTGGAACCCTGTGAATGCTGTATGTTGCTCTGTTTTGAATACAGCTTAATTTCATTTCTATGGTGTTCCCCTGTGCTTAAAAATCACTTTTTTGCAGACCATCATTTGGAAATCTTTCAAAGCAGTATGTTGATCTTCCTTAAATCTAAGCCATAGGGGGACAGGGCAAGATGGCAGAGTGGTTGTGATGGTTGGGTTGATGTGTCAACTTGGCTAGGTGGCCTAGCTGTCTGGTCAAGCAGGCACTGGCCTGACGATTCCTGTGAGGCTATTTGAGGCTGGTTGGTTTGTTGGATCATCAGTCAATTGACTGCAGCTGACTGATGACTCATCAAGGGGCATGCTTCCACAGTGAGAGAATTCAATTGGCTGGATTTGGTCTGGGTGAACAGTTGGAGGCTTATAAGCCGGATGGTTAGAGAACCTTCACTTCTTCTTCAGCTGCTCAGTGAAGCTTTTCCTGGGGAGCTCATCGAAGTTGTCAGTTTGTTTCCCGAGGAGTTCGTCGGACGTCTTCCTTGGAGTTGACAGCTTGTTGACGGCTCTGCAGAATTTGGACTCATGCGCTCCCGCAGTTGCGTGAGTCACTTTTACAATTTGATAATAAGAGACATCTCTCATTGATTCTGTTTCCAAGGAGAACCCTAACTAATACAACTTGGTACCAGGAGTGGTTCTTGAGAAACGGAATCTTAAAATGGGCTTTTACAACTTGTTTTCTACTCTGATTAGATTCAGAGGCACTAATGACTCTATTTCCAATAATCAAGAGGGTACTAAGAGTCCATGGCAGGAGTTGGCAAAGGAAATACGCAAAATAGCACCATTTGATTCTCCTAATTGTGCTCTAGTACGAAGCGAGGCTCTGGGTGACAGCGTTTTTGACACTTTCACAGAGTTTTGCAGTATTAAGAAGTATAATGATGTTGGCTGGCTGCTCTTAGATAATTTGGATACAGTTGTAAGAGAAAGGGATGAGCTAAAGGCTTCAAATTCAAAACTTGAATGCCGTATGACAGATGTAAAGGGTTCCATCTGTGCCCTGAAAGAAAATCTTATTTCCTGTGCCCGCAGACTGGAGGTTTCTGAAATCAGACACAGTCTCTTATTGTGCGAGTAGCACATTTACAGCATAAACTAAAATCTCAACCTCTCAGAGTGTCTGCTGTTAAAGTAAAGGCATTGATTGGAAAAGAATGGGACCCAGAAACTTGGGATGGAGACATATGGATTGATAATAATGACAATGAGGACATTGGAACCCTGGATTCTGCTGAGTCATTGTTAGATTTACCTGTAGAGGGCTGTCCTGGGGAAACAGCTTCTCTGCCTCCAGTCTGCCCTAAGGAGCCTGCCATGCAACTCCCACCTAAGGAGATTGACCCTTCAATGCCTGCTAATCTTGTAATCACCTCCCCTGAGGAAGCAGCCCTCACTCTTTTGTCTGGAGAGAATAATCCTGTTTTAAGAGATGAAAATGAAACAGAGTGCCCTGAGGTGAATGGCTTGAGAGATAATTCTAACTC
>KN192300.1:266009-318092 GCA_000164785.2 Choloepus hoffmanni | reverse complement strand
CCTAATGAATATAGATGCAAAAATCCTCAACAAAATACTTGCAAATCGAATCCAAAGACACATTAAAAAAATCATACACCATGACCAAGTGGGGTTCATTCCAGGCATGCAAGGATGGTTCAACATAAGAAAATAAATGTATTACAACACATTAACAAATCAAAAGGGAAAAATCAAATGATCATCTCAATAGATGCTGAAAAAGCATTTGACAAAATCCGACATCCCTTTTTGATAAAAACAATTCAAAAGGTAGGAATTGAAGGAAACTTCCTTAATATGATAAAGAGCATATATGAAAAACCCACATCCAGCATACTACTCATTGGTGAGAGACTGAAAGCCTTCCCTCTAAGATCAGGAACAGGACAAGATTGCCCGCTATCACCACTGTTACTCAACATTGTGCTGGAAGTGGTAGCCAGGGCAATCTGTCAAGAAAAATAAATAAAAGGCATCCAAATTGGAAAGGAAAAAGTAAAACTGTTATTGTTTGCAGATGATATGATCTTATATGTGGAAATCCCTGAGAAATTGATGATACAGCTACTAGAGCTAATAAACAAATTTAGCAAATTAGTGGGATAAAAGATTAATGCACATAATTCAATAATGTTTCTATATGCTAGAAATGAACAAACTGAAGAGACACTCAAGAAAAAGATATCATTTTCAATAGCAACTAAAAAAATCAAGTACCTAGGAATAAACTTAACCAAAGATTTAAAAGACTTATACAAAGAAAACTACATAATTCTACTAAAAGAAATAGAAGGGGACCTTACAAGATGGAAAAATATTCCATGTTCATGGATAGGAAGGCTAAATGTCATTAAGATGTCAATTCTACCCAAACTCATCTACAGATTCAATGCAATTCCAATGAAAATTCCAACAACCTACTTTTCAAACTTGGAAAAGCTAGTTATCAAATTTATTTGGAAAGGGAAGATGCCTTGAATTGCTAAAGGGACCCTAAAAAAGAAAAATGAAGTGGGAGGACTTACACTCCCTGACTTTGAAGCTTATTATTGTCAAAACAGCATGGTACTGGCACAAAGATAGACATATAGATCCATGGAATCGAATTGAGAATTTGGAGATAGACTCCCAGATCTATGGCCAACTGATCTTTGATAAAGCCCCCAAAGTCACTGAACTGGGTCATGAAGGTCTTTTCAACAAATGGGGCTGGGAGAGTTGGATATCCATATCCAAAAGAATGAAAGAGGACCCCTACCTCACACTCTACACAAAAATTAACTCAAAATGGATGAAAGATTTCAATATAAAAAAAGCACCATAAAACTCCTAGAAGATAATGTAGGAAAACATCTTCAAGACCTTGTATTAGGCGGCCACTTCCTAGACTTTACACCCAAAGCACAAGCAACGAAAGAAAAAATAGACAAATGGGAACTCCTCAAGCTTAGAAGTTTCTGCACCTCAAAGGAATTTCTCAAAAAGATAAAGAGGCAGCCAACTCAATGTTAAAAAGTTTTTGGAAACCATGTATCTAACAAAAGACTGGTATCTTGCATATGTAAAGAAATCCTACAACTCAATGACGATCGTTCAGACAGCCCAATTATAAAATGGGCAAAAGATATGGAAAGACACTTTTCTGAAGAGGAAATACAAATGGCCAAGAAACACATGAAAAAATGTTCAGTTTCACTAGCTATTAGAGAGATGCAAATTAAGACCACAATGGGATACCGTCTCACACCAATTAGAATGGCTGCCATTAAACAAACAGGAAACTACAAATGCTGGAGGGGATGTGGAGAAATTGGAACTCTTATTCATTTTTGGTGGGACTGTATAATGGTTCAGCCACTCTGGAAGTCAGTCTGGCAGTTCCTTAGAAAACTGGATATAGAGTTACCATTCTATCCAGCAATTGCACTTCTTGGTATATACCCGGAAGATCGGAAAGCAGTGACATGAAGAGATATCTGCACGCCGATGTTCATAGCAGCATTATTCTCAATTGCCAAGAGATGGAAACAACCCAAATGTCCTTCAACAGATGAGTGGATAAATAAAATGTGGTATATACACATGATGGAATACTACATGGCAGCAAGAAGGAACAATTTCATGAAACATATGACAACATGGATAAACCTTGAAGACATAATGCTGAGCGATATATGCCAGGCACAAAAAGAGGAATGTTATATGCTACCACTAATGTGAACTTTGAAAAATGTAAAACAAATAGTTTATAATGTAGAATGTAGGGGAACTAGCGATAGAGAGTAATTAAGGAAAGGGGAACAATAATCCAATAAGAGCAGATAAGCTATCGTGGGTAAATTTAACGTTCTGGGAATGCCCAGGAATGACTACGTTCTGTTAATTTCTGATGGGTATAGTAGGAACAAGTTCACAGAAATGTTGCTATATGAGGTTACTTTCTTGGGGAAGATTAGGAACATGTTGGAAGTAAAGTAATTAGCTTAGGTTAGTTTTCTTTTCTTACTCCCTTGTTATGGTCTCTTTGAAATGTTCTTTTATTGTATGTTTTTTAAATTTTTTTATTTTTTTATTTTTCATACAGTTGACTTAAAAAAACTTAAAAAAAAGAAAAAAAAAAAAAAAACTAAGCCAGATACAGATTTCGTTCACTTCTATGGTGTATCCATGGGGTGAAAAATAACTTTTTTGTGAAGATTCACTTGGAAACCTACAAAAGCAGTAAGTTGCTCCTTTTTATAAACTAAGATGAATAAAGTATTCATTCATATCTATGGTGATTTCCTGGGTCAAAAAAACACTTTTTCAAAAAGTCATGGGAATTCTGCAAAATCTGTATATTGCTCCATTTTGAAATCTAAGCTTAATAGAGCTTTCATTGACTTCTATGTTGTTTCCATGGGATAAAAATAACATTTTTGCAAACAGCCACTTGAACCTCTGTGATAGCAGTATGTTGCTCTGTTTTAAAAACTAAGCTGAATAGTGCATTCATTCATAGCTGTAGGGATTTCAAGGGCAGGAAAATCTCTTTTTGCAGTCCTTGGAACACTGCAAAAACAGTTTGTGGCTCCGTATTGAAAACTAAGATGAACATAACTTTCATTCACTCTATGGTTTTTCCCTGGGCTTTAAAATAACTCTTTAGAAAACAGTCATTTGTAACTCTGCAAATACAGTATATTCCTCCTTTTTGATAAATAAGCTGAATATAGCTTTCGTTCACTTCTGGGGTGTTTTCCTGGGCTGAAAAATCACTTTTTTGCACACAGTTACTTGGAACACTGCTAAAGAAATATGTTGCTCTGTTTTTAAAACTAATCTGAATACAGCATTCATTCAATTCTCTGGTGTTTTCCTGGGCTGAATAATCACATTTGAACCCTCTTAGAAATCAGTGAATTCAGTATGTTGCCCTTTTGAAAACTTAGATGAAAACAGATTCAATTCATTTTTGTTGTGTTTCCCTGGGCTGAAACATCACTTTCCTGCCAAAAGTCACTTTGAACCTTCTGAATGCAACATGTTGCTCCATTTTGAAAACTAAGCTGAATACAGCATTCATTCACTTCCATGTTACATTCCAGGGATGGAAAATCACCTTTTTCTAAACAGTCACCTAGAACTCTGTGAAAGCAGTAAGTTGCTCTGTTTTGAAATCTATGCTGAATATAGCTTTCCTTCACAACTATGCTGTCTCCCTGGTCTGAAAAATCACTAATTTACAAACAGTCACTTGGAACTCTAAGAAAGCTTATGTTAATCCTTATTGAAAACTAAGCTGAATAGTGCTTTTTGTCAATTCTATGGTATTTTCCTCATCTGAAAAATCACTTTTTGCAATCATTTGGAAATATGTGAAAGCCTTATGTTGCTCAGTTTTGAAAACTTAGCTGAATGGTACTTCAATTCACTTCTACAGTGTTTCCATGGGCTGAATAACCACTTTATTTCAAACAGTCACTTGGGAATCTGCAAAAGCAGTAAGTTGCTCCTTTTCATAAACTAAGATGAATAAAGCTTTCATTTACTACTCTGCTGTTTTCCTGGTCTGAATAATCACTTATTTTGCAACAGTCACATGGAACTCTGCAAAAGCAATATGTTGCGCACTTTTGAAATCTAAGCAGAATACATCCTTCATTCACATCTATGGTGTTTGCCTGGGTCAAAAAATCACTTTTTTTGCAAACAGTCATATGGAATTCTGTGAAATCCGTATATTGCTCCATTTTGAAATCTAAGCTGAATAGAGCTTTCATTGACTTCTATGTTGTTTCCATGGGATGAAAAATAACTTTACAAACAGCCACTTGGACCTCTGTGCTAACAGTATGTTCCTCTATTTAAAAAACTAAGCTGAATAGAGCATTCATTCATATCTGTGGGGATTTCAAGGGCAGAAAAATCTCTTTTTGCAGTCACTTGGAACACCAAAACAGCAGTTTATGGCTCTATATTGAAAACTAAGATGAATATAGCTTTTGTTCACTCTATGGTATTTCCCTGGGCTTAAAAATCACTGTTTAGAAATCAATCATTTATAACTCTTTGTATGCTGGATTTTCCTCCTTCTTGAAAACTAAGCTGAATACAGCTTTCATTTGCTTCTATGGTGTTTTCCTAGAGTGAAAAATCACTTTTTTGCACACAGTCACTTGGAACACTGCTAAGGAAGTATGCTGCTCTGTTTTTAAAACTAAGCTGACTACAGCATTCATTCAATTCTATGGTGTTATCCTGGGCTGAAAAATCACATTTGGACTCTCTTAGGAATCTGTGAAAGCACTATTTTGCCTGTTTTGAAAACTTAGCTGAAAACAGCTTCAGTTCATTTTTACCATGTTTTCCTGGGCTGAAACATCACTTTTTTTTTGCAAAAATTCACTTTCAACTGTGTGAATGCAGTATGTTCCTCCATTTTGAAAACTATGCTGAATACAGCTTACATTCACCTCCATGGTACATTCCAGGGATGAAAAAACAGTTTTTTTCTCAACAGTCACCTGGAACTCTGTGAAAGCAGTAAGTTGCACCCTTTTGAAATATAGGCTGACTATAGCTTTCCTTCATACCTATGCTGTCAACCTGGGCTGAAAAATCACTATTTTATAGTCACTTGGAAATCTGGAAGATATATATGTTTTTCCATTTTGAAATCTAAGCTGAATACAGCTTTCAATAACTTCTGTGGTGTTTATATGGAATGAAATATCACTTTTTGCAATCAGTCCCTTGGAACTCTGTAATAGCAGTATCTTGATCCATTTTGAAACCCAAGCTGAATACAGCTTTCATTCACATCTATGGTGTTTTCCTGGTCTGAAAAATCACTTTTTGCCATCATTTGGAAATATGTGAAAGCCTTATGTTGCTCTGTTTTGAAAACTTAGCTGAATGCCACTTCAATTCACTTCCGCAGTGTTTCCCTGGGCTGAATAACCACTTTATTTCAAACAGTCACTTGGGAATCTGTGAAACCAGTATGTTGCTCCATTTTGAAATCTGAGTTGAATACATCTTTCCTTCACTTATATCATGTTTCCCTAGGCTGAAAAATCACTGTTTTGCAAACAGTCACTTGGAACCCTGTGAAAGCTGTATGTTGCTACCTTTTCAAATTAAACTTAATAAAACTTTCATTCATTTCTGTGGTGCTAACCTAGCTGAAAAGTCACTTTTTTTGCAGAGTCACTTGGAACCCTGCAAAAGCAGCATGTTGCTCTGTTTTGAATACTAAGCTTACTACAGCTTTCTTTCATTTCTATGGTGCTTTCTTGTACTGGAAAACCACTTTATTGCAAACTGTCTGTTGGAATACTTTGAAAGCACTATGTTGTTCTCTTTTGACAACTAAGCTGAATACAGCTTTGATTCACATATCTGAAGATTCCCTGGGCTGAAAAATCACATTTTTTTGCAAAGAGGCAATAGGAAATGTGTGAAAACAGTAAGTTGCTCATTTTAAAAACTGAGCTGAATACAGCTTTCATTCACTGCTCTTGTGTTTCCCTGGGCTGAGACATGACTTTTTTTTTTTTTTTTTTGCAAAAAGTCACTTGGAACTCTGTGAAAGCTGTATGTTGTTCCTTTTTGAAAACTAAGCTGAATACAGCTTATATTCACATCTATGGTGTTTCCCTGGGCTGAAAAATCATTTATTTTAAACAGTCACTATTTTCAGTCACTAGGAACTCTGTTCCATTTGGAAAATTATTTTGAATACACCTTTCATTCAATTACATGGTGTTCACCAGTGCTGAAAAATCACTTTCTTGCAAACATTCACTTGGAACCCTGTGAAAGCAGTATGTTCCTGTTTTGAAATCCAAGCTGAATAGAGGTTTTATTCACATTTATGGTGTTTTCCTGAGATGAAAAAGCCCTTTTTTGAAAACAGTAACTTGGAACTCTCCTAAGGCTGTATGTATATCCATTTTGAAAACCCATATGAATGCAGCTTTCATTCACTTCTATGGTGTCTTACTGGGTTAAGAAATCACTATTTTGCAAACCATCACTTGGAGCTCTGTGACAGGCAGTATGTTGCTCCATTTTGAAAATTAAGCTGAATACAGCTTTCATTCACTTATATGTTGTTTGAGTTGGCTTCAGTTTACTTCTATGGTGTATCCTTGGGCTGAAAAATCACTTTATTGCAAAGAAAGTCTTGGAACTCTAAGAAAGCAGTATGTTGCTCTGTTTTGAAAACCAAGCTGAATACAGCTTTCATTCACTTATATGTTGTTCCCCTTGGCTGAAAAATCACTATTTTGCAGTTGGTCACTAAGAACTCTGCAAAAGCATTTTGTTGCTCCATGTTGAACAGTAAGCTGATTACAGCATTCATTCATTTTACTGTGTTTTCCTGGCTGCAGAATCATTTTTCGCAAAGTGTTACTTGGAAATCTGCTAGAGCAGTAAGTTGCTACATTTCAAATATTATGCTAAACACAGCTTTCATTCACTCCTATGATGTTTCTCAGGGCTGAATATTCAGTTTTGCACTTACCTGGAAATCTGCAAAACCAGTGCATTGCTCTGTTTTGAAAACTTACGTGAATATAACATCAATTCATTTCTATGTTGTTTCTGTAGGCCGAAAGATCCCTTTATTGCTTACTGTTGCTTGGGATTCTGCAAAATAACTATGTTGCTCAGCTTTGTAAACTAAGTGGAATAAAGCTTTCTTTCACTTCTCTGGTATTTTAATGGGCTGAAAAATCATGTGTTTGCAAACAGTCATTTGGAATTCTGTGAAAGCAGTATGTTTCTCTGTTTTGAAATCTAAGCTGAATACAGCTTTAATTCACCTGTATTGTTTTTTCCTGTGCTGAAAAATCACTTTTTTGCAAACAGTCTCTTGGAACATGCAAAAGCAATATGGTGCTCCATTTGACAACTAAGCTGAATACAACTTTCATTCACTGCTCTGGTATTTCTCTTGCCTGAAATATTGTTTTTTGCAAACAGTCTCAGAATTCTGTGAAAGCAATATGTTGTTCCATTTCAAATTCTAAGCTAAAAAATGCTTTCATGCAGTACTGTGCTGTTTCCATGGTCTAAAATAACTTTTTTTATAAACAGGTAATTGGAAATCTATGAATGCAGTATGTTGCCCCATTTGAAAGCTTAGTTGAATAGAGCTTTCATTCACTTTTATGGTGCTTCCCTGGGCTGAAAAATCACTTTTTGCAAACAGTGGCTTTAGAATCTGTGAAAGCAGTATGTTGCTCCATTTTGAGAACTATGCAGAATACAGCTTTCATTCATTTCTGTGGTGTTTTTCTGGGTGAAAAGTCACCTTTTGCAGTCACTTGGAAACCTGCAAAAGCAGTATGCTGTTTTGTTTTGAAAACTAAGCTGAATACATCCTTCATTCATTTATGTATTGTTTTCTGGTCTAAAAACATCACTTGTTTTGCAAAAAGATATTTGGAAATCTGCAAAAGCAGTATGTTGCTCCATTTAGAAAAATATGCTGAATACAGCTTTCTTTCACTCTTATGATTTTTCCCTGGGAAGAAAAATCACATTATTGCAAATAGTCACTTGGGACTCTGTGAAGGCAGTATGTTGCTCCATTTTCAGAACTAAGCTGAATACAGCTTTCATTCACTTATATGATGTTTACATATGCTGAAATATCACTTTATTGAGAACAGTCACTTAGAACCTTATGAAAGCAGTATGTTGCTTCAATTAGAAAAATGAGATGAATACAGCTTTCCTTCACTTCTATGGTGTTTTCCTTTGCAGAAAAATCACTTTTTTGCAAACAATCAGTTGGAACACTATGAAAGCTGTATGTTGCTCTGCTTTAAACACTAGCTGAATACAGCTTTAATCCATTCCTATGCTAACAATCCACTATTTTGCAAAGATTCAGTTGGAAATTTGTGAAAGCAGCATGCTGCTCCATTTTGAAATCTAACATCTCTAAAGTTTTCATTAACTTCTGTAGTGTTTCCCTGGGATGATAAATCACTTTTTTACAAAAAGTCACTTTGATCTCTATGAAAGCAGTATGTTGATGTTTTTTGAAAGCTAAGGTTAATAGACTTTCATTCAGTTACATTCACTTATATGGTGTTTCCCTGGGATAAAAAATTACTTTTTTGTAAGCCATCATCTGGAACTCTGCGAAAGCAGTAAGTTGTCCCATTTTGAAAACTATGCTGGGTACAGCTTTCATTCACTCCTATGGTGTTTTCCTGGTGTGAAATATCACTTTTGGCAAACAGTTACTTGGAAATCTGTGAAATCTTAGCTGAATACAGTTTCAATTCACTTCTATGCTGTTTCCCTGTTGCTGAGAAATCTCTTTATTGAAAACAGTCACTTGGGACTCTTAAAAGAACTATGCTGCTCCATTTTGAAAACTAAGCTGATTTCAGCTTTTATTCACTTATATGGTATTTCCCTAGGCTGAAAAGACTTTTTGCAAACAGTCCCTTGGAACCCTTCAAAAGTAGTATGTTGCCCTGATTGGAAACTAATCTGAATACAACTTTCATTCACTTCTATGGTGTTTTCCTAGGCTGAAAATGCACCTTTCATCAAAGGGTCACTTGGAACACTGCAAAAGTAGTATGCTGTGCCATTTTGAGAAATAGGAGAATACAGCTTTCATTCAATTCTATGGTGTTTTCCTGGGATGAAAAATCACTTTTTTGCAAACATTCACTTGGAGCTCTGCAAAAGCATTATGTTGCTCCATTTTCAAATGCAGCTGCATAGGGCTTTCAGTCACTTCTATGGTGTATCCCTGGTCTGAAAAATCACTTTATTTCAAAGAGTCTCTTGGGCCTCTGCAAAAGTATTATATTTCTTCATTTTGAAAACTAAGCTGAATTCATATTTCATTCACTCATATGGTATTTCCCTAGGCTGAAAATCACCTTTTTGAGAACAGTCTCTTGGAAACTTGCAAAAGTTGTATGCTGCTCCATTTTGAAAACTGAGGTAAATACAGGTTTCATTCACTTCTATGCTGTTTAACTGGGCTGAAACATTATTTCTATTTTCAAAAGTCACTTGGAACTCTGGGAATGAGTATGTTGATCCATTTTGAAAACTAAGCTAAATACAGCTTACATTCATTTCTATGATGTTTCCTTGGGCAGAAAAAAACACTTTTTTGTAAACAATCACTTTGAAGTCCTCAAAATCAGTAATTTGATCCATTTCAAAACTATGCTGAATATCGCTTTCATTCACTTCTATGCTTTTTCCCTGGGCTGAAAGTCACTGTTTTCAAACACTCACTTGGAAATCTTTGAAGAAATATGTTGCTGTGTTTTGAAAACTAAGGTGAATAAAGCTTTCATTTAGTTCTCTGGTGTTTTCCTGGGCTTAAAACTCATTTTTGCAAACAGTCATTTGGATCTCTGAAAAAGAATATTTTGCTCTGTTTTGAAATCTATGATGTAAAGAGCTTTCCTTCACTTCTCTGTTGTTCCAATGGGCCGAAAAATAAATTTTTTACAAACAGGCACCTGGAAATCTTCAAAAGCAGTATGTTGCTCTGTTGGAAAACTAAGCTGAAGAGAACTTTGATTCACTTCTATGGTGTTTTCCAGGACTGAAAAGTCATTTTTTGCAAACCATCACTTGGAAAACTGTGAAAGCAGTATGTGGCCCCATATTGGAAACTAAGTTGAAAATAGCTTTTGTTCACTTCTGTGATGTTCACCTGGGCTAAGAAATCACATGTTGCAAATAGTCACATGGAAATCTGTGAAAGCAGTATGTTGTTCCATTTTGCAAACTAATCTGAATGCAGCTTTCATTCACTTATATGGTGTTTTACTGGGTTGAAAATTTCCTTATTGCAAAAAAGCTCTTGGAAATCTGTGAAAATATTATGTTTCTCTGTTTTTAAATCATAAATGAATACATCTTCTATTCATTTATATATTGTTACCCTGGGCTCAAAAATAACTTTATTGCATAAGTCACTTGGGACTTTCCAAAAGCAGTATGTTGTTCCATTTTGAAAACTAAGTTGATTGCAGCTTTCATTCATTTATACAGTGTTTCCCTAGGCTGAAAAAATATTTTTTTTTCACACAGTCTCTTTGAACTCTGTGAAAGCAGTATGTTACTCTGTTTTAAATATACACTGAATACAACTTTCATTCACTTCTATGCCCTTTCTCTGGGCAGAAAGGCACTTTTTCACAGAGTTACTTGGAACACAGCCAAAGCAGTATGTTGCTCCATATTGAAAACTAAGATGAATATAGCTTTTGTTTACTTCTATGGTCTATCTCTGGCTGAAAAATCATGTTTTGTAAACAGTCACTTGGAATGCTGTGAAAGCAGTATGTTGGCCTTTTTTGAAATCTAAGCTGAATACAGCTTTCTTTCACTTTTATGGTGTTTTCCTTGGCAGAAAAATTACTTTTTGCAAACACTTGGAAATCTGTGAAAGCAGCATGTTGTTTGCTCCATGGTGAAAACTTATCTGAATACAGCTTCAATACACTTCTTTGATGTTTCCCTGGGCTGAAATATCACTTTATTCCAAACCGTCACTTGGTACCCTGTGAAAGCAACATGTTTCTCTTTTTGAAAAGTAAGCTTAATACACCATTCATTCACTTCTGTGATGTTTTCCTGGGCTGAAAAACCACTTTGTTGCAAACATTCATTTGGAATTCTACCAAAGCATTAGGTTTCTCTCTTTTGAAATCTAAGCTGAGTACTGCTATCACTCACTTTTCTGGTGTTTTCCTGGACTGAAAAAACACTTTTTGGCAAAGGGTCTATTGGAACACTGTGAAAGCATTATGTTGCTTCCTTTTGAGAAGTAAGGAGAACACAGCTTTCATTTAATTCTATGGTGTTTTCTATGGCTGAAAATTCACTTATTTAGAATCAGTCACTTGGGACTCTGAAAAAGCAGTATGTTACTCTGTTTTTGAAAAATAACCTGGATGGAGCTTTCATTCAATTATATAGTGGTTACATAGGTTCAAAAATCACTTTTTTGAAATTAGTCACTTGAAAGTTTGTGAAAGCAGGATGTTGCTCCATTTTGAATCTAAGATGAAAACAACATTCATTCACTTCTATTGTGTTATTCAGGGCAGAAAAATCACTTTATTGCTCAGACTCACTTGGAACTCTGTGAAAACAGTATTTTCCTCTGTTTTGAAAGCTGAGAAATATATAGATTTCATTCTCTTCTATGGTGCTTTTCTGGGTTGAAAAATCACTTTTTTGCAATCTGTCACTTGGAACTCTGCAAAAACAGTATGTTGCTTCATTTTGAAAAGTAAGCTAAATACAGCTTACATTCACTTCTGTAGTGTTTTCCTTGGCTGAGAAATCACTTTTTTACAGTCACTTGGAAACCTATGAAAGAAGTATGTTGCTCCATTTTGGAATTTAAGCTCAATTCAACTTCAATTAACATCTATGGTGTTTTCCTGGCCTGAAACCACTTTTTTTTTGCAAAAAGTCCCTTGGAACTCTTTGAAAGCAGCATGTTGTAGGTGATCACATTATGTTGCCCTGTTTCAAAAACTAAGCTGAATAGAGCTTTCATTCACCTCTCTGATATTTTTCTGTGATGAAAAACCACTTTTTTGCAAGCAGTCACTTGGAACTCTGCGAAAGCAATATGTTGGTCCATTTTGAAATCTATACCGATTAGAGCTTTCATTCACTTCTATGTTGTTTCCATGAGCTGAAAATAAATTTGTTACAAACAGGCACTTGGACCTTTGCTAAAGCAGTGTGCTGCTCCTTTTCAAAACTAAGTAGAATAGAGCTTTGATTCACTTCTTTGTTGTTTTCCAGAGCTGCAAAATCACTTTTTTTCAAACAGTCACTTGGATATCTGTGAAAGCATTAGGTTGCTCAGTTTTGAAAACGTAGCTGAATAAAGCTTCAATCACTTCTTTGTTGTTTCCCTGGTCTGAAAAATCACTTTATTGCAAAAAATCACTTGGGAACCTGCAAAAGCAGTATGTTGCTCCATTTTGAAAAGTAAGCAGAATATAGATTTCATTCATATCTATGATGTTTTCCTGGGCAGAAAAATTACTTTTTTGCATAGTCACTTGGAAACCTGCAAAAGAAGTATGTTGTCCCATTTTGGAAACTAAGCTCAATACAACTTCAATTCACTTCTGTGGTGTTTTGCTGGGCTGAAAAAACACTTCACTTCTAACAGAGAATTGGGACTTTGTGAAAGAAGTATGTTGCTCCATTTTGGAAAATAAGCTCAATACAGCTTTCATTCACTTATATGGTGTTTTCCTAGGCTGAAAAATCACTTTTTTGAAACAGGTGCTTGGAATCTTCATAAGCAGTATTTTGCTCCATTTTAAAACAAGGTGACTGCAGCTTTCATTCACATCTATGGTGTTTTCCTGGGCTGGAAAATCACTTTTTTGTCATCAGTCATTTGGAATTCTGTTGAAGAAGTGTAATGCTCTGTTTTGAAAACAAACTGAATTCCACTTTCCTTCCATTCTATGTTGTTTTACTGGGCTGAAATTTCCCTTTTAGTCACAGAATAACTTGAAAACTGTGAATGCATTGTTGTTGCTCCATTTTGAAAACTAAGCTGAATACAGCCTTCATTCACATCTATGGTGTTTTCTTGGGATGAAGAACCACTTTTTAGGTAATAGTCATTTTGAAATCTGTGAAAGAAATACATTGCTCTCTTTTGAAAACTAAGCTGAATACAGCATTCATTCAATTCTACATTGTTTCCTGGGCTGAAAATACTTTTTTTCAAACAGTCTCTGAAAACTGCAAAAGCTGTATGTTGCAACATTTTGACTACTAAGTTGCAAAAAGCATTCATTCATTGCTCTGGTGTTCCCATGTGCAGAAAAATCACTTTTGCAAACAATTACATGGCAATCTGTGAAAAAAAATATGTTGCTCCATTTTGAAAACTGAACAGAATACAGCTTTCATTCACATCTATAGTGTTTTCCTGAGATGAAAAATCACTTTTTTGCAAACAGACTCTTAGAAACCTGTGAAAGCAATATGTTGCTCCATTTTAGAAATGAAGCTGAATACAGCATTCATTCACTACTATGGTGTTTCCCTAGACTGAAAGATCACTTATAGGCAAACAGTCACTTTGAAACCTGCGAAATATGGGTGTAGCTCTGTTTTGAATTCTAAGATGAATACACTTTTCATTCACTACTCTGGTGTCCCCTGGGGTAAAAAATCAATTTTGGCATACAGTCACTTGGCACTCTTTGGAAGTAGTTTGATGTTCCATTTTGAAAACAAAGATGAATACATCTTTCATTCACTTCTATGGTGTTTTCATTGGCTGAAAAATCTCTTTTTTGCAAACAGTCACTTGGAAATCTGGGAATGGAGTATGTTGCTCTGTTTTGAAAACTAAACTCAATACAGATTTCATTCACTTCTATGGTGTTTCCCTGGGCAGAAAAATCACTTTTGCAGTCATTTCAAATTTGATGAAAGCAGTATGTTGCTCCATTTTGAAAACTTAGCTGAATATGGATTCAATTCATTTCTCTGGTTTTTCTCTGGGATAAAAATCACTTTATTGCAAATACTGACTTGGGACTCTGTGAAAGAAATACGTTGCTCCATTTTGAAAACTATGCTGAATACAGCTTTCATTCATTTATCTGGTGCTTCCCTAAGCTGAAATATCACTTTTTTTGCCAACAGTCAATTGGAGCCCTGGGAAAGCAGTATCTTGCTTCTTTTGAAACCAAGGTGTATGCAATTCTCATTCACATCTATGATGTTTTTCTGGGCAGAAAAAGACACTTTTTTGCAATCAGTCATTTGGAATTCTGCAAAAGATGTATGCTGCTCTGCTTTGAAATCAAATTTGAATACAACTTTTATTACATTCTATGGTGTTTTACTGGGTTGAAAAATCACTTTTTTTTACAAAGGATCAATTGGAAAACTGAAAGCCATATGTTGCTGAGTTTGATAACTAAGGAGAATAGTTTTCAGTAACATCTATGGTATTTTTCTGTGCTGGAAAATACTTGTTTTGCAATCATTCACTTGTAACTCACCAAAGGAGTATGTTGCTCAATTTTGAAAAGTAAGCTGTATAGAGCTTTCATTGAGTTCTATGGTGTTTTCCTGTGCTGAAAAATTACTTTGTTGCAAACAGGTAGTTGGAAATCTTCAAAAGTAGTGGGTTGTTCCATTTTGCAACTAAGCTGCATACAACTTACATTCACTCCTATGGTGTTTTCCTGGGATTAAAAAATCTTTTTACAAGCAGGTAATTGAAATTCTGTGAAAGCATTATGTTGCTCCATTTTGAAAACTAAGCTGAATGGAGCTTTTATTCACTTCTATGGTGTTTTCCAGGGTGGAAAGATCATTTCTGCAAACACTTAGAGAACTGCAAAAGCAGTATGTTGTTCTATTTTGAAATTTAAAATGAATATAGCTTTATTTCACTTCTATGGTGTTTCCCTTGTCTGAAAAATCATTTTTTTGCAATGAGTCACTTGGAAAATTGTGGAAGCGGTATGTTGTTCCATTTTGAAAAGAAACCAGAATACAGCTTTCATTCACTTCTATGGTGATTTCTTGGGCTGAAAAATCTCTTTTGTTGAAGCAGTCATTTGGAATTCTGAGAAAGGTGTAGTTGCCCTGATTTGAGCATTAAGCTGAATACAGCTTTCATTCAATTTATGGTGTTTTCCTTGGATGGAAAATAACTTTTTTACAGTCACTTGAAACCCTACAAAAGCACTATGTTGCTCGGTTTTGAAAGCAATATGAATACAACTTTCATTCACTACTGTGGTCTTTTCCTGGGCTGAAGAAACACTTTTCTGCAAAGAGACACTTGGAACAATGCAAAAGCCATATGTTGTTCCATTTTGAAAAGGAAGCAGTATACATCTTTCATTCACTTCTATGGTGTTTTCCAGGGCTGAAAATCATTTCTTTGCAAATAGATACTTGTAAAACTTGGTAAGAGCTATGTTGCTCAATTTTGAATCTAATTTGAGTACAGCTTTCATTCACTTCTATGTTGTTTTTCTTGGATGGAAAATAACTTTTTTACAAACAGGCACTTGGATCTCTGTGATACAAATATGTTTCTCCATTTGGAAATCTAAGAAGAATAGAGCTTCATTTACCTTTATGATATTTTCCAGGGCTGAAAAATTACTTTTTGCACACAATCACTTGGAACACTGCAAATGCAATATGTTGCTCCATATTGAAAACTAAGGTGCGTATAGCTTTCATTCATTTCTATGATGTTTCCCAGGAGTGAAAAGTCACTTCTTTGCAAAGGGTCACTTGGAAGTCTGCAAAACCAGTATGTTGCTCCTTTTTGAAAACTAAGCTTAATATATCTTTCATTCACTTATATGGTGTTTTCCTAGGCTGAAAAATCACTTTTTGGAAACAATTACTTTGAATCCTCTGAAAGTACTATGTTGCTTTGCTTTGAAATTTAAGCTGAATACAGACGTCATTCACTTCTATGGTGTATTCCTGGGCTGAAAAATCACATTTTGCAGTCACTTAGAGAACAGAGAAAGCAGTATGTTCCTCCATATTGAAACCTGAGATGATTACAGTTTTCATTCCCATCTATGGTGTTTCCCAGGTCTGTAATATCACTTTTTTGAAAACAGTCACTTCTAACTCTGCAAAAGCAGTATGGTGCTCCATTATGAAACCTAATTGGAATACAGCTTTCATTCACTTCAATGGTGTTTTCCTGGGCTGAAAAATCACTCTTGCAAACATGCAATTGGTACTTATTCTGCATAAGCAGTATTTTGCTCTTTTTTGAAAACTAAGCTGAATACAGCCTTCATATGTTTCTATTTTGTGTTCCTGGAGTGAAAAATCACTTTTTTGCAAACAGTCAATTGGAACTCTGTGAATGCACTATGTTGCTCTGTTTTGAAAACTAAGCTGTATTCAGCTTTCTTTCACTTCCTCACTTCCATGGTGTTTTCCTGGGCAGAAAAATCACTTTTTTTGCAAAACATGATTTCCAAATCTACAAAAGGAGTATGTTGCTGAGTTTTGATAACTAAGCTTAATACAGCTTTCGTTTACTTATATGTTGTTTGACTGGACTGAAAAATCACTTTTTTGCAGTCAGTTGGAAATCTGCAAAGCATTATGTTTCTCTGTTTTGAAAACTAAGGTGACTACATCTCTGATGGACTGTTGTGTTTTCTTGTGCTGAAAAATCACTTTTCTGCAAACAGTTGCTTGGAACACTGCAAAAACAGCATGTTGCTCCATTTTGAACATGAAGCTGAGTACAATATTTGTTCACTTCCGTGGTGTTTCACTGGGCTGAAAAATCACTTTTTTGCATATAGTCACTTAATGCGTGAAAGCATGTTCCTCCATTTTGAATGCTAAGCTGAAAACAGCATTCATTCACTTCCTTGTTCTTTTCCTGGGGTGAAAAATCAATTTTTGTAAACAGTCACTTTGAAATCTACGATAGCAGTAAGTTGTTCTGTTTTGCAAACTAAGCTGTACACAGCTTTCATTCACTTCTATGGTATTTTCATGTGTGGAAATGCTACTTTTTTGCCAAGAGTCACTTGGACCTCTGCAAAAAGTGTATGTTGCTCCATTTTGAAAACTAAGGTGAATACAGCTTTCATTCACATCTATGTTGTGTATATTGGCTGAAAAATCACTTTTGGCAAACAGTCACTCTGCACAAGCATATTTTGCTCCATTTTGAAATAACCTGATTACAGCTTTCATTCACTTCTAGGGAGTTGTCCTAGGCTGAAAAATCACTTTTATGCAAATAGTTTCTTGGAATTCTGAGATAGCAGTGTTTTCCTCCATTTGGATCACTAAGCTGAATACAGCTTTCGTTCATTTCTATCATGGTTTCTGACTGAAAAATTTCTTGTTTGCAAACAGTCACTTAGATTTCTGTTGAAAGCTGAGTGTTGCTCCATTTTGAAAACTAAATTCTATAGTTTTCATTGACTTCTATTGTGTTTTTCTGGACTGAAAAATTACTTTTCTGCAAAACTTACTTGGAACCCTGCAAAAATTTTATGTTACTCCGTTTTGAAATGCAAGCTGAATACAGCCTTCTTTCACTTCTATGGTGTTTTCTTGGGCTGAAAAAATCCCTTTTAGAAAACACTCACTTGGAAATCCTCAAAAGCACTATGTTGCTCCATTTTGAAAACTAACCTGAATACAGCATTCATTCACTTCTATGCTATTACCCTGGGATGAAAAATCACTTTTTTGCAGCCACTTGAATCTTTGTGAAAGAAGTATGTTGCTCCATTTTGAAAACTAAGTGGATTACAGCTTTCATTCACTTCTATGGTGTTTACATGGGCTGAAAAATGACTGTTTTGCAAACAGTCACTTGGAACTCTGCAAAAGCAGTACATTACTCCATTTTGGAAAATGAGCTGAATACAGCATTCATTCCCTTCTATGGTGTTTTCCTGGCTGGAAAAAAACAGTTTTTTGCAGTCACTTTGAACACCTTGACAGAATCATGATGCTCCATTTTGAAAACTAACATGAATGCAGCACTCATTTACTTTTGTGGTGTTGTCCTGGTCTGAAATGTTACTTATTTGCATACAGTCACTTGGAACTCTGTGAATATATTATGTTGCTCTGTTTTGAAAACTAAGCTGAATATAGCTCTCATTCACTTCTATGGTGTTTGTGCTGAAAAAATCATGTTTTGAAAACAGTCATGGAATTCTGCAAAAGTGTTATGTTACTCTGTTTTGAAAACTAAGCTGAATACAGCTTTCATTCACTTCTATAATGTCTTCCTGGGCTGAAAAATCACATTATTGCAAACTGTCACTTGGCATTCCATGAAAGCAGTATGTTGCTCTGTACTGAAAACTAAGCTGAAGAAAGCCTTTATTCACTTCCATTGTGTTTTCCTGGGCTGAGAAATCAATTTATTGCAAACAGTCACTTTGAACTCTGGAAAAGATGTATGTTGATCCATTTTGAAAACCAAGCTGAATACAGCCTTCATTCACTTCTACTGTGTTTTCCTCTGCTGAAAAATCAATTTTCAGTCAACTGGAACACTGTGATTGCAGTCTGTTTCTCTGTTTTCAAAACTAAAGTTAATGAAGGTTTCATTCAGTCTATGATATTTTCCTAGGCTGAAAAGTTACCCTTTTACATACAATCAGTTTGAACTCTGCAAAAACAGTGTGTTGGTCCAATTTGAATACTAAGCTGAACACAGCTTTACTTCACTTCTATGGTGTTTTCTTAGGCTGAAAAATTGCTTTTTTGCAAACAGTCATGAGAAACTCTGCAAAAGAACTATGTTGCTTCATTTTGACTCCTCAGCTGTGTACATGTTTCATTCACTTCTCTGGTGTTTTACTGGGCTGAAAATTCAATTTTTGGCAAACAGTCACTTGAACTCTTTGAAAGCAGTATGTTGCACTGTTTTGAAAACAAATCTCAATACAGATTTCTTTTGCTTCTATAGTGCTTTCCTGGGCTGAAAATCACTTTTTTTTGCAAACAGTCACTTAGAAATTGGGCAAAGCATTATGTTCCTCCATTTTGAAAACTAAGGTGTATGGAGCTTTCATTCACTTCTGTGGTGTTTTCCTGGGATGAAAAAAAAAACCACTTTATTTCATACCGTCACTTAGAATTCTGCCAAAACATTAAGATGCTCCATTTTGAAAACAGCTGAATGTAGGTTTCTTTCACTTTTCTAGTGTTTTCATGGATTGTAATATCACTGTTTTGCAGTCTCTTTGAACACTGCAAAATCATTATGTTTCTCCCTTTTGAAAACCAAGCTGATACAGATTTCTTTCACTCCTTTTTAGCTTTCCTTGGTTGAATAATCAATTTTTTGCAACCAGACACTTGGAAAAATGTGAAAGCAGTATGTTGCTCCATTTTGATAACAAAGCTCAATACTGCCTTCTTTCATATCTATGGTGTTTACCATGTTTGAAATATCTTTTTCTTTCTGCTAACCATTACTGGGAACTCTGTGAAAGCACTATGTTGCTCCATTTTGAACTCTTATTAGAATACAGCTTTCATCCACTTCTATGGTTTATCCCGGTATCAAAAAATACTTTTTTGAAAACAGTCATTTTAACTCTGTGAAAGCAGTAAGTTCCTCCATTTGGAACGCTAAGATGAATACAACATTCATTCACTTCCTAGGTGCTGCCCTGTGCTAAAAAGTCACTATATTACAGAGCCATTGGAAATCTGAGAAAGAAGTATGTTGCTCTGTTTTGAAAATTAAGCAGAATACAGATATCATTCACTTCTATGGTGTCCACCTGGGCTGAAAAATCATTTTTGCAAGCAGTCACTTAGGATTCTGTGATAGCAGTATGTTGCTCCATTTTGCTAACTAAGCTGAACACAGCTTTCATTCACTTCTATCATGTTTCCCTGGGCTGAAAAATTGCTATTTAAAGCAGTCACTTGGAAAGTTGCAAAGCATTATGTTTCCTACATTTGGAACACTAAACTGAATACAGATTTAATTCACTTGTATGATGTTTTACTGGGATAAAAATCAATTTTAGGCAGAGTCACTTGGAAATCTTTGTAAGCAGTAATTGCTCTGTTTTGAAAACTAAGATGAATACAGCTTTCAGTCACTTCTATGGTGTTATCCTGGGCTGAATAATCACTTTTTGCTAACAGTTTCCTGTAACTCTGTGAAAGCAGTACATTGCTCCCTTTTAAAACCAACATGAATACTGCTTTTATTCATTTCTATGGTGTTTTCCTGGGCTGAAAAATCACTTTACACAAAAAGGCCCTTGGAACTCTATGAAGGCACTGTGTTGTTCTGCTATGAAAACTTTGCTGAATACAGATTTCATTCACTTCTATGATGTTATCCTAGGCTGGAAAATTGTTTTTGTGCAAACAGTGACATGGAACACTGGGAAAGCTGTGTGTTCCTCCATTTTGAAATCTAAGCTGAGTACACCTGTCATTCACTTCTATGGTGTTGTCTTGGCCTGAAAAATCATTTTTTTTGCTATCACTCACCTGGAGCACTGTGAAGGAAAAAGTATGTTGCTCCATTTTGAATGCTAAGCTGAATACAGCTTTCTTTCACTTGTATAGTGATTTCCTGTGCTGAAAAAATAATTTTTTCAAACAATCACTTGAAAAATTATGAAAGCATCATGTTGTTCTGTTTTGAAAACTGAGCTAAATATTGCTTTCATTCAATTTTATGGTGTTTATAAGTTATGAAAAATCACTGTCTTGCTAAGAGTCACTTGAAACTGTGCAAAAGCAATATGTTGCTCCTTTTTGAAAACTAAGCTGAATACACCATTCATTCACTTTGTTGTTTTCCTGGGCTAAAAAGTCATTTTTTTTTTTTGCAAGCAGTCACTTTGAAATCAATGAAGGAAATGTTTCTCTGTTTTGAAAACTATATATTATATAGCATTCAATCACTTCTACAGTGCTTTCCAGGGCTGAACATTCACTTTTTGAAAACAGTTACTTGGCACACATTGAAAGCACTGTATTACTCCTTTTGAAAACTAAGAGGAATACAGCTTTCATTCACTTCTATGGTGTTTCCTTGGCTTAAATATCACTTTTGTACAGTCACTTGGAATTCTGCAAAAGCAGTATGGTGTTCCATTTTTAAAAATATGCTGAATACAGTGTTCATTCATTTCTGTGTTGTTTTACTGGGAAGAGAAATTCCTTTTTGTCAACAGTCACTCCCAATACTGCAAAAGCAGTATGTCACTCCATTTTGAAAAGTAAGTTGTGTACATTTTTCATTCACTTCTATGGTTTTTTATTGGGCTTAAAATCACTTTTTTACCGTCACTTGGAAATCTGTGACAGCAGTAAGTTGATCCATATTTAAAAGTGAGATGAATACAGCTTTCATTCATATCTGTGTGGTTTTACTGGGAGGAGAAATCCCTTTTTAAAAACAGTCACTTGCAATACTGCAAAAGAAGTATGTTGCTAGATTTTGAAACTTAAGATAAATACAGCTTTCATTCACTTCTATGGTGTTATACTGGGCTGAAAAATCCCTTTTTTGCAAACAGTTACTAGGAACACTGAGAAAGAAGCACGTTTCTTCACTTTTGAAAACTAAGCTGAATTCAGCTTTAATTCACTTCCATGATGTTTTCCTGGGCTGAAAAATCACCTTTGTGCAATCACTTGAAACTCTGAGACAGCAGTATGGTTATCCGTTTTGAAAACTGTGCTGAATGCAGCTTTTCTTCACTTCTATAGTATTTTTCTGGGCTGAAACATCTCTTTTTTGCAGTCACTTGGAAACCTGTGAAAGCAGTTAGTTGCTCCATTTTGAAAACTATGCCTAATACAGCATTCAATCACTTCTTTATGTTTCCCTGGTCTGAAAATTCACCTTTTTCATGCAATCATTTTGAACACCTCAAGAGCATTATGTTGCTCCATTTTTAAAACTAAGAGGAATGCAGATTTCATTCACTTCTATGGTGTTCAAATGGGCTGAAAAATTACTTTTGTGCAAGGAGTCACTTGGAACTCTGTGAAAGCAGTATGGTGCTCTGTCTTGAAAACTAAAATGAATACAGATTTCATTCAATTCTATGGTGTTTTCCTGGGTTGCAAATTCACTTTTTGCAAAGAGTCATTTGGAATTCTGTGAAAGCAGAATGTTACTCTGTTTTGAAAACTAAACTGAATACAGGTATCAATCATTTCTAGGGTGTCTTCTTTGGCTGCAAAAGCAATTTTTTGAAAACACTCATTTGGAACTCTGTGAATGCAGTATGTTGCTCCATTTTGAAAACTAAGCTGAATACATCTTTCATTCATTTCTATGGTATTTTCTATGGCTGAAAATAGTTTCTTTTTGCAAAGAGTCATTTGGAACACTGTGAAAGCAGTAGGTTGCTCCATTATGAAAAGCGAGATTAACACATCTTTTGTTCACTTTCATGGTATAGGCCTGGACTGCAATATCACTTTTTTGCAAACAGTAACTTTGAGCTCTGAGAAAGCAGTATGGTTCTCTGTTTTGAAAACTAAGTTGAATACAGATTTCATTCACTTCTATGTTGTTTTCCTGTTACGAAAAATCACATTTTTGGAAACAGACACTTGAAATGCTGTGAAAGGAGTATGTTGCTTTGTTTGAAATCTAAGCTGAATACAGCTTTTATTCAATTCTCTGGTGTTACCCTTGGCTGAAGAATCCTTTTTTTGCAAACAGTTAATTGGAACAAAGAAAAAGAAGTATTTTGCTCTGCTTTGAAATCTAACCTGTATACAGCTTTCATTGTCTTCTATGATGTTTTCCTTGGCTGAAAAATCACATTTTTGAAAACAGCCACTAGGAACTCTGAGAAAGAGATATGTTACTCCGTTTTGAATACTCTGCTGAAAACAGTTTTGATTCATTTCTATGGTATTGCCCTGGGCTGAAAAAATCACATTTTTGCAAACAGTCAGTTTGAACTGGGCAAAAGCAGTATATTACTCAGTTTGAAAATTAAGCTGAATACCACTCTCTTTCACTTCTCTGGGGTATTCTTGAGCTAAAAAATCACTTTTCTGCAAACAGACATTTGGAACTCTGAAAAAGCAATATGTTTCCCCATTTTGAAATCTTAGCCAAAAACAGCTTTCTTTCATTTCTATGCTGTTTTCCCAGGCTGGAAATCACTTTTTTGCAAACAGTCACTTGGAACTCTGTGAAGGCATTATGCTGCTCCATTTTGAAAACTAAACTGTATAGAGATATACATTTCTATGTTGTTCTCCTGGGCTGAAAAATCAATTTTTTGCAAATAGTAACTTGGAACTCTGTAAAAGAACTATGTTGCTATGTTATGAAAACTAAACTGAATACAGCTTTCATTCACTTCTATGGTGGTTACATGGACAGAAAAATCACTTTTTTGCAAAATGTCACATGGAAATCCGAAAAGCACTATGATACCCCATTGTGAAAACTAAGCTGAATACAGATTTCATTCACTTTATGGGGTTTTCCTATGATGAAAATAACATTTTTGGAAACAGTCACTTGGAACTCTATGAAAGCAATATATTGCTCTGTTTTGAAAAATATGATGAATACAGATTTTATTCATTTCTGTGGTGTTTTACAGGGCAGAAAAATCTCTTTTTTGCAAACTGTCACTTGGAACACTGCAAAAGCATTATGCTCCTCAGTTTTGAAAAATAAGTTTGAATACATATTTCTTTAACTTTTGTAGTGTTTTACTGGGTGAAGAATCACTTTATTGCAAAGAGCCTCTTGAAGCACTGCTAAAGAAGTATGCTTCTCCAATTTGAAAACTAAGCTGGATTTAGTTTTCATTCACTTCTATGGTGTTTTCCTTGGCTGAAAAATCACCTTTGTGCAAACATTACTTGGAAGTCTGAGAAAGCTGTATGTTGTCCCATTTATTAAACTATGCTGAATACAGGTTTCATTCACTACTATGTTCTTCCCTGGGCTGAAAGATCACTTTTTTTTAAAACAGTCAACTTGGAACTCTGTGAAAGCATTATGTTTCTCCATTTGAAAAATAAGCTGAATACAGCTTTTATTCACTTTTATTGTAGTTTCCTGGGCTGAATTTTAACATTTTTGCAAACTGTCACTTGGAACACATCCAAAGTAGTATGGAGTCTCCATTTTGAAATCTAAGCTGAATACAGCTTTCATTAACTTCTATGGTGATTCCCTGGGCTGAAAAATCACTTTTCTGAAGCAGTCACTTGGAATTCTATGAAAGCAGTATGTTATCCTGTTTTGAAAACTAAGCTGAATACAGCTTTCATTCACTTCTATGCTATTTTCACTGGGGTGAAAAATCACTTTTTGCAGTTACTTGGAACTCTGTGAAAGCAGTATGTTGTTCTGTTTGAAAGCTGTGCTGAAAACAGCTTTCATTCACTTCTATGGTGTTTTCCTGGGCTGAAAAATCACTTTGTTTCAAATAGTCACATGGAACACTGCAAAACACATGTTGCTCCTTTTTGAAAACTAAGCTGAATTCACCTTACATTTGCTTCTACGTTGCTTCCCTGGAGTGAGAAATCACTTTTTTTGTAAACTGTCACTTGTAACACTGTGAAAACTGTTTGTTTCACCATTATGAAAACTAAGTCAAATATAGCTTTCATTCACTTCTATGGTGTTTTCCTGGGCTGAAAAATCACTTTTTTTCCAAAAAGTCACTCGAAAATCTGTGAAAGCATTGTTTTCTGTATTGAAAACTAAGCTGAATACAGCTTTCTTTCTCTACTGTGGTGTTTTCCTGGGCTAGAAATAACACTTTGTGGAACACAATCTCTTTGAACTCTGCAAAAGCAGTATTTTGCTCCATTTTGAATACTAAGCTGAAAGTATATTTCATTCACTTCTATGATATTTTACTGGGCTGAAAAACCACTTTATTTCAAATAGTCACTTGAAACACTGCCAAAGAAGTATGTTGCTCTGTTCTAAAAACTAAGATGAATACAGCTTTCATTCAATTTTATGGTGTTTTCCCAGGCTGAAAAATCACTATTTTGGATACTGTCACTTGTAAATCTGTGAAAGATGTACGTATCTCCGTTTTGAAAACTAAGCTGTATGCAGCTGTCATTCACTTCTATGGTGTTTTTCTGGGCTGACAAATCACTTTTTGGCAAAGAGTCACTTGGACTCTGTGAAAGCACTATTTGCTCCATTTTCAAAGCCAATTTGAATACAGCTTTCATTCACTTCTATGGTGCTTTCCTGGGTGCATATCAGTTTTTTGCAAACTGTCACTTGGACTCTGTGAATGCAGAATCTTCCTCCATTTTGACACCTACACTGAATAGAGAATTCATTCATTTCTACAGTGTTTTCCTGGGCTGAAAATTCAGGTTATTCCAAACAGTCACTTGGAACTCTATGAAGTCGGTATTTTGCTCTGTGTAGAAACCTAAGCTGAACAGGGCTTTCCTTCATATCTATGGTTTTTACTAGGCTGAAAATACCTTTTGCAAAGAGGAAATTAGAACTCTGTGAAGGAATTATGTTGCTCCATTTTGTAAACTATGCAGAATAAATCTTTCATTCACTTCTATGGTGTTTTCCTCTGTGGAGAAATCACATTTTTGCCAACACTTACTTGGAAAACTGGGAAAGCAGTATGTTGCTCCAGTTTGAAAACTATGCTGACTACAGCTTTTGTTCACATCTATGGCATTTTTTTTTGGCTGAAAAATCATTTTTTGCAAATAGTCACTTGGAACTCAAAAAAGAAGTGTGTTGCTCCATTTTGAATACTAAGTTGAATACAGATTTCATTCACACCTCTGGTATTTCACTGGCTGAAATATCACTTTTTTCAACAGTAACTTGGGACCCTGGGAAAGTTGTGTGTTGCTCCATTTAAAAACCTGAGATGAATACAGCTTTCATTCACTTCTTTGGTGTTTTCCTGAGCTGAAAAAATCACTTTTTTGCAAACTGTGAGCTTGAACTCTATGAAGAAACTATGTTGCACTGTTTTGAAAACTAAGCTGTGTACCATGTTCTTTCACTTCTATGGTGTATTCCTGGGCTGAGAAATCAATTTTGCAAACAGTCACTTGGAAGTCTTTGAAAGCAGGATGTTGTTCCATGTTGAGAACTAAGCTGAATACAGTTTTCATTCACCTCTATGGCTTATTCCTGGCAAGAAATCTCACTTTTTTGCAGAAAACACATGGCACTTAGTGAATGCAGTAAGTTGCTCCATTTTGAAATTTTTCCTGAATAGAGATTTCATTCAATTCTCTGGTGTCTTCTGGGCTAAAAAGCACTTTTTTTTGCAAACAGTCCCCAGAAAAAATGCAAAAGCAGTGTGGTGCCCCATTTGGATAACTAAGCTGAAAACAGACTTCAATCACATTTATTGTGTTTTCCTGGGCTGAAAAACCACTTTTTTTTCAAAGAGTCACTTGGATCTCTGCAAAAGAAGTATGTTGCTCGAGGTTGGGAATTAAGATGAATACAGTTTTCATTCACCTCTATGGCTTTTTCCTGGCTTGAAAACCTACTTTTGCAAAATACACATGGAACACAATGAATGCAGTATGCAGCTCCATTTTCAAATCTATCCTGAATAGATATTACATTCACTTGGAACCCTGCAAAAGAGTATGTTGCTCCATTTTGAAAACTAAGCTGTATACAGATTTTATTCACTTCTATGGTGTTTTCACATAAGGAAAAATCACATTTTTGGAAACAGTCAACTGAAACTCTGTGCATGGAGTATGTTGTTCCTTTTTGAAAACTAAGCTGCATACCACTTTCATTCACATCTTTGAAGTTTTCCTTGGCTGAAAAATCACCTTTGTGAAAACAGTCATTTGGAACTTTGTGAAAGCACTATGTTGCTCTTTTGAAACTAAGCTGAATACAGCTATCTTTCACACAGTTTCTTTGAACCCTGCAAAAGCAGTATGTTGCTCCGTTTTGAAAACTCAGCTGAAAACAGATTACATTCACTTCTATGGTTTTTTCCTCGATGAAAATTCACATTTTTAGAAACAGTCACTTAAAACTCTGTGAAAGGGATATGTTGCTCCTTTATGAAAACTAAGCTGAATGCAACTTTCATTCACTTCTATGCTGTTTTCCTGGGCTGAAATATCACTTTTTTGCAGTCACCTGTAATTCTGCAAATGCTGTATGTAGCTCTGTTTTGTAAACTGAACTGAATGCAGATTTCATTCACTACTACAGCAATTTCTTGGGCTAAAAATCACTTTTTGGCAAAGAGTCACCTGGAACTCAGCAAAAGCTGTAAGTTGCTACATTTTGAAGAGTAAGCAGAATACAGCTTTAAATCACTTCTATGGTGTTTTCTCTCCAGGAAAATCACTTTCTTACAGTCACTTGGATTCTGCAAAAGTGATATATTGCTCCATTTTGAAATCTAAGTTGAATACAGCTTTCATACACTTCTATGGTGTTTTCCTTATTTGAAAATTACCTTTTTGCAAGCCATCTCTTGGAACTCTCTGAAGGCAGAATGTTGCTCCAGTTTGAAAACAAAGTTGTAGACAGCATTCTCTCACTTCTGTGATATTTTCCTTAGCTGAGAAATCACCTTTCTGCAAACAGTCACCTGGGACTCTGAGAAAGCACTATGTTGCTCCGTTTTGATATCTAAGATGAATAGAGTTTTCATTTGCTGCTATGTTTTTTCCCTGTGCTGAAAAATCCCTTGTTTGCAAAGAGGTACTTGGAACAAAGGGAAAGCTTTATGTTCCTCCATTTTGCAAACAGCTGAATAGAGATCTCATTCACTTCTTTGGTGGTTTCCTTGGCTGAAAAATCACTTTTTTGCAAATGTCACCTGGAAAACTTTGAAAGCAATAGGTTTCTCTGTTTTGAAAACCAAGCCAATAACAGCTTTCATTCAATTCTATGGTGTTTTCCTGAGCTGAAAATCACTTTTTGGAAAGAGTCACTCAGAAATCTGCAAAGGCATTATGCTGTTCTGTTTTGAAAACTAAGTGGAATACAGCACTCATTCACATCTGTAGCATTTTCTTGAGCTAAGAAATCACTTTATTGCAAAGTCACTCAGAAGTCTGTGCAAGCATTATATTGCTCTATTTGAAAACTAAGAATAATGCAGCTTTCATTCACTTGTATCATGTTTGTGTGGACTGAAAGGTCACTTTTTTACAGAGTCACTTGGAAGTCTTCGAAGGTGTATGTTCCTCCCTTTTGAAAGCAAAGCTGAGTACAAATTTCATTCATTTCTATGGTGTATTGCTATGATGAAAAATCACATTTTTGGAAACACTTGAAACTCTGAGAAAACAGTTTGTTCCTCGTTTTTGAAAACTAAGCTGAATACTGCTTTTATTCTCTTCTATGGTGTTTTCTATGCCCAAAATTCAATTTTTGCAAACAGTCACTTGGAAATCTGTGAAAGCACTATTTGTTCTGTTTTATAAGCTATGATTAATACAGCTTTCATTCACTGCTATGGTGTTTTAAAGTGTAAGAAAATCACTGTTTTGCAAAACATCACTTGGATATCTTCATAAGCAGTATGATTCTCTGTTTTGAAAACTAAGCACAATACAGTTTTCTTTCACTTCTATGGTGTTTTCCTGGGCTGAAAAATTGCTTTTTCCAAACAATTACTTGGAACTCTGTGAAAGCAGTATGTTGCTCTGTAAAATAAGCTGAATAGAGGTTTCATTCAGTCTATGGTGTTTTCTTTGGCTGGAAATTCATTACATTGCAAAGAGTCACTTGGAAGTCTGAGACAGCAGTATGTTTCTCTCTTATGAAAACTAAGTTGAATACAGCTTTCATTCAATTCTATGGTGTTTACACGGGCTGAAAAAATCACTTTTTTCCAAAAAGTCCTTTTGAACTTTGTGAAAGTATTATGTTGCTGTGTTTTGAAATCTAAGCTAAATACAGATTTCATTCACTTCTGTCATGTTTACCTGGGGTGAAAAATCACTTTTTTGCAAACAGTCACTTAAAAATCTGTGAAAGCAGTATGTCACTCCATTTTGAAAACTGAGATGTATACAGCCTCATTCACTTGTGGTGCTATCATGGGCTGCAAACTCAGTTTTTGGCCAACAGTCACATGGAAATCTGAAAAAGAAGTCTGTCTCTCCATTTTTGAAAGCTAGGCTGAATACCGCTTTCTTTCAGGTCTAAGGTGTTTTCCCAGGCTGAAAAATCACTTTATTGCAAACAGTCCATTGGAACTCTGTGAAAGCAGTATGTTGCTTCATTTTGAAAACTAAGCTGAATAAAACCTTTATTCACTTTTATGGTGTTTTCCAGGCCTGAGAAATCATGTTTTTGCAAACAGACATTGGAACTCTGTGAAATAATTATTTTTCTCTGTTTTGAAAAACAAGCTGAATACTGCTCTCAATCACTTGTTTTTACAGTAAAAATTTCCTTTATTTTTAAGTTTCTATATAAACAATCATGCAAGGATAACTCCCAGATGTATGCCTCAAACCCCATCCCTCTCTAGAAAGTCAGATTCATATTTCTGATTCTGTGGGGCACATGTCCCTGGAAAGCCCCATCAAACACAACAGCCCAACCCCACTCCAATCACTATTTATTTTCTTGTTCCCATGGAATGACTGTTTGAATCTGCAGCCTCTGTTTCCTTATGATGAATTTATGTCCTAGGTTTTAGTTTCCAAATGCTCAGAGTCATGCTTTTGGTATGTGCACCCAAACTAGACTGGCATACAAGAGGGGCATAACAGGGGTCCTGGGTCATCAAAGGTCCTGTTGCCACAGGGAGGACAGGATTTGGCCCTGGACCAGAACATGCTGAGCCACCCCACCTCCTGCAGCATCTGCATCAGCTACATGGGGAGCTGAGCATCTCCCCAAGTGGGGAGCCCCATCAGTACCTTTGTAGCTCTCCATAGGAGCAGGATACAGCACATGGCTTAACTTGTCCATCCCAATGGCAAGCCTCAGCAGGTTCTCCAGATGGCTATGGAGATGGGGTTTCAACCAAAGTTGAGGGTCCTTAGTTGAAAGCAGTGGCCCAAGTGGGAAGGTGAATGCTGAATTGGGAATCCATTATTACACAGTCATCTATGTCCAGATCCTGAAGGGTGGCTGTGAGTCTCTTTTTTAATTTTATTCTGAAATAAATTCCCAGTTATAGGAACAGTTGCAAAAACAATACTAACCCCATACAAAGAATTCCATCATACCCTGATGCCCCTCCCCCAATAGCTCAATCCACCAACCTTAACATGTTGTCACATTGCTATTTCTTTCCCTCCCTCCCTCCCTATCATCTATCTATTGCTCTGTCTTCTGAACATATGAGAGCTAGCTGCACACATCCTTAAACATACACTATAATTCACATATACACTTCCCATGAACAAGAACATTCTTTTATGCAATCCCATTGAGCGCAGCTAAGAAGTACAAAAGATTCAACAATGATACAAAGCTTGCATTCTATATTTCCTTTACCTATGTCTCAACTGTGTCCCTTTGAGCCACCTGTCCTCTATCTTCCAATTCCATCCAACTTCCTCCTTGGCATTAAATCATCTTCTATTTAGACTGTCTTTTTTTTTTAAGTTGTGGAAACATATATGCAGCCTAAATCTTCCCATTCCACCCCCTCCCTAGCCTTTCATTAGTGGGATTAATCACATTTAGAATGTTGTAATGCTCTTTCCCACCATCCATTACTAGAAATTTCCCTTCACCTCCAACAGCAACTGCACCCTCATTTCTTAACTCCCCATTGTCCCTTCCCCCATTTCTCTTAACCCAAACTCTACATTTCATCTCAATGGTTATATTCTCTGATAATTTCTTTGTGTTTGCTGTGGAGGTTAAAATTAACCTCTTAAATCCATACCAATCTTGTTTTTCTTTGATACCACCTTCACTTCAATAGGACACATAAACTATATTCCTATACTCCTCCATTCCCCTACCTTTAAATAGTTGTCTAAGATTATATATTTTACATTGAGTTCAAAACCACTGATTTGTCATTAGAGTGTGTGTAATTTATATCATGTAGGAAGCAAATAGTGGAGTTACAGTTCAAAAATTATTGACTTCTATTTGTATTCCATTGTGGTTGGAGAATGTGCTTTGAGTATATTCAATTTATTTTTTTAAATTTCTTGAGGCTTGTTTTATGTCCCAGCTTATGGTCCCTCCTGGAGAAAGATCCGTGATCACTAGAGGAAAATGAGTGTCCTGGTGCTTTGGGATGTAAGGTACTATATATTTCGGTTAAAATTCTCTATATCTCTTTCTCCTTTCTGTTGTTTCTCTGTTGGTAAGGCTTCCTTTAGAATCTGAAGTAGGGCAGGTCTTTTATTGGCAAAGTCTCTCAGGATTTGTTTGTCTGTGAAAAATTTAAGTTCTCCCTCAAATTTGAAAGAGAGTTTTGCTCGATAAAGTAATCTTGGTTGGAAATTTTTCTCTCTCAGAATTTTAAATATGTCATGCCACTGCCTTCTCACCTCCATGGGGGCCATTGAGTAGTCACAACTTAGTCTTATGTTGTTTCCTTTGTATGTGGTGAATTGCTATTCTCTTGCTGCTTTCAGAACTTGCTCCTTCTCTTCAGTATTTGACAAGCTGATCAGAATATGTCTTGGAGTGGGTTTATTTGGATTTATTCTATTTGGAGTTCACTGGGCATTTATGCTTTTTGTATACATATTGTGTAGAAGGTTGGGGAAGTTTTCCCCAACAATTTCTTTGAGTACTCCTTGTAGACCTTTACCCTTCTCTTCCCCTTCTGGGACACCAATGAGTCTTAAATTTGGATGTTTTATTTTATCTATCATTTCCCTGAGATCCATTTTGATTTTTTCAATTTTTTTCTCCATTCTTTCTTTTGTTGTTTCATTTTCTGTTCTGTGGACTTCTAGGACACTGAGATGTTGTTCAGCTTCCTCTAGTCTTGTATTGTGAATATCCAGAGTCTTTTTAATTTGGCCAACAGTTTCTTTTATTTCCATAAGATCTTCTATTTTTTTTTATTTACTCTTGCAGTGTCTTCTTTATGCTCTTCTAGGGTCTTCTTTATGTAGCTTATATCCTGGGCCATGGTCTTCTTGATGTCCTTTAAATCCTTGGCCATGTTTTCATTACTTGATTGCATTTCTTTGATTAATTCTGTGAAGAACTTTGTTTCTTCTGATAACTTGATTTGAGTGTTTGGAATTGGATTCTCCATATTGTCTGGTTTTGTCATATGCATTGAGATTTTCTGTTGTTTTTGGCCTCTTGGCATTTGCTGTGCTTGACAGGGTTCTTTCAATTTGTAAAAAAGGAAAAAACTATCTAATTTTTCAGAAACACTGTTTGGTGTTGTACACTTTAACTAACCAGCAGATGTCATCTCTGTGTCACCTATACCTCTCAAGTCAGTTCTCCACCTTGTCCCTGTGGTGAGTGGGGAAATGATTCTTGTGGGGTCCAGCCAGAGAACTCAGCCTGGGTGTGTTGCTGTTGCAGGGCGCTTGTATGGGTGGGCCAGGGAGGAAGGGCAGCCTCAATATTCAAATTCCCCTGGTTCCTGGAGATTCAAGGCAACCACAGGAATCCAAGCCTTCATTTCATTTCAGCCCCAGCCCCTCTCTCTAGCTGTCCCCCAAACCACTGGACTTGTTGTAGTGTCCCTGGGATCTCTGAGCATGTCACCCCACCCAGCCACAATACTCCAGGACCTCTGGAGGGAATGATGTGTTATGTCATCTGTGCATGCCATCTCTCAAGGGAAGCCCCAGGCCACCAGGCCCAGCCAGTTCACTTTCAGCCTGATGCAAAAATGGCCAAATGGGGCATCTACACACCCCCCTCCTCACACAGTTCCTCCTTCTCAGCTCTGGGACAACTGGTGGGGCTCTGGGCTGTGGGCACAGCCCCAGGCAGGAGTTTATCCAGCCCTTCTGGGAGCGAGCTGCTAGCTGTGGGGTTTCATTCAGCTTCTGGCACTTCCCTCCATTCCCCCAGCCCCAGGGATATCTGCAGTGCACTATCTTCCAGGCCAGACACCAAGAGGCTGGCCCAGCCCCCTCTTGCTGTGTTTTACTGCATGGTTCCCATGATTGCACCTGCAGCTGCTCCTGGGTTTCTCTTTTTTTTTATTAAAAGAGCCCATTGGTCTCCAGATGCCAAACCCTGGCTTCCCCAGATTGCCACGTGGCTGTGAGACTTCCAGCCAGCTTACTCACTTGTTTCAGAATGCAGACTCCCAGTTTCACCAAGTATACAAACCCTGGGAACTAGCAGATCTTGTCCAGCTGGCACATCACTGTAACCGGTGTTCTGGATCACTCTCTGGCCCTTATCTAGTGTTTTCCATGGAGGTGTTCCTTAGCCCTGTCTCACCTAGCCTCCATCTTGGTTTCTCTCTCTCAATCACTTTTATGTTGTTTTCCTGGGTTGAGAAATCACTATTGTGCAAACAGTCCCTTGGAATGCTGTGTATGCAATATGTTGTTCCATTTTCAAAACTAAGCAGAATACAGATTTCACTGCCTTCTATGGTGATTTCCTGGGTAGAAAAATCACTTTTGCAAAGAGTGTCTTGTAACTCTGTGAAACCTGTACATAGCTCTGTTTTGAAAACTAAGCTGAATGCAGTTTTCCTTCTTCTATGGTGATTTCCTGGCCTGAAAAGTCATATTTTATCAAACAGTCCATAGAAACAGTGCAAAAGCAGGTTGCAACCTTTTGAAAACTAAGCTGAATACAGCTTTCATTGACTTCTATGGTGTTTCCAGGGCTGAAAAAATCTCTCTTTTGCAAAGAGTTACTTGGAACACTAAGAAAGCAGTATGCTTCTCTGTTTTGAAAACTAAGCAGAATACAGCTTTCATTCACTTCTATGCTGTTTTCCTGGCCTGAAAAATTACATTTTTGCAAACAGTTACTTCAAACTCTTTGAAAGCAATATGTTGCTCCATTTGGAAAACTGAGCTGAATACAGCTCTCATTCACTTTTTTGTGTCTTCCTGGTCTGAAAATCACTTTTTTGTAAACAGTCACTAGTATCTCTGCAAAAGAAGTATGTCACTCCATTTTTAAAACTAAGCTGAACACCATTTTCTTTAAGGTCTAAGGTGTTTTCCTGGGCTGAAAAATCACTTTTTTGTAAACAGTGTTTTGTACCTCTGTGAAAGCTGCATGTAGCCTCGTTTTGAAAACTAAGCTGAATACAGCTTTCCTTCTCATCTATGGTGTTTTCCTGGGCTGAAATATCACTTTTTGTCAAACAGTTCTTTGGAACTCTGCAAAAGCAGACTGTTGCAACCTTTTGAAAACTAAACTGTATACAGTTTTGAAAACTAAACTTTTGAAAACTAAACTGTATACAGTTTTCATTCACTTCTTTCTGAGGCTGAAAAATCCCTTCTTTGCAAAGAGTTACTTGGAATACTGAGAAAGCAGTATGCTGCTCCATTTTAAGGAGTAAGTTGAATACAGTTTTCATTCACTTTTATGCCATTTTTCTGGCCTGAAAAATTAAATTTTTGCAAACAGTTACTTGGAACTCTTCAAAAGCCATACATTCCTCCATTTTAAAACAGAGCTGATTACAACTTTCATTGACTTCTGTGGTGTTTACCTGGGCTGAAAATTCACTTTTTGGAAACAGTTCGATGGAACACTACCAAAGACATATATTGCTCTGTTTAGAATCTAAGCTGAATACAGCTTTCATTCACTTCTATGGTGTATTCGTGGGCTGAAAAATCAATTTTTTGCAAAGAGAAACTTGGAACTCTGTGAAAGAAGTATGATGTGACATTTTGAAAACTAAGTTGAATATTGCTTTCACTCTCTTTTATTGTGTTTTTCCTGGCTGCAGTGTCCCTTTTTGCAAACAATCTCTTAGAACTCTGAGAAAGCAATATGTTGCTCCATTTTGAAACTAAGCTGACTAGAGCTATCATTCACTTCTATGGTTTTTTCCTGGGCTGAAAAATCACTTTATTGCAAACAGCCATTTGGAAGTATGTGAAAGCTTTATGCTGCACCATTTTAAAAATTAAGCTGAATGTATTGTTCATTCACTTCTATGCTATTTCCTGGACTGATAAATCACTTGTTTGCAAACAGTCACTTGGAAATCTGTGAAATGTTTATGTTGCTCCATTTTGAATGCTATGGTCAATAGAGTTTTCATTCACTTCCATAGTGTTTTCCTGGGCTGAGAAATCACTTTTTGGAAAATAATCACTTGGAATTCTGTCAAAGCAGTATGTTGCTCCCTTGTGAAATCTAAGCTGAATACAGCTTTCATTCACTTGTGTGGTGTTGTCCTTGGCTGAAAAATATCTGTTACATGAACAGTCACTTTCATAAATGTGGAAGAAGTAAGTTGTTCTGTTTTGAAAACTAAACTGAGTACAGATTTCCTTCACTTATAGGGTATATTCCTGGGCTGAAAAACCACTTTTTTTGCAAACAGTCACTTGGAACTCTGTGAAAGCAGTATTTGATCCATTTTGAAAACTATGATGAATAGTGCTTTCATTCAATTCTATGGTGTTCTTGTATCCTGAAAATGACTTTTTTGCCAACAGTCACTTGGAATAGTCTGAAAGCATATATTGCTCCATATTGAAAACTAAGGTAAATGCAGGTTTCATTCAGATCTATGATGTGTTCCTGAGCTGAAAAACCACTTTATTGCAAACAGTAACTTGGAAGTCTGTGAAAGAATTATGCTGCTCCATTTTGAAAACAAATTTGAATAGGGCTTTCATTCACTCTTTGATGTTTTCTCAGGCAGGAAAATCATCTTTTTGCAAACAGTACCTTGGAAATATATGAAGGATTATATTGCTCTGTTTAGAAACTAAGCTGAATACAGCTTTCATTGAATTCTATGGTGTTTTCCTGGGCTGCAAAATCACTTCTGTGCAGTCTCTTGAAATGCCATGAAAGTAGTATGTTGCTCTGTTTTGAAAACTAAGCTGAATGCCACTTTCATTCCCCTCCACAATATTTTCTGAGCTGAAAAATCACATTTTTGCAACAGTCATTTGGAACTCTAAGAAAACAGTAGTTTACTCCATTTTGAAAACCAAGCTGAATATGGCTTCCATTTCTTTCTGTGGTGTTTTCCAGTTCTGCAAAATCACTTTTTTTGCAGTCACTTGGAAAACTGAGAGGGCATTTTGTTCCATTTTGAAAACTAAGGTGAATACAGCTTTCATTGAATTCTATGGTGTTTTCCTGGGCTGAAAAATCACTTTTTGCAAGCAGTCACTTGGAACACTGTGAAAGGACTATGTTTCTCTCTGTTGAAAACTAAGCTGAATACAGAATTCATTCTATTCTATGGTGTTTCTTGTGGATGAAATATACCATTTGTGCAAAGACACACTTGGAACTCTGCAAGAGAAGTGTGTTGCTCAGTTTTGAAAACTAAGCTGCATATAGACATCATTCACTTCTCTGGTGTATTCCTTGGCTGAAAAATTCAATTTTGCAAACAGTGATGTGGAAATCTGCAAAAGCAGTATGTTCCCAATTTGAAAGATAAGCTGAATACAGGTTTCATTCACTTCTACAGTGTTTTCTAGGACTGAAAATTTGCTTTCATACAAATACATACTTGGAACTCTGAAATTTAGTATGTTGTTCTGTTTTAAAAACCACTGAATATAGATTTCATTCACTTCTATGGTGGATTCCTGTGATGAAAAATCACATTTTTTAAAACACTCACTTGAATTTCTGTGCAAGGTTTATGCTACTCCTTTTTGAAAACAACGCTGAATACAGCTTTCATAATCTTCTATGGTGTTTTCTGGGCTGAAAAATCACACTTTCCAAACCATCACCTGGAAATCTGTGAAGGCAGTGTATTGCTCCTCTTTGAACAGTATGCTGAATATAGCTTTCTTTCACTTCTATGAAGTTTTCCCTGACTGAGAAATCACTTTTATGCAGAGTTTCTTGGAACACTGTGAGGGCAGTATGGTGCTCCATTTGCAAACTAGGCTGAATACAGCTTTCATTCACCTTTATGGTGTTTTTCTGGACTGAGTAATCTCTTTGTTGTAAATAGTCACTTGCAAATCTGAGAAAGCAGTTTGTTGTTCCATTTTGCAACCTAAGCTGTATTTAGGTTTCTTTCACTTCTATGGTGTTTTCCTGGGCTGAAAAATCACTTTTCCAGCAACAGCCACTTGGAAATCTCTGAAAGAAGTATCATGCTCCATTTTGAATACTAAGCTGCATACAGATTTCATTCACATCTATGATGTTTTCCTGTGATGAAAAATCACATTTCTGGAAAAAGTCACTTGAAACTCTGTGAAATAATTATGTTGCTCCTTTTTGAAAACTAAGCTGAATACAGCTTTCATTCACTTCTAGTGTGTTTCCCTGGGCTGAAAAAATTTCTTCTTCTCAGTCACTTGGAAACCTGTGAAAGCAGTATGTTGCTCCATTTTGAAATGTAAGGTGAATAGAGATTTTGTATTGTCCTATGGTGTTTTCCTGGGTTGGAAAATCACTTCATTGCAAACAGTCACTTGGAACCATGTGAAAGCAATAACTCCCTACATATTGAAAACTAAGTAGAATAGTGATATCATTGACTTCTAAGGTGTTTCCCTGTGGTGAAAAATCCCTTTCTTCAAACAGTCACTTGGAAATTTTTGAAACTATTATGGTGCATCATTTTGAAAACTATGCTGCATAGAGCTATCATCATCTTCTGTTGTGTTTTCCTGGGTTGACAAATCAGTTTTTGGCAAATGGTCACTTGGAACTCTGCAAAAGCAGTAAGTTGATCCTTTTAGAAAAATAAGCTGAATACAGCTTTCATTGACTTCTATGGAGTTTTCTGGGCAGAAAAATCACTTTCTTGCAAACAGTCACTTGGACTCTTCAAAAGTGTTATATTGCTTTGTTTTGAAATCTAAGCAGAATACTGCTTTCGTACACTTCTTTGGAGTTTTCCTTGGTTGAAAATCACTTTTTTGCAAACCATCACTTGGAACTCTGTGAAGGCAGTGTTACTCTGCGTTGAAAACAAAGCTGTAATCATCTTTCATTCACTTCTGTAATGTTTTCCAGGGCTGAAGAATCACCTTTGTGGAAACAGTCACTTGGAAATCCTTGATAGCAGTATGTTGCCCCATTTTGAATACTAAGTTGAATACAGATTTCATTCACTTTTATGGTGTTCCCCAGGGCCCAGGGCTGAAAAATCTCTTTTTGTCAACAGTCACTCAGAAATCCATGATAGCAGTATGTTGCTCTATTTTGAAAATTAAGCTTTTATTCACTTCTCTGGTGTTTTCATGGGGTGAAAAATCACTTTTTTGCTAACAGTCTCTTGGAAACCTGCAAAAGCAGTGTTGCTCCATTTTGAAAGCTTAGCTGAATAGAGATTTCATTCACTGCTATGGTGTTTTCCTGGGCTGAAAAATCACTTTTTCAAAGCAGTCACTTGGAATTCTTCTAAAGCATTATATTAGAACACTCTGAAAGCTGTATGTTTTTCCTTGTCCAACACTAAGCTACATACAGCTTTCTTTCACTTCAATAGTGTTTTCTTGAGCTGAAAAATGTTCTTTTGCAAGAAGTCACTTGCAAGTCTATGAAAGTAGTATATTTCTCCATTTTGAAAACTAAGCTGAATGCTGTTTTTGTTCACTTCTATGGTGCTTTCCTGGGCTGAAAAATCACTATTTTGCAGTCACCTGGAAATCTACAAAAACAGTATTTTATTTTGTTATAGAAACTAAGCTGAATACAGATTTCATTCACCTCTATGGTATTTACTTGGGCTTAAAAACTCACTTTGCTGCACACAGTTGCATTGAACACTGTGAAAGATATATGTTGCTCTGTTTTGAATCTTAGGACATATACAGCTTTCACTCACAACTATGGTGTTTTACGGTGGTGAAAAATGATTTTATTGTAAACTTCCACTTGGAAATCTGTGAAAGCAATGCTTTGAGCCATTTTGAACTATAAGCTGAATACAACTTTCATTCATCTCTTGTGTTTTTCTGGGGTGGAAAACCACTGTTATGCAAACAGTCACTGGGAACACTGAAAAATCAGTGAGTTGCTCAGTTTTGAAAACTAAATTTAATAAACTTTTGACTCATTTCTATGGTGTTTTCCTTGGATGCAAAATCACTTTATAGCAATCACTTGAAACACTGTTAAAGATGTATGTTGCTCCATTTTGAATACTAGGCTGAATAAAGATTTCATTCATTTCTATGATGTTTTACTTGGCTGAAAAATCACTCCTTGTCAAATAGTCACTTGGGAATCTGTAATAGCATTGAGTTGATCCATTTTGAAAAGTAACTGAATACAGCTTTCATTCACTTCTGTGATGTTTTCCTGGGCCAAAAAATCAATTTTTTCAAAGAGTCACTTGGTCCTCTGCAAAAGCGTTATGATGCTCCATTTAGAAATCTAAGTGCTATACAGCTTTCATTCACTTCTATGGCATTTTCCAGGGCTGTAAAACACATTTTTTGCAAACAGTTACTTGGAACACTGAGAAAGCAGTATGTTGCTCCATTTTGAAAACTATGCTGAATACACATTTCAGTCACTTCTATGCTTTTTTCATGGACTGAAATATCAATTTTTAGGAAAGAGTTAGAAACCTGAAAAGCACCATTTTTCTCTGTTTCAGAAACTAAGCTGAATATAGCTTTTGTTAACTTCTATGGTGTTTCCCTGGGCTGAGAAATCAATTTTTTGCAAGCAGATAATTGGAACTCTTTGAAAGCTTTAGGTAGCTCTGTTTTGAAAACAGCTTTAATTCACTTCTATGGTGTTTATCTGTGCATTAAAATTACTTTTTTGCAAACAGTTATATGGAACTTTGCAAAGGCAGTATGTTGCATATTCAAAACAAAGATACATACAGCATTCATTCACTTCTATGGTGTTTTTTCAGTTTGAAATATCAATTTTTTTTGCAGTCACTTGGAACACTTCAAAAGCAGGATTTTATTTGATAACACAGCATTCATTCACTACTATGGTATTTCCTAGTCTGAAAAAAATCACTTTTTTTGCAAACAGTCAATTGGAACTGTTTGAAAAAAGTATGTTTTTCTTATTGGAAAACTAAGATAACTACATGATTCATTCACCTCTATAGTGTTTTCCTGGGCTTAAAATCACTTTGCTGCAAACAGTCACATTGAACACTGTGAAAGACATATGCTGCTCTGCTTTGAAACCTAACCTGAATAGGGATTTCATTTGCTACTATGGTATTTTCCAGGGGTGAAAAATCTCTTTTTTGCAAAAAATCTCTTGGAAGATTGTGAAATAAATATGTTGCTCCATTTTGAAAACTTAGATGAATACAGCTTTCATTCATTTCTATGGTGCTTCCTGGGGCTGAAAAATCACATTTTTGCAAACAGTCCTCTGGAACTCTGCTATTCCAATGTATTGCTCTGTTTTGAAAAATAAATTGAGTACAGCTTTCATTCACAACTATGCTGCTACACTTGGCTGAAAATTCCCTTTTGCAATCAGTCACTAGGAACTCTGTGAAAGCATTATATTCTCCATTTTGAAAACTAAGATGAATACACATTTCATTCACTTCTATGGGATTCTCCTGGTCTGAAAATCACTTTTTTGCAAATAGTCACTTGGAAATCTGCAAAAGGAGTATGTTGCTCCGTTTTAAAAACTAAATTGAATAGAGTTTTCATTCACTTCTATGGTGTTTTCCTGGGCTGAAGGATCACATTTTTAAAACAGTCACTTGGAATTTGGTGACAGAACTATGTTGCTCCATTTTGAAAACTAAGCTGAATAGAGATTTCATTCATTTCATTGGTGTTTTCCTGGGCTGAAAATACACTTTTTTGCAAACTGTCACTTTGAAATCTGGGAAACCAGTATGCGGCTCTGCTTTTAAAACTCAGCTGTGTACAGCTTACATTTACTTCTATGGTTGTTTCATGGGCTGATAATTCTCTTTTTCGCAAAAATTTGGTTGGAAATCTGTGAAAGCAGTATGTTTCTCCATTTGGAAAACTAAGCTGAATACAGATTTCATTCACATCTATGGTGTTTTCACAGGCTCAAAAATCACTTTTTGCAAACAGTCTCTTGGAACTCTGCAAAAGCAGTATGTTGCTCTGATTTGAAAGCTAAGCTGAATACAGCTTTCATATTCTATGGTGTTTACCGTGTCTGAGAAATCGCTTTTTGCAAATTGCCTCTTGGAGCTCTGCAAAAGCAGAATGTTGATCCTTTATGAATACTGAGTTGAATACAGATTTCATTCACTTCTATGGTGTTTCCTTGGGCTGAAAAATCCCTTTTTTGCAATAGTCACTTTGGAATTCTTGATAGAATTATACTGCTCTGTTTTGAAACCTAAACTGAAAACAGCTTTCAATCATTTCTATGGTGTTTCCTGGGGCTGAAAAATCACTTTCTGCAAGTACTCCTTTGGAACTCCATGATACCAATGTATTGCTCCATTTTGAAAAATAATCTGAATACAGCTTTCATTCAATTCGATGTTGCTAACATGGGAAGAAAAATCCCTTTTCTGCAAATAGTCACTAGGAACCATGTGAAAACATTATTTCCCCTGTTTTGAAATTTAAGATGAATACAGCTTTCATTCACTTCTATGTTTTTCTCTCCTGAAAATCACATTTTTGTCATCATGTGGAACTCTGCAAAAGCTGTATGTTTCTCCATTGTGAAAACTTAGCTGAACAGAGATTTCATTGGGCTTTATGATGTTTTCCTGGGCTGAAAGATCACTTTATTGTAACCAGTCACTTGGAATTCTGTGAAAACAGTACATTGTTCCGTTTTGAAACCTAAGCTGAATACAGCTTTCATTCACTTCTACAGAGTTTCCCAGGGATGAAAAATCACGTTTTTCAGTCACTTGGAAAACTGCAAAAGCCATATGTTGCTCTGTTTTGAAAACTAAGATAACACAGATTTCATTCATTTCTATGGTGTTTTCCTGTGCTGAAAAATCACTTTCTTCAGTCACAAGGAACACTGCAAAAGCCATATGTTGCTCTATTTTGAAAACTAAGGTGTATATAGATTTTATTGACATCTATGATATTTGCCTGTGCTAACATATCACTATTTTGCAAACAGTCACTTGGAATTCTAGGAAAGTAGCCTGTTGTTCTGTTTTGCAAAGTAAGTTGAATATAGCTTTCATTCACTTCCTCAGAGTTTCCCAGGGCTGAAAAATCACGTTTTTCAAACACTCAGTTTGGAAACTGCAAAAGCTGTATGTTGCTCCATTTTGAAAACTAAGCTGAATACAGCTTTCATTCTCATGTGTGTTCCCTTCTCTGGTGTTTTCTTCAGTTGAAAAATCATATTTTGGAAATAGCCACTTGGAAAACTACAGAAGCTGTATGTTACACTGTTTTGAAAACTAGGATGAATACAGTTTTAATTCACTCCTCAGCTGAAAAATCACTTTTTTTGCAAACAGTCACTTGGAAATCTATGAAAGTAGCATGTTGTTGTGGTTTTCAAACTAAGCTATATAGGGCTTTCATTCATTTCTGTGCTTGTTTTACTGGGCTGAAAAAATCTGTTTTTTGCAAACACTCTCTTTTAACACTGAATGCATTATGTTGATCCATTTTGAAACCTAAGCTGAATACAGCTTCCATTCATTCCTATGGTTTTTCCCTGGGCTGAAACAGCACTTTTTTCAGTCACTTGGAACTCTGTGAAAGCATTATGCAGCTCTGTTTTGAAAGCTAAGCTGAATACAGCTTTCATACACTTCTATGGTGTTTTCCTGGTCTGCAAAATCACTTTTCTTGCAGTCACTTGGAATTCTGAAAAAGTATTATGTTGTTCCATTTGGAAGTCTAAGGTGAATATAACTTTCCTTCACTTCTATGGTGTTTTCCTGGCCTGCAAAATCACTTTTTTGCAAACAGTCATTTGGAAACCTTTGAGAGCACTATGGTGCTCTGTTTTGAAAACTAAGCTGAATAGAGTTTTCATTCACCACTATGGTGTTTTCCTGGGCTGAAAAATCATTTTGTTGCAAACAGACATATGTATCTCCATTTTGAAACCTAAGCATAATAGAGCTTTCATTTGCTTCTACGGGGTTTCCATGGGCCAAAACATCACCTTTTTCAAACAGTCACTTGGAACACTGCAAAAGGAGTATGTTGCTCCATTTTGATAACTAAGCTGGACACAGCTTTCATTCCCTAATATGGTGTTTCTCTATTCTGAAAAATCCCTTTGTTGCATACCATCACTTGGGAAACTGTGAATGAAGTATGTTGTTCCATTCATTACACTAAGCTGAATACAAGTTTCTTTCCCTTCTATGGTGTTTTCATGGGCTGAAAAATCTCATTTTGGAAACAGTCACTTAGAACTGTGTGAAAGCTGTATATTGTTCTCTTTTGAAAACTAAGCAGAATACAGATTTCCTTCTCTTCTATGCTGTTTCCCAGGGCTGAAATATTCCTGTTTTGCAACACTCACTTGGAACTCTGTGATAGCACTTAATTGCTCCATTTTGAAAACTAAGCTGAATACAGCTTTCATTCTCATGTGTGCTGCTACACTGGGCTGAAAAATCACTTTTTTGCAAACAGGTACATGGAAATTTACAAAAGCCATATGTTACTCCACTTTGAAAACTAAGCTGTATACACTTTTAATTCACTTATACAGTGTTTCCCTGGGCTGAAAAATCACTTTTTTTGCATACAGTCATTTGGTACTTTGTGAAAGCAGTATGTTGCTCCTTATTGTAAGCTAAGCTGAATACAGCTTTCATTCATTTCTGTGGTATTTTACTGGGCTGAGAAATCACTTTTTTCAAACAGTCTCTTGTAACACTGCAAAAACACTGTGTTGCTCCATTTAAAAATAAGCTGTATACAGCTTTCATTCACTTCTATGGTGTTTTCCTCAGCTGAAAAGTCCCTTTTTTGCATACATTGACTTGGAACTCTTCAAGACTACTATGTTGCTCCGTTTTGAAAACAAAGCTGACTAGAGCTTTTGTTCATTTCTATGGTGTATTCCTGGGCTGAAAAATCACTTATTGCAAGCAGTCACTTGGAAATCTGTGAAAGCTCTATGTTGCTGTGTTTTGAAATCTTAGCTGAATACAGCTTTCATTATTTTTTATAATAAATTTTATTTTGAAATAAATTCAAACTTACAGGAATAGTTGCATAAACAGTACAAACCCCATACATGTAACTCCAGCATACCCTGATCCCCTCCCCTGATACCCCAATTCACCACTTTTATCATCTTGTCACTCCACCATTTCTTTCTTTCCCTCCCTCTCTCCCTCTCTCCCTCCCTCCTATCTATCATCCATGATGTATTGCTCTGTCTTCTGAACATATGAGAGCAAGTTGCACAAATATTTGAACAAACAATACAATTCATGTATACCTTTCCCATGGACAAGAACATTCTTTTATGCAATCTCAATAAGCACAGCCATGAAGTTCAAGAAATTCAACATTGATACAAAGCTTACAATCTATATTTTCTTTTTGTTCTTATGTCCCATCTGTGTCCATTTGAGCCTCCTCTCCTCCATCCTCAGATCCCATCCAGTATCATCCTTGGCATTTAATTGTCATCTATTTAGACTGTCTTTCTTTTTTCAATTGTGGAAACATATATACATCCTAAATCTTCCCATTCCACCCCCTCCCTAGCATTCCATTAGTGGGATTAATCACATTTAGAATGTTTCAAAGCTATCACCTTCCCACCATCCATTTCTAGTTTTCCTTAACCCCAAACAGAAACCCTACACTCATTTCTTAACTCCCCGTTGCCCCTTCCCCCACATCTCAGAACCCCTACTCTGCTTTTCATCATGATGATCATATTCTCTGATAATTTCTTTGCATTTACTGTGGGTCTTAAATTTAACATCTTAAATCTATAACAATCTTGTTTTTCTTTGATACCAACTTAACTTCAATATGAGACATAAACTATGTTCCTATACTCTCATTCCTCTACCTTTATGTAGTTCTTATCAAAAATTACATATTTTATATTAAGTTCAAAACCACTGATTTGTCATTACAGTTTATGTACTTCATATCCTGTAGGAAGTAAATAGTGGAGTTACAAATCAAAAATACAGTAGTATTCATATATGTATTTACCATGTGATCTTTACTGGAAATCTTTATTTCTTCATGTAGTTTCAGTCAATTGTTTAGTGTCCCTTTCTTTCAGCCTTTTCAGCTCCTTTTACAATTTCTTATAGGACTGATCTACTGGTGGTGAAATCCCTCAGCTTTTGATTATCCAGGAATGTTTTCATCTCCCCCTCATTTTTCCCTCCAGGTGTTTGTGAATTCTCCAAGTCTCTGATTGTTATTGACTTCTATTTGTATTCCACTGTGGTCAGAGAATGTGCTTTGAACATATTTCTTTTTTTCAATTTTATTGAGGCTTGTTTTTATGTCCCAGAATATGGTCCATTCTGGAGAAAGATCCATGATCACTAGAGAAGAATGTGTCCCAGTGACCTGGGATGTAATATTTTGTATATGTCTGTTAAAATTCTCTATATCTCTCTCTCTCCTTTCTTTGTTTCTCTGTCGGTAGGGCTCCCTATAGTATCTGAAGTAGGGCAGGTCTTTTATTAGCAAAATCCCTCCCCATTTGTTTGTCTGTGAGAAATTTAAGCTCTCCTTCAAATTTGAAGGTGAGTTTTGATGGATAAAGTATTCTTGGCTGGAAATTTTTCTCTCTCAGAATTTTAAATATGTCATGCCACTGCCTTCTTGCCTCCATGGTGGCCGCTGAGTAGTCACTACTCAGTCTTATGTTGTTTCCTTTGTATGTGGTGAATTGCTTTTCTCTTCCTGATTTTGGAACTTACTCCTTTTCTTCAGTATTTCACAGTCTGATCAGAATATGTCTTGGAGTGGGTTTATTTGGATTTATTCTATTTGGGGTTCACTGGACATTTATGCTTTGTGTATCTATATTGTGTAGAAGGTTTGGGAGGTTTTCCTCAACAATTTCTTTGAATACTCTTTCTAGACCTTTACCCTTCTGTTCCCCTTCTGGGACACAAATAAGTCTTAAATTTGGACATTTTATTTTGCCTATCATATCTCTGAGATCCGTTTTGATTTTTTCAATTTTTTCCCCATTCATTCTTTTGTTCTTTCATTTTCTGCACTGTGGTCCTTGAGAAGGCTGAGTTGTTGTTCATTTTCCTCTAATCTTGTATTATGAGTATCCAGAGTCTTTTTAATTTGGCCTACAGTTTCTTTTACTTCCATAAGATCATCTATTTTTTATTTAGTCTTGTAATTTCTCCTTTATACTCTTCAAGGTTCTTCTTTATGTCTTTTATATCCTATGACATGCTCTCATTGCCTGCCTGTAGTTCTTTGACTAATTGTTCCAATTACTGTGTGTCTTCTGATCTTTTGATTTGGGTGTTTGGGTTTGGGTTCTTCATATCATCTGGTTTTATCATATGCTTTAAAATTTTCTGTTGTTTTTGGCCTCTTGGCATTTGCTTTACTTGATCTCTAATTTTTCAGAACTGCAGCTTAATGTCATACACTTTAACTAAGAAGCAGATGGCATCCATGAGTCACCTATTCCCCTAAAGTCAGTTCTCTCCAACTTTGTCTTTGTGGTGTGTGGGGATCTGATTCTTGTGGGGTTCAATTGGTGCACTACATTTGGGTGTGTTGTTGGTGCTGTCCACCCTGAATGTGGGGTGTGTGTCTGGGTGGTTAGGGAGTCAGGACAGCTTTAATAATCAAATTTTCCATGTGTTCCCAGAGATTTAAGGCTGTTGCAAGAATCTAAGACTTCATTTCAGTCTTACCACAGATTGTCTCTGCCACAGACCCACAAGTCTTTGGTATTTTCATAGGGTCCCTGGCATTTCTGAAAGGTTTCACCTTCCCAGCTGTGCTCTTCCAAGACCTCTTCTGAGGGAGGGCCACACCATGTCACAAGTGTGCACTGGCCCACCAAGGAAGCCCTGGGTCACCAGGCCATGCAGGGGTGCTCCCAGACTGCTTTAAAGATGGTTGAATAGGATGTGTTAACTTCCCCCTTTTCTCACAGCTCCACCCTCCCAGCTCTGGGACAATCAGCTGTGGGTGTATTAAAGGCTACTGTCCACAGCTGATATTGTGGCTTGTGTGTGGTGCTGTGGGAAAGACTCCCCATCACTCTGGGTTTCTTGCTGTGGTTCTGGACTGTAGGTCCAGCCCCAGGTAAGTGTGACCCCAGCCCTCTGGGGAGATGGCTGCAAGGGATGTGTTTTTTTTCTCCTTTTGGCTCCCATATGAGCCACTGGTCTTGAGAAAATCAGCAGCAGATGTGGGAAGGGGTATCCTCCATGCCAGACACTGAGGCATTAGCCCAGCCTGCTCCTGCCATGCTTCACTGTGTGGCTCTCCCCATCTTATCTGCAGCTGCTCCTGGGCTTTCTTTTCTAAAGAACTAGTCCATCTCCAAATGCCAGCCCATTTTTTCTCCACACTGCAGCATGGCTTCTGGACTTTCACCTGGCTCACTCACTCACTTCAGAATGCAGGCTCCTGTTTTCACCAAATGCACATTCCCTATGGATTTAGCAGACCTTGTCTGGCTGGTGCTATGCAGGAACTGGTGTTCTGGGTCACTTTCTGTTTTTTATTTAGTATTTTAAATGGAGGTATTTTTTTGCCCTGTCTCACCTAGCCACAATCTTAGGTTATACTCCACTTTCATTAACTTTTATGGTGTTTCCCTGGGCTGAAAAATCACTTCTCTGCAAACAGTCATTTTGAACTCTGAGAAAGGGGTATGTTGCTGCATTTTGAAAACTAAATTTTTTGAATTGCTTTTCTTATTGTTTGTTTTTTTTAATTTTTTTGATAGCATTAATAAAAAAAAGATGAAAAATGTGTGCAGCCCCTCCTGGAGGAGCTGGGGGAATATGCAAAGTTGTTGGGCTTCCTCACCTAGAAGGTTGCTTATATTCTCACAAATATTGAGGACTGGCAAGTTGAAGTGCTGAATCTTCTATCACAGGACTTCTCCTTAGGAAGCCTGTTACTACAAATTAAAGGCTACTCTTGCTTATATTTATGCCTAAGGTTCTCCCTATGAATCCCTCTTTGTTGCTCAGATGTGGCCCTTTCATTATAGCTGAGCTAACTTGGCAGATAAAATCACTGCCCTCCCCCCACGTGGGATCTGACACCCAGGGGTGTAAATCTCCCTGGCAATGTGGCAATTTTCTCAATATGCAAGAAGTCCATATATTACAGCACTGTACTTGGAAAAAACATACTATGTATCACATATGTTTAAGAATCATTGAAAAAATAAAAAGGGTTAAGAAGAAAATCTGAAAATGAGGCTTAGCTATGCCAGTTTAAAAATAATAATAATAAGTGAGATTTATATAAATGAAAGCAGATTATGGCTAAGATTTAATAAAAATAAAAATATTCTATTAAGATAGTTAATTAACCTGGAGATAGACAGGATAAATTACTCAGAACCTTGCACAGAGGAGAAGGAAGTTAAATTTCATATGTACCTACAAATGTACACATGCACATGAACACACACAAATATCCACAAGACAAAAGTTAAGGAATATAGAGGATAAACAAGGAAAGGAAAAAATTGCAGAGAAGCAAGGTGGTAGTATTTTATTAGTAATGGTATTTTCTTATCAGATATATAAAAATGAAACTACAAAATATGCACAGGATATCTATCTTTCAGTCTTCTAGGGACACTCTTTACCCACTCGAGCCTGCTTTGCTTATTGAGCCTAACTTCTTGGATTGCATCAACTACTTCTCTTGGCTTCCTCTCTTTCTCTCTTTTTTTCCCCTCAAGGGACATCTTCCCCTCACCATTTCAGTTCTAAAGATTAAAGTGGTGACATGTTGTTACAAGTAGCAACTTTGAAATACCTGTTTCAGTAGAAAAAGACTTTATAGATACACACCAGAAAACTTTGATATGGTTTGGCCAAAATTTGGAAACAGCTTAGCTATGCATATGTTAAACTTTAAACATGCAATTTAAAGACTAATCCATTCCTTTCACATTTTGAATTGTCTTTCTTATCAGATTTTTCTTTGCTTTGTTCTTTCCAATTGGAAAGACCTATAATAAGCTTGGGTTCATAATAATGATTAACTTCACTCTCTCTTCACGCTAAGTTATCTAAATATGATGATGATTCCTGGAAGCAGCTGAGTTAAAGGTTTGTGTGGCTGAGTCATGTGATTTCTAATGTAAACTGGAATTACTCTGAGAGGCTCCTAACAATCTTCCTTGTGTACAACAGCAATAGATTCTAAAATAAACAGCATCTGTTCAAGTTCATGTGCACCTGCAAAGAGAGTTTTGCCAGTCATCATTTCAGCAAAGATGCAACCTGCAGCCCACATGTCAATGGCTTTATATAATTATTAGGAGAAAGCAAAGATGTGGAGATCTGTACCATTTACTAACCAATCCTTCAGAAAGATGACCCTTATGGGAATAATGGGGATCCACGATCCATTGAAGACCAAAGTCACCTATCTTCAGCACCAATTTTCCAGTATTAATGAAAAGATTATCTGGTTTGAGATCTCTGTGCTGATGATTGCAGATTTAATATACTTGAGCCCACATAGCAGCTGATAAATGAAAAGTCTGGCATGCTCCTCCAGTAAATGGTCCTGCTCCAGCACATTAGCCAAGTCTGTCTCTTTGTACTCCTGAACAATGTAAACACTGTACAGATCAGTAAGAGAGCCCATGTCATCTGTTAACTGGCTTCCACTGGGACCAAGAATTTCAAACACTTTCACAATGTTATCATGGTCAAGTCTTCTAATGTAGAGGGCGATTAAGGGAGCATGTATAAAATCCACCCTCAGCAATGCCGGAAATATGCAACATGGCCGCCAGGGCTGATGCAACAACAGCTTAAGTTACCCTCAGCCTTCTTTACGGAAGTAGTTCGCGCCAAAAGTGCTAGTTTGCACCAAAAGTGCTAACCTTACATCTGCCATCTACCCTAGCAACAGCAGCCACCAATCCTAGACCGCCACGAGCCCTTACTAGCCACTTCCCCTTCTCCTAGAGTATATATGCTCTGCCTCTTCAATAAAATTTTGCAGCTTGATCAGAAACCTGTCTTGCTGTCGTTCCTCACGTCTCTTGTCCCATACCATTCCTCCCTCACAGGATTCGGAGTCTCCGTTGAAAGTCCCGCGGGCCGGGACAAACTGGCGCCCAACGTGGGGCTCAGAGTTCTGTGAGAGACGGAACGCCGCACTCAAGGAGAGAGGCCTCTCACACTCACCGCACCCGGGATCGCTGCGGGGAAGCGCACTCGTGAGACAGATCCATTTAGCAGTCGATCAGTGCCGGCGAAAGGAAGAAACGGAAAGAAGAAAAGAAAGCAACAAAAGGTAAGCCCCCACCCCCAACATGGGACAAGCAATCTCCCAACATGAATTATATATTAGTCAGGTCAAACAATCGCTCAAGGCATGAGGAACTAGAGTTAAGAAAAAAGATCTCATGCGCTTTTTTGATTTTTTGTTAAAAACCTGCCCTTGGTTCCCTCAAGAAGGTACTATAGACCACCAATGCTGGCTAAGAGTCGGCGACTGTTTAAAAGATTATTCCCGGACCTTTGGTCCTGAAAAGGTCCTGGTTACTGCCTTTTCTTATTGGAATCTAATTAATGAAATCTTAAGAGTCCATTCTTTAGCTCCAGACATTCAAAACCTCTGCAAAAAAGGAGAGGAAGCTTTAAGAGAGCACTCTCGTCCTGCTTCAGCATGCAGCTCAGTAATTATTAACATACCTGAGGATCCCCTAAACAAAAACCCCAACAGGGATAGGCCAAATACCCCAACCAGTCAAGCTAGTCTATCGCCCGATCAGCACAATATTGAACCAGAGGTTAAAATTTCTCCCTTTTTGGAGGAACCGGAGGCTAAAATCTCTCCCTCTTTGGAGATCAACTCCCTTCCTCTGTTTCGGCCACCCCCTTACGCACCTGATTTTCCAAAACCATATTCTCATTTTTATTCAGTCATGTCCTTACCTCAGTTCTGTGCTTTGGAAGAGGCCACAGAAAACCTCCGGCTACACGCCAATAACTTTAGAGAAACTTTTAATCAAGAGCGGCTGCGAGCCGCCAATTTGCTCACCGACCTCCGGTCGGCAACTCAGAGCGTTGCAGCCCTTGTGCTTCCAGAAAACACCCACTCATCACATCCCCATTGCGCTCACCACACCTACGCCTTTCCAGTTACATGAAGTCAAACCCGAAATGGCGCCACCAGCTCCCAAAATGGCGCTGCCAGCTCCCAAAATGGCGATTCTAGTAGCGAAAGCGAGGAAGAGGAACAATCAAATCCCCCTAGTTCTAACGAAGAAGAGCAGGAAGAAGCTAGTACTACTTCAACAGTTAAATATAAAAAACTCAGTTTAAAATATTTAGAAAAATTAAAAAAGGCAGTGAGTGATTATGGAGCTACCGCCCCCTTCACGCTCACCCTATTAGAGAGTCTCAGTGAAAAAGAGCTCACTCCTAACGATTGGTCCCAATTAGCCAGAGCTGCCCTGTCCGGCGGCGATTTCCTGTTGTGGAAATCCAATTATGAAGAGCATTGTAAAAAGTATGCCACCCGTAATGCCCATAAAGCCACCTCTAAAACCTGGACATTAAACAAATTTTTAGGTCAAAGCCCCTACCATCAGAATAATAAACAGGCTCAATTCCCCCCAGGTCTCTTAGCGCAAATACAAATGGCCGCGCTTAAAGCATGGAAAAAACTTCCGCAAAAGGGTGCCGCCACTGCCTCTCTTGCTAAATTAAGACAGGGACCTGATGAACAGTACAGCGAATTCCTTAGCCACCTGCAAAACGTGGCTGAGCGCTTATTTGGGCCAGCGAAAACAAAAGTGATTTTATTAAACACCTGGCCTATGAAAATGCTAACGCTGCCTGCCAAGCAGCAATCCGCCCCTTTCATAATACCAACCTTAATAATTACATAAAG